>JBBBDQ010002692.1:677500-780000 GCA_037127315.1 Ascarosepion bandense | reverse complement strand
CTTTTTGACTGCTTTATCTGTTTATGTGGTCAAAATAAAATATTGAATAAATGAAATGAGATAACATGAAAATATAGACAGGCAAACAAATGTCTGCTTTGCTACACAAATAACAATAAATGATGACAAAGACAAAGCAAATAAAAACATGAATATACAAACACTCAATGATAACAAAACAGAAAATGATATAACAACCACCAAAGAAAAAACACGCATAACGTCCACAAACACAAATATACACAAGAACACAAACATCCAACCATAACCTGAAAAAAGGTCAAACTAATAAAAGATGTCAACCTAAAGGACAAGAACAAACCAAACAAAAACATCAATTAAGTGAACACCTATTCAATACAAAACAGTGGACACCCATTCATGCATACATTAAAAGCAATAAATAAAGCATTAAAAAATAAATCAAACACCTGCAAAATAGAAATAAATAGAAAATCAAACAATCACAAGTGGAACCATTGCCAGAAAATATCAAATTGCACAAGTCTCCTTAAAAATAGAAAAGGGGCCTAAAACACAACAGCAGCAAAAAAAAAAACAAAAACAGCTTCAATGAGTGAAGAAATCATAAGTGTCCTCATGAAACTTCAAAATTGGCATAAACCTGCTCAGCTAAAGTGACAAATTCTTTGCACTAAACTCATAAATACTCTTGATATTGAGCACTTTGCATTAAAAACCTGCTTGTTAAAGTGTCTTTTATCAGTAAAATGACTTAAACAGCAACAACTTTGGCACCAAAAACTATCACAACTCAACACTTCAAATCCTGCCAAATGACAGACATTGTAACAAAATTTCTTATAAATAATCAGGCTGGTAGAAACAAATATATAAATATTCTGTTTAATTAAAAACAGAATATCTACATATATATGAGTGTTGATTAAAAAATAATGTTCAAACAAATAAATTAAATATGTTGGTTGTTAATTCCATTTCATTAAACTCCAGTACTTTCCGTTATATCTATGCATGTGTGTTACGGAAAATCCCGAAGATTAACGAAATGGTTTTAACAACTGACAAATTTATTTGTTTGAACATTAATCGATACTCATATATTCAAACATATATATAACAGAATATCTACTCAAATACGAGTATTGATTAAAAATAATATGCAAACAAATAAATTTAAAAAAATATATAACTTTATATAAAAAATTTCAACTAATAGCAAATGCATAATTTATCATTTTTAATTAATTTTAAATAAAATGTTTGGGGCCAAATGATTTTCATGCCCATAAGCATTTGATATTATTATCTCGGATTGTAACAAACAACTTTCCCAATAACAGTAGTTAATAATTTCAGCAGCTGATGTTCTGTAATTAATTTAGCATACAATTTTCTTTCTGTAATTTCTGTGGACATTCTCATTATCGGCTAACTTATCATCGCTTACATAGTATCAATGTAAGCATATATGTTAGAGAAATAATTGGGTCAGTGCAATAGTTTCTCTTATCAGCTTATACATAATAGGGAAATCTTTGAAGTAACTTTGAAATTGACTCGACTCTATTGTTTGTGTTGCCATGCAGGATATGCATTGTGGTGCAGTGGATATCAGCCTGGAATGAGAAATCAGTGAGCTGAGTTCAAATTCTGGTTGAATTCCTTGCATTCATTTATGCACAAATGCCCCTGGGAAAGGTATTAATCTTGTCTCTTCCCTTCAGTTATGGGTTAAATAAAAGGACTGATTGGGTTCTATAGCCTTGGCTGGCAACCAGTCTACCACAGAAAGTAATGGCAATCTACTGTGGTATAATCTTCTGCCCAGTCAGTCATGTCTCTTTTGAGACATGATCACTCAAAGCATGTATCACGTATAGCACTTGACTGACTATTGTTTGCACTTGTATACTTTTTGAGAATTGTTTTGCAGAGAAGTGATAATTTTACTTCAAATGTATGTTTGGTTTTAGGTGGCAGGTGTAATCATGTTAGAAATGGTTTGGAAAGTTAAAAAGAATTTTGAGCCTGAGGACAACAAACACTGGATAATCTTAAAAACAGAAGAATTTGAGTAACTTTTGAAGACAGATGCAATCTAAAAGACATGCAAACTTAGATAAAAATTAAAGTGCAACTGCCATGTATTAGTATTTGTCTATATTTCTACGATGAGGTAGTATTGCCATGTTTACGATGTTTTGGCCATAGTACGCTCCAAATGTAAGGTCTTTCTTTACTTTTCTATAGCTACCACTTCTAATGAGGTGTTCCAGTTTCGCAATGTATTCTGTTTTGTTCATCACTACAGTTGCATTGCCCTTGTTAGTTGGTAGTATTATGATGTTCTCATTCCTCTGTAGGGATTGCCAGTTTTTCCTCTTTTGTGATGTTTGATTTGGGTGGCTTGGCTTTCTCCAATATCTGTCTCACTTTCCATCTTAGCTCATTTGCCTGGATCTGAGGAATATTCAGGGCTATTTCCTCTTATTCATTTGATAGTTGTTGTGAAGTGGTCAAAATAAAGGGTTCAGTTCAAAATTCCTAGCAACTGAAAACAGCTGGAATGTACAATGTCCAAAACATTGTAAACATGGCAATAAAGATGAGGACAACAGTCCGAACAATGTAAATAATGACGCATATTATTCAAAAGTTTGAGAATTGAGAAGCAAGGTAAATGGATTCTGCACAAATTTATAGAATGAACATAGATCATTGCTTAAGCAATCATCTTGCATTTAAAGAAAAATTTGGACAAGGCAGTGAATGAAAGATGAATTGATCAACCTTTTTGAATAAGATATTGGAAGAGAAAATGCCTGCCAAATGACAATTAGAAATAGGAAATTAAAAATTTTACAATGTTTTTAATAAAATTATTGAAAGATCATTATTACCAAATATTATTTCTAAAGAATTTAAGAAGCAATTTGAGTCTTTTTTTTACTATGGCTTGATTTTAAAACATGTATACTTCGGGTTACGTTGTTTTGAGTTATGTTGTTTGTCAAAAAATATGTGGAAAAATAAAAATCAAGTTCAAGTCATTTTATTCGAGTTTACATCTGTCCGCCACATATTGAAGTTGTAATATCACTAGAAAAGCAATAAAGGCACATAAAATATTACTGTACAATAAATAATAAAAGCCATCTATGTCTGCAATGTAAATAAATAAATTGAATGTAAATATTGGTAAATTTAATATAAATTAGCTTATTTTCTACTAATGCAAGATAATTTTAATAACTGTATTTGTTATTTAACTTTACAAAATCATTTTATTTTATGTCTTAGTGCAAACCACATTCACAAATAAAGAGTCCGCAATGTACTGTAAAGATTGCCAAATTGTAAACATCTACATTTACAAGTATGTAGGTACGTGTATTTGTAAATTTAGATACTTTTTTCTGTAATATATTAAAAACTAAAGTTTGTTTATAAGCTTAAAATAGATTGTTATTGACCATATATTATTAAATATACATTTATAAATAAATGACACAACTGGGAATGGTTATTTGTGGTTAAGTCTAGTGACAAGTAAATTCAGAGACAAATAAATTTAACTTGTTGCCTCTCCGTGAATAAATTACCGACATAAGGTGAGTTATACTTGTATTTAAGATTAATTTTTAGTAACCTTTGACAATGTTAAGAGGACTTTAGGGCTTTCGTAAAACAAAAAAATCAAATGCAGAAAATAATCAAATAATAATAAATATCAAATTTCATAAATTAAATAAATATGAATACTTTTCTTTTTGTGTGACAATCTTTTAAAATCTGTTTTTCACTGTTACTATCATCATTATTGTATTTATCCTCAGGCGAACCTGAACGAGACGACCACCACCTGTAAATTTGTTGTTTTTCTTTTTTTTTTTTCACTTTTTTCAGTGCAGTCTTATTGATTACACCCTAAACTTTCCGACTGACAAAAAAATTTGGAAAAATTTCAATATTTAAACAATTTTAGGTGGGGCTCGGTTTTTTATACAACCTTATAGTAAATCAATCCTCCCATTTTGGAACCACTTGCCGGTACGACATTACCACCACTTGTAAATTTGTTGATTATCAAACTTTTTTTTTTTACTTTTTTCAGTGCAATCTTATCGATTAAACCCTAAACTTTCTGATTGA
Organism: Ascarosepion bandense; assembly: GCA_037127315.1. Taxonomy (NCBI): domain Eukaryota; kingdom Metazoa; phylum Mollusca; class Cephalopoda; order Sepiida; family Sepiidae; genus Ascarosepion; species Ascarosepion bandense. The sequence continues at coordinate 775,863 of JBBBDQ010002692.1, read as the reverse complement.
CAAAAAAATTTATAAAAATTTCAACATTTAAACAATTTTAAGGAGGAGGGAGGCTTAATTTTTCATATAACATTTAAGTAAATCGATCCTATGCAATTAACTTTTTTGCTTGTGTATAATTAACAACTGAATATTTTTGAATAAAGCCATTCTTGGAGTTTCCGAGGAAGATGTCATCACAAGAACTGAAGAAAACTTGAAAAAGACAAAAACAAGAGCAACAACTCGTCCCAAAATAAAACAAAACAAAGTGACCCTAATGCAAGTGGTTCCAAAATGGATGATTGATTTACTATAGCGTTGTATGAGAAACTGAGCCCCCACCCCAAAATTGTTTAAATATTGAAATTTTTCCAAATTTTTTTGATAATCGGGAACTTTATGTAATAATTGATAAGACTGCACTAAAAAAAAAAGTAAAAAATAAAAAAAAAAATTTAAAGGTGGTGGTAGTCTCCTTCAGATCCGCCAAAAATAATTCTACATCTGGCAGCGAGGTCGCAAGATTAGAGGTTTTCAAGGAACATGGAACCACCTCTTAATTGCTGTTATTCCCAGGTTCACCCTGACCTGTGGTGGTAACTCCTGTTAGGGCACCAGGTGTGGATGAATAGTGATCACCTGCCCAAACAAAAACAAAGCATTATGAAAACACAAAAATACATGTACGTGAAATGCAGGGCATTCAACTGAAATTCAAATTTGGCTCACCAATTTCTCTTTCCGAGAACGACATCTACTGCACCACAATGCACATCCGTCACTAAATGCTTACAGCACCTGGTATTCCCAAGCAGTCACCCATCTAAGTACTGAAGAGGTTCAATGTTGCTTAACTTTAGTGTTTGAACGAGAACCAGTGTATTCAACGTGATATAACCTGTAAGCATGATGTCGACTTTTTCTCGGGGGGGGGGTGGATTCTGATCTAGTTGTTCTTGTAATTAATTAATTGTCCTTTGCTCTCTGTCAACAAATCAACTTAATCTTTGCACTTGACTGAATTCCCAACCTGAGGAATTATGAATAAAAAATTTTCTCTCTTTTCACTTTGTCTATAGTTAGCAATAAGTCAGAGCCTAACCTCTTTGACCTTTTTATCTTTTGCAGGTGTGTTTTGCTTTGCATTTTACTGGAATAGAGAAATTTTTCATGATTCTGACACCAATTATATTTCACCCAAGATTTTTAGAAAAACATAGATAAAAATAAAATTGTCATTCTTCAATTATCTTCTCTGCCACAGATAGAGTACTGGGGACATTCATTTAACACTGTCCATTGACACCTTAACCCTCATTCATGTCAGCTATTGTATGCTGAAATTTTAGCTGGGAATTATAGTTTTTAAAAAAAATACAAAATTCCATAATCACTTTCCATAGCTGGGAATTGATTAATAATGTCTCTTTCTTAGCAAGGTGAATTTTGACACCTGACCTCACCAGCTGTGTCGTTGAGAATTTAGAAAAACAAAAATCTTTTTCAGTTATGTATTGCTCATACACAATACTATTCCTGTCAACAAATTGCCTGACATTTCTGACCTCGACAAGTTTCACTAAATGAAACAATTACACTTGTTAATCTTTTGATTCTTACTTATTTTTAGTCCATTTGCAATCTTTTGGGAAAATGAATCTTTTTTCAACCAAAAACAAAATCTTTTTTATTTTCCTCTGTTCATGTTGGAACAAAATAAATTTTCCTTACTTTTATTATTATTAATCATTAGAGATGGAAAAGATTTAACTAACAGAATTCTTCCATCCATGCCATGTTAAAATATTGTCATATGGTGATTTGTTTGTACTAATAAAAGAGTCTAATGTTGTGGGGTGGTATAGTTTTTTTTATAAATCTTCTGTTAACAACAAACAAGAATCCACAATCTGAAATTTCTCTTTTTTTTTATTTCTCCCCTTAAGCACTTTGTGCTTACAAATTCACAGACATCAAATTCTATCATAGAATGAGTTGTAAGAATGTTTGATCACTTGTTTATTGACTGGCTACAATTTTTGATTATTTTTAGTTTTACACCATCATTTTATTATTGTTTATTCGAATGTTCTGTGTTTGAGACACTTTGACTTTTTGAGCAAATAACATAAAATCAGAATTTAAGTAGTTTCTGAAAAGACTTGAATTCATATCCCATCTCACAATGGACATTGTTTCACCCATTTTGGCTGTAGAAAGTTCATTTGTATAAAATTAATAAAAGAATAATAGCCATTAAAATACTATATCTAAAAGGATTATTTTTCTTTTAATTTTACTTTTTCTGTTTTTGTCAAATTTTAACAGATTCATTTAGCAAATTAATTTTTTTTAAAGTGTGTTAAAATATAGAATTTTTTTTCTGTTATGTTGTGGGACGAATCTGAGTTTTTTTCCTTCCCGTGTGAGTTTCGAATTCTTCGTCGCCACTGTTATGTTGCATGTAAGAATTATTGTGAAATAAATACAAACAACGTAATTGTATAAAGTAGGTGTATTACCAGGAAGAGTAGTATTTACAAAGAGGTCATTATTAGAATACAGAACAAGGGTTTAGTAGAACGTATTGTCGTGAGACGTAAGAGTCTGACCAATAGAACACTTCCAGTCCAATACCGGAAATACCCGACTGATTTGTTCACTCGCTTGACTTCCGGGGTTTTCCCCAAGATATCATCACTATTCCTTTATGTAGTGCTTAGCACAGTCCATTACTGTAGACAAAGGTGGAGAGCGCCCCAACACTTTCATAATCTCCTCTTTGGATATTCAGGGTACCTTGACATGGTGTAATGGTTAACAAGCTTGTCTCGCTAGAACAATTACAACTGAATAGTGAGTTTGATCCTTGTTGGATGCTCTATACTTTCAGTCTTGTACCATATCTAAGCTGCACTTAGAAAATTACCTTCTCTTTGGATATTCATAGAGAAATAGAAAAAAAGTGGTTAATAAGTTTAAATACCTGGGAAGTGTTCTAACAGAAGACGGAAAGTGTGACACAGAGATTCGAAGGTGAATTGGCATGGTAAAGGACGCATTCCAGAAGCTAAGTAAACTATTAAGAGACAGGAAACTTTCACTAGAAACACAGAAGAGAGTACTAGATTGCTATGTGATGTCAGTTCTTCAATGTGACAGTGAATGCTGGACAATATCATCAAAAATGAAGGATAAACTTGAAGCAGCTGAAATGTGGTTTTACAGAAGGATGCTGTGGATATCATGGACCGAGCTTGTGAGCAATGATAAAGTTTTGGAAAGGATGGAAATGAAAAGGAAATTAATATTGAGCATCAGGAAGAGACAGCTAAAGTTCCTGAGACATGCAATGAGGAAAGAGGGCTTGGAGAACCTGATACTAACAGGCCAGACAGAGGGGAAAAAGAGACAGAGGAAAGCAGCTGATAACATATTTTAATGGTCTGAGCAGGTGGGTGACAGAACGGGGGTTGCGTGGTGTCACAGGAGAAAGTGTGCTAAGAGCCACCAGAAATAGGGAGATGTGGAGGGCCATGATCGCCTACGTCATGAAGGGACAAGGTACATAATAATAAATGACTATTTCATTGCATAACTCATACTCATAACTCATAACTCAGCCACCTCCACACCCACCCAAATCCTTAGTGACCAGGAGTCATGGTTTTCTTTGCCTGCTAAAGATGAACATCGATCAATATAACTCCCTGTTCTGCCATCAATTAAGATGTTTGTTATGGAGGTTACTCACTGTTTCACTTTGCTCCTTTTTCTTTGCCCATGAGTATCATTTTCTACAAAATCTGTTTTTCTTGATATGTATTCCAGAAATTTCAACTAAGCATAAAAGTATCCTTTTTATTTCCATTTTTCTTAAAACTTCCTCATTGCTCACATGCTCTGTCCATGGTATCCTCCTTCTGCAGAACCACATCACTGTTGCCTCAATTCACCTCTTTATCTGTGAAGTAATTGTCCACCATTCATGAGATGATTGGTTCTTGTCAGTACAACTGATGGACAATTCGGGCCACTTTCCTTTGCTTCTAATGAAATGTTTGAATAGGTGTATTCAGAAAAATAAAATACTTGTATGGAAATCCTCTATACTGGTGTTTAAAATTTGTACTATTATTAGGCTTCTACATGTGAAACTTGACATATCTAAGCAAATTATCAGTTCAAGGGAGACAACTCTCTGTAAAATGTTACAGACAAAATCACTTGACATATAGTAAGATTTAGATAAGACTAGCAGTATAGCCCGGCATTGCTCGGGTGTAATGAAAGCTTTAAAATTAATCCATGGTCCTGGAGCTCAGACTCAGCCTAAAGAATATCTGTGTGAAGTTTGGTGAGAATTGGATAAAAATTGTGGATTTATATAAAGGACTTATAAACAGACACACACACACACACACACACACACACACAAACATCTTGCCTTTTATATTATATATATATAATTATTGATTTTCTGCACTATTGTAAGAACTGCAACCTTGAAAACTTCTAAATATCGTTTCTTATGTCTTTTTCTATGAGTGCATCAAATTTGATAAAAATCGGACACCTCCTTCTATAACCCGATTTTTTCGATTATTGATTTTCGATATTTATCAGGGACACCTCAACACAAAACCTAGCTAAGAACACTTGCAGACGCTTATAGTACAACTGTGTAAATTTTTAAGAAAATCGGTTCAGCCATTTTGGAGTCTATAGGTAACGGATACACACACACACACACAGACAAAGTTCCATTTATAAATAAGTTTAGATTTATTGACTTGAAATGATGACTTAGAACTTATAAAGTGTTTGGGGACAACTGATTTTGACAACAATGTTGGCTAACAATATCTGCGATTATAATTAATGGCTTCCTTTGTGTGAAATGAAAATATAGAAATATTTATGATAAAGGACAGTTCCTTTGATTCTCTTATTTATTATCTAATATTATTTAGTTGTCTGTTTATTCATTTTGTCAAAAATATATTCCGTGTTTTATGGCTTGTCACCGTATACTGAGGTGGTGGAGTGGATCATTGACCGATTGGAGCATTATCACTTCAAGATGTTTATAATAATTGTCTTTGAAAAAGAACTGTGACAATATAATTTCCATGAAATACTAATCAGTGTTGATGTCATAATCACAGGACCTTTACTTCCTGATAGCATTAAGCAAAGAAGATAAAAATTGGTATAATTTGCATTCATTGTTATCCACTTAGGTGTCCTTGACAAAATCCAATGGAGAATCTGTAATGTGATCAATCCCAACTTGGCAGCTCAGATACAGTCACTTTCTCACTGGCGCAATGTGGCTTCCCTGTGTTTCTTTTACAAATACTTTTACGGCTTCTGCTCTGATGAACTTAGCTCACTGGTGCCCCGTATATATGAATTTACTCGAGCCACAAGATTAACAACTAGGTCCCACCCTTTTACTGTGAAACCAATAAAATGTAAATGCAAATTCTACTCCAGCAGCTTCTTTTCTTGCACTTCCCATCCATTTAATTGCTTTCCCGACAGCTACAATCTCCAATAATTTAAATGTAATGTCAATAGTCATCTCCTATCTCACTAACCTGCGTCCTTTCTCTCATGTTCTTTTCTCCGTCCACTCTACTCTCACCAGTATTCTCATCCTCCTCTTACCCACTTCCTGACACCCCCTATAACCTGTCACTCTTTCTCATAACTTTCTTCCTATGTAACCCCCTGCAAAACAGTGGCAGTAAAATGCCTTGCTTGGGGCGATATAATTATAAAAAAAAAATTGTTAGAAACAACTTTGTATTAGAAAAAACATTTTACTATTGCTGACATTGTTTTTAACCAATCTTACTAGTACTAGTTTTTTATTCTTGAGTCTTTAAATATATAAATAAATAACTACAAGTAAGATCTTAAATAGTTTAAAACATTACAAAATACGACTTGGTATATTATTGTGCTTTCTTGAGTTTGAATTCCAGTCTTGTTCGTTACATTCACTTACATGCAAATACCACTGGAAAAAGTATGAATCTATCTCATCCCCTTAGCTATCGGTTAAATCGTAGGACTTGATCTGGTGAATTCATTCTTATTCTCAAAATATTGTTAGTGCGGCATTCACTTGCAAAAAAACCAAGAGAATTATTTTTACAATCTAAAATATGTTTTGCCTTTAAATAACCTAGAAAGGGTTGATAACCCATTAAAAAATCAAAACAGTCATGCTTTTTTGATAAAAGTTTCATTCAAGTCCCAGAATTGGACCTAGATCTCTTCACAAATAAATTTGGTTGATTATGCTAAACTTAATTCTCATTGCATCTAAATCGTGGCTGTCAATTTAATGCTGATAAATAAAAGACGTCTCCATAGACTATTTATCAATGAGAGAAAAATTTGTTGGCTTACATTCATTTGGCTATAACTCAAAATAGTTCCTCATAGTTATTCACGTTGGTGAGCTGTGAGGTTGAGCCGTTGTATTATAAATACGTATTTGAAGGCTTTATTGCAGGTGCCACCTTGATTAACTTTGATGGCCAGTTAAAAATAGAGAAACAAATTTCGTTAAACCTTGTATTGAATTTAATTTATTTAAGGAGAATTAACCTCTGTCTTTGCCAAGATAAATTCTTTACACCATACCTGGAAAGTGTGTTCCAAAAAATGAACTGAGAAGGAATGAAAGCAAATATAAATTGAAAATATTTTGACAATCTGTGATTTATCGATGACATTTAATATGAGACTCATTTGATGAATTACAAGAAATGCTAAACGGCCTGATCAGAAAAAATCTGAATAAGCAGACACAATGTTTGCAATTTATTTAATCTGACATGTCTAAAAGAAAATTTGCTGCCTAAATACACCCCAGTATTTTAAAAAAATTATCTATTTCATACTATTTTTAGTATTTATTGCCAAGTGAATAATTGTAAATGAACATAGAATGATTCTTTTATTAATACTGCACAATAACGTGCATCAAATGAATTTATAAATATTTAATAATTAACTACATTGAAGTTTCATTAATGAAAGGATGAAGAAAATTTAAGGTGATTCGGACGAGTTCATCGTTGCTTCCTTGCCTTGGAAATTTTTGCAAAGTAATAACAAAAAAAACATTCTATTTTCATTTAGAATTATCCACTTGGCAATAAATACTAAAAATAGTATGAAATATACCATTTCTTTAAAAAAAAACTAGGGTAGCCTAATAATTATGGCCAGTAGTGTATATCTCAACATTCTGGTTGTTCCTGAAAAACCCCAAACCAGCTTTGACCTGAGTTTCATGCACTATGTGCAATCATCAGGCAGCCAGAATGCCTGGTTAACCAATTCATGAGCATTTAAAACCCAGAAGAGTGTGAAATGATAGAAAAACAGGGATATTAGCATCGTACAATCTTGAACAAGAGTGATAGCCAAATTTGGTTAAGATCTTAAAATAACCCTTTAATGGGAAAATGATTTAATTTTACTGTTAGGAAAAGTGCTCAATGAAAGTCAAAATAGTTAAAGCATCTGATGTGAGAGCATGCCATATAGGCAACAATAGACAAAAAGTCTAACGAAGCACTCAACCACATCAAGACACTCAACATACCAACATAACAGAGCACACATATTACATTTAGGAGACTAGTAGCAAACAACTACCAATGGTACACCAAAATAGAAAAAGTGCTCCATATCACCCAAGGTAGCAGAGCTGAATATATCATAATTTTGGTTGTTTCTGAAAAACCCGAAATCGGCCACAACTTGAATTTCATGCACTATGTGCAATCATCAGGCATCTTGAATGCCGGATTAACCAACTGAAATGCTAATTATTTCTCAGCCTTTTCACATACATCTAAGATAATGAATGGGGTTGCACTTAAGTTCCGTGCTGGAGTGATAGTGCTAAGTCAATTAAAATCTGATGATGCAATATTAAGAATTTGAAGAGCAGTGCTAAAACCCTAAACATGGGAAATTCAACTAGCTTACTCTAACATTATCATTTCCTTGGAGGTTTCAAAGCATTTAAAGTTCTTTGAATGATTGGGTAGATTGGAGAGAAGTATGTATTCCAAAATCTTGTTCTGATATTTGTATCTTTAGAACATTAAAAAAATTATTTCCATACTTGAACAAATTGCCTCTGAAGTGCAGGTTTACTCCAATAATAGCTACTGATTCATTTCACCTCCTATGTGCTCTAATGAGATGCAGTTATGCTAAATGAAGGTGCGTCTAGATTGTGTATACATGAAGTGATGTTGAACCAAGTGTATATTTATCAAGATGCGTATTTATTGCAGCAAAAAAAAAAAAAGAGAACTTCGTTTGCATGTTGATACGATACCAATGTGTAAGAATGCATGCTAGTGTGTAGTAAAAGATGTGTTTTTAGTCAGTGAGGCAGCAGATATTCTATTTTCATTTGACTTTATATGGATATAACTGCGTAAAACTGTTATAGAAACAGGATTCTATCATATCTATTACTGAATCTTATTTTATCTGTCAGTAAAGGATGAAGGTCATTCCCAAATAATGTTGGAAGGTATTCAATATTTAGTTTACAAATATGTCATGAATAGGTTTATTATTATTTTGATGATTATTAACATCTACAGATATTTATAGGAAAAAGTGACATTTCCAGTTCTTATATAAATCACATAGTTCTCTGAATTAATAAATATATATTTAAGAGTAAACACATGTATAGTATTATTATTCAGGTGTTACTAAAATGGTGCTCAATGTAGTATGAACACAGCTATTATATATATATATATATATATATTGTAACTAAGTTGTTGAACTCGTAGGTTTATTTACCTTTTTGTTCATGTATTTACTTTTATAAAGAGTGCTCGATACAAATGTAGAGCGTTATACCATTGTGTAGTGATACTATGAATTTAAAAACATTGTAACAACCATTACAGTATATATATATATATATATATATATATATACACACACATGCATCCAAGTGAATAAGGAACAAACAAAATATTAACAACATTTAAAACATTAATTTAAAACAGTGCTCAATATGAAAATAGAGCTTGAATATTTATTATAAATTATAGTTTAGAACATGTACAAATTGATAATTTGTACATGTTCTAAACTATAATTTATAAAATATATACGAAAACATGTGCATGACCATAACATTACAACATAAAAAAAATTCCATTTTGGATAATTTTCATGTTCTAATGAACACTAAGCAATTTGTCAATGGTTACATTTGAAGCAAGAACAAAATTTACAGTAATTTTTAGCAACAGAGTTTTGCGATTATTTTTTGTACCATAATTCACACCCCTGAAGATGATCTCAGGAGATTGAAAGTACTTAGGAACGTCGAGAAATGAATAATAAAATCAACTGTCAAAGTTACAGGTCATTTCTTACATCTTTCAATTAGAATACATGAAAGTTTATCTGTGAATATGAACAGATTTTATTAAAAATAAGCAGACACAATGTTTGCAATTTATTTAATCTGACAGGCCTAAAAGAAAATTTGCTGCTTAAATATACACACATATATATTAATGAATATACATATTGTCTTATGTCAATGTCACAACTAAGAGTTTCATGTTTTATGCAATCATCAGTTCTATTTTTCAAACTGACAGTTTAATGGATTTGAATTTAAGTTCACTCGATGTTCATGGGAGTTAAATCTTATAAGGTTAGCTTACTGCTTTTTGAATTAACAAGAGTAAACATTTAAATATTCTAAGATTACATGTACATAAAAAATTAAAATTATAACTAAAATTTAAAATTAAAAAATATCTAAAAAATATTAAAATGCAGGGAGATGAAATGTTATGATAGAAAAAATACTTCCTTAAATTCTTAGACCCTGATTATTATAGATTCTTCAATACATTTGCTCCTTTCTAGCTCTCTTTCTTCCTCACTCCCTGACTTTCTTCCTTTCTCCCTCCCCTGCAAATATTACTATTAATATTACTATTATTAATGAATTATGCCCCATTGATTTCATCTCAATGCATTTTAATATTTCTATCCTAGACCTAGCTAATAAGATTCATGCAAAACACTTCCCTTTCTTCAGAAATGCATGCTGGGATCTTTTCTAGCCAATAAAATAGGCTGGTTCTCGGTTTCATCTGACTTAATTCTGGTCTCTTTTATTTTTTATTTTTTTAATAATCATATCGCCCCAAGCAAAGCATTTTACTGCCACTGTTTTGTAGGGGGTTACGTAGGAGGAAAGTTATAAGAAAGAGCAACAGGTTATAGGGGGTGTCAGGAAGTGGCTAAGGGAAGGATGAAAATACTGATGAGAGTAGTGGACAGAGAAAGGAGAGAGAGGATGCAAGTTAGTGAGATAGATGACTATTGACTTTACATTTAAATTCTTGAAGATTGTAGCTGTTGGAGAAGCAAGTAAACGGAAGAGATTTCCACAGGTGGGAAGTGCGAGAAAAGAAGCTGATGGAGTAGAATTTGCGTTTACATTTTATTGGTTTCACAGTAAAAGGGTGGAGCCTAGTTGCTAATCTTGTGGCTCGAGTAAATTCATATAGAGGGGGGCACCAGTGAGCCAAGTTCATCGAAGCAGAAGCCGTAAAAGTATTTGTAGAAGAGATATAGACGCCACATTGCACTTGTGAGAAAGTGACTGTATCTGAGCTGCCAAGTCAGAATCGATCACATTACAGATTGTTTTGAAATCAGAACACTGTTTGCTTGTCTGAAGTTGTTCTTGTGTATTAGTACAATTGTTTTCTTTTCTGGACATAAAAAAAAAACTATCCAAAATAATAGAAAATACAAGTATAATAGCTTCGTCGAGATGTAAAAAACAAAAGAAAAGAATAAATGTAATGGAAGCCTTAATAATAAAAAAAGAAAAGCCAACACTCAATAACATTAACTATGAACATGGCCACAATGTGCTGACCATGTTTAGAAAATAAAACATTGCTGCAACTTTAGACATATACATAAAAAGATCTACATATCTAATTAAGAATAAAATATAAAAATTTTCCATAATAATGGTTAAAATAATAGCCAACAGCTCTGATATGCAGGACTTTTGGAGAGTTTTTTTTACACACTTTGTGTTCAGAAAAGAAAACAATTTTATTAACACAAAAAAATATAGAAAGCTTAATCACTATACCTTGTTGGTCATCTTTAACAAAACATGTATAAAAGGGATTGCTGCCCAAGTACACAATAAATATATATATATATATATATATATATTATGGAAATTAACGAATTTTAACGAAACTTGGTTATAAACAACTGACAATTTGAAATGAATTGTTTGAACATTATTTTTATCGATACTCGTATTTAAGTAGATATTCTGTTTTTAATTAAACAGTATTATATATTTATATCTACCGGCCTGATTATTTACGATACTGTTTAATTAAAAACAGAATATCTACTTAAATACGAGTATCGATAAAAAATAATGTTCAAACAATACATTTCATATATATATATATATATATATATTACAAAAAGTAAAAGAACATGTAGATTAAAAACCCACTATTCAAGTATTTACTTTCATAAACAGTGCTCAATACAGAGTAGAGCTTAATATCATAATTTTTGTCAATTTTGAACACAAGAAAAATAAAATAGAAACCTTAATCACTGTACCTTGTTGGTCATCTTTAACAAAACATGTATAAAAGAGAGATTGCTGCCCAAGTACACAATATATATATTAAAAAAGTGAAAGAACATGTAGATTAAAAGCCACTATTCAAGCATTTACTTTTATAAACAGTGCTTAATATTGCAATTTTGTCATTACAATGGTTTATAAAAGCATAATATCACTACACAAAAATTTTCATCACCTGAAGAGGAACAGTTCTGTTTCAAAACATGAAAATTTTTTTGTAGTGATATTATGCTTTTATAAACTATTGTAATGACAAAATTACTATATATATATATATATATATATATATATATATAAATTGTGTCAGATTAAAAAAATCTTTTTAATAATAATAATAGCAGTTTGTTTCTGGGTATGGCTGTGTGTTATGGCAGGGAGAGGAGCATGTTGAATGATCACGGAGTGGTTTATAATGCAAATTTAATCATTGTTTCTGGGAGAGAGCACATCATCTGGTATAATCAACAGATTGAACAAGACCTGCATGCTCATCACCTCACTCACAATGACTTGTGACTTTGTGCAAAAAAATTGATAAACAGTTCCATCCTACCAACTTTTTTCACAAGGGGTTTAGATGAACCTATTGTATGTTTTTCAGGCACCTTTTTTGGTGCCGCATGCTTGGACCAGCTCCCCCAGGCTGATAACATTAAGAAGTCACACTTCTGACAAATCAACCATGTTGAGATTTGAACCTGGGTCTCAAGGTTAAAAAGCAACTGTAACAACCACCTGACCATATATATATATATATATAGTCATCTGCAGAGAGATCTGTTTTGCTGTATCACAGCTCATCAGTACAGTTAGATATCTGATTGCTTTTACCCAAGATTGAAACCGGACAGAATTGGCGTCAATCGGTGATTCTACCTCTGAGAATGGACTCTCCTGTCGGATTCGACGTATGAGGATCTGAAAACTTAATTGTTCCAGTGATGAAACCAAGGTAAACCACCAGAAGATCCACACAAGTGATTTGATTAAAGTGGTGAAGGCTTGTGTAGAACCATCCACACTTTTTTAAACTACTGATACACACAGTCAGTGCATATAAATGCCACAGATGAAACAGACAATAAACCTCAGGCTTATTTTTAATATATTAATAAGGATATATATATATATATTTAACTAGTTAGTTTTTGGTCATAATTAAATTAGACCAATACGCAGTTACATTAAAAAGTATTTAATACATTTATATTGTAGAACTTTTGAATATTTTTCATTTTGAGATGAGTTATTTCTGCAACCTAGGTTTCAACCTTTTCATATCTTCAGGCGATTTATGATTTTTCCATTTTTCAAATGCATAAACAGGGATTTTTTTTATAAATGTGTGACTGGAATTTTTAAACAACCAAAAATTTTTTAAATTAGGGGGTATTTAATCAAGGATCTTACAACACTTTCATTCATGTTTGTATGATCCTAGTATTTATGAGTGTGATTACATCTGGATGCGGTTTACGGCCTATCACGTTGAACCTGGTCAGTACTTAGATGGGTGATCGCTTGGGAATACCAGGTGCTTTAAGCATTTAGTGATGTATGCGCATTGTGGTGCAGAGGATATCAGCTCGGAAAGAGAAATTGGTGAGCCGAGTTCAAATTCCAGTTGAATACCCTGCGTTCACTTAAGCACTGGTACCCTTGGGAACGGTATTAATTTGTCCCTTCCCTCCATTTATGGGTTAAATAACAAGGGTAGAACTTGGGGACCCGGCCCTTAAAAAAAAAAAAAGACAAGTCCCAATGAATCTTGGTACTCGAAAAGAAAAATATATTACTAGGCAGAAAACTTATATAAAAACAGCAATAAATTGTTAAAAGAAAAAAGTATTACCAGCAATAAATAAATAAAGTTTAGTTGGCAATAAATGCCGAAGTTGATTTGCCATAAAAACAACCAACCAACAACATCTGGATGCATCACATACATATGTGTTTGTGTGTGTGTCTCTATGTAATGTATGGATGCTTTGATGGGTAGAAACCACATTAATGTATAACAAGGATTTTATTTAATCATTGGGTTATGACTTTTGGCATAACCTTTTATCTGAGTGCTTTTCTCATCTTTATAGCTTCTTCTTCCATGTGTCATATCCCTTCAGGATGTAGGTGACCACGGCCTTCCACATCTTTCTATTTCTTTTCACTCTTAATACTCCTTCTGTTATCCCACTCAGTCCTTGCTCCACCATTCTGCTGCTCAAGTCTATCAAGTATGTCACGCATTGCTTTTCCCTTGTCTCTCTTCCCTTCTATCCGTGAAAAGACAGCTGAAGATTTTGGGAGAACCTAATGCTTTACAGCTTATTACCACTATAAATGGTTTCCATAGTAACTACTGATCAATAATGTGGCATCTCATTTCATTACCAAATTACTGTTAAGGGCTATTAAGAAGTGAATAACGAGCGAAACATTGAGCGTTTCATGGCAGCAATCAATAATGATGATAAACCAAAGAAAGTAATAAATTACTTCTTCATATTTTGCAGAAGAGAAAAAGTTTCATAAAAATAAGTGTTGTCCCAAATAAAACGAGTGACCCTGTCCATGAGCACAAAAATGTCCTTATAACTTTGCTCTGTAAAGATAGAATATTATCATAAATTTGAGTTTCTGAAATCAATCATATTCATAATTGCGCATTTTCTTTTGTGACGGCTTGATGTTTTTATGCATTTTATCACTCTTGATCTTTTCATCACGATTTTGCTGGTTGTAATGGCTTTAAAGGCCAAATCACTATAAACAAATATTGAATACTGTTGCCACATTTGTTGTGGTGCTTCTACATATTTAGAGATTATTGATAAAATATGAAGAATTTGCAGTATTTCCATTATTTGGACTATTGTCTTCATCTTTGTTGCCATTTGTATGATGTTTTGGCCATTGTATGCTCCAGCCTTCTTCAGGTGCTAGAATCCTTTATTACAATCACTGGTGTATATCATCCTCATTCCTTGTGTAAAGCCACAATTGGAAGTCATGAGTTATTTCCCTCTAACCCTGCAAGTTACTTGTTCACCACTGCTGTAGCCTTGTATTGAACACACATCTCTTTGCATCAAGTCACAGGAACTAACCAACGTCCATATCCACAAAGATGAGGACAATAGTCTGAATAATGTAAATACTGCAAATACTACCTCATCTCAGAAATATAGACAAATACCGAAGAATTTGCAATGTTATTGGTTCTAACCTTGCATCTCACATTTAGTCACTTTCCTAATATCGTAACATAGCTTCTCTGCACTTTTTTTATAAATATTTTCATGGTAATTGTATTGATGAACTTTATTCTTTGTAATCTAAACTTTATGAATTTAAGTGCAGTACTAGACTGGTAGTTAGTTTTCATTCTTTTGCAGTTGAAATGGTTCTATGCTAATAGGGTCTTCTCTTACTTGTGGAACTCCTTTCTGGTTTCTTCTTTCCAGTCAAGTTTGCTTTTACATTTTTCAAGATCAATGTAAATCTGTTCTGTTTTGTTATCCTAATTCCTGTTCTTTTATTGTTCTTTCTCCTTAATGTTTTCCTGTTTTCTCATATTCTTTCACATTCAGTAACCTTTTGCATCTTAGTGGCTTTACTGCCTTGCTTGGCTTAAATTATAAGAAAAAACTCAGAATCAATCATCATCTTTTTTGTGAAATGACAGAGTAATAAAAACAGCTGGCCATAATACCAATCATAGTAAGATTTGTCATCATGCCAAGCATAACACAAGCATAACATAAGCGGTTGTGGTTTCTGTGTGTTGTGGTGCAGTACCTATCAACTCAGAACTAGAAATCAGGGAGCGAGTTCAAATTCTAGTTAAATTATCCGCATTCACTTACACACAAATACCCTTGTGGAAGGTATTAATCCATTTCTTTTCTCCATTCTTTGGTTTAAATATCAGGTCAGATTGGGTTTTTTAGCCTTGGTTGGCAACCAGTCTACAGCAGAAAGCAATGGCAACCTACTGCAGGATAATCTGCACAGTCAGTCATGTCTCGAAAGAGATATGATCCCCCAAGCATGTATTAACTGACTGACTTACTGTGGTTTCTGTCAAAGTAGTGGGAGAACAATTCCCTATTCTGTGTTTTTTTTTTCTTTTTGTAATCATTTCACTCCAAGAAAGGCAGTACTACTACCAGTGCCCAGGGGTCTACATAAGAGAAGAGCGAAAAGAAAGACTAACAAGGGACAGGGGGTGCCGGGGAAGGAATAAGAATTGGGTAGGAATCAAGAAAATAGAAAATGGCACTTGACATTGCATTTAATCTCATGGAGATTGTAGCTATCAGGGAAGCAAGTATATGGAAAAGAATTCCACAGGCGGAAAGTGTGAGAAAAGAAACTGGAGTAGAAGTGGTGACTATTTTGATTGGAAAAGGGTGGGACCAAGTTACCAGTCTAGTAGCTCAAGTAAATTCATCTAGAGAGGCCACCAGTGAGATAAGCTTATCAGAGAAGAAGCCAGGAAAATATTTGTAGAAAAGACAGAAGGAAGCCTCATCACTCTGGCAAGAAAGTAACTTAAGTTGAGATGCCAGGTCAGGATCGATTACATTGCAGATTCTTCTTTGGATTTTGTCAAGAACCCTGAGATAAATAGCACGTGTGTCCGACCTGATATGACAACAGCATTCAATGCACGGATGAATGGTAGATTTATAAATGTACAAAATGGATTCTGACAAGATAAACTTTCTGGTCAGACACAGTGACCTGACCTCCCTAGCAGTAGATTTGGCTATTGATTTGGTGTAGTCATTCCACTTGAGGTTGGCTGAGAATGTGAGGCCGAGGAGGCACAGTGTATTGCTTTCAGGAAGACTAATGGGAAGCATGCTGACAAGAGGTAGGAGAATTTATCTACGGTGATTAAAGGAGAGCAGCTTTGTTTTGAAAGCATTAACATTTCTGAGCTAGAATTGCATTCTTTGGGTTCAGATTATACAAAGAAGAGTTCAACAGAGAAAAATTCTTTTTTATTCTAAATCAGCCAACTCTTTTAAAAAATTTCAGATGAACCTGGATGTCAATACTGGAAAGAGTAATAGTGGAAAATACTTACTTTGCAAATATATTCTTTATCCAATTCAAGTGTCAGCACTTGTGGAGATGTCCTTAGTTGGTAATGCATTCTATATTTGTTTAACCCTGTCTCTTTACAAAATATGACAGATCTATCCTTTGATCCCTACAGTCAGAACTTCCCTTGACCGGGATACATTACGGCATATATTCCATCAGAAAGTCTTTGTAGTAGAGGATGAAAATTCAAGTCTTGTCTTTTCTTGCACTTCCTGCCTTTTCTTGCATTTCCCGCCTGTGGAATTCCCTTCCATTTACTTGCTTCTCCAACAGCTACAATCTCAGAGAATTTAAATGTGAAGTCAATAGTCGTCTCCTATCTCACTAACCTGCATACTCTCTCTCATGCTCCTTTCTCCATCCACTCCACTCTCATCAATATTCTCATCCTTCTCTTGCTCACTTGCTGACACCTCCTATAACCTGTCACTCTTATAACTTTCCTCTTATGTAACTCCTTGTAAAAAAGTGGCAGTAAAATGTATATGATTATAAAAAGAAAAAAAGCCATTCAGTTTCAGGTTCCTGCAACTTATTTTGAAGATCAAAGAGTAAATTAACTTAGAAAGTTATCCTGAAAAGTGAGAAAAAGATGAAAACATGAGTGAAAAAAAAAAAGAAAACTAAATAAAATACTTAGAAAAAAACAAACTTATAAGGCAGTGTGAGAGAGAGAATATCTTTACATTTTTGCTCTGAAGCAAAGGTTGGCAATCTTTTGGAGAGAGTGGGCTAGACAGCTACACAGTCTCGAAGGAGGGCCATGATATCAAATGTACTGTAATAAATTGTCTCGACCTCACACTGCTCCATCCAGAAGTCCACCATCGTCTTATTGTTTGAAGAAATAACAATGAACTTAATGTTTTATTATTTAAACAAGGTTTTTTATTTTATTGCAAGACTAACAGGATGACAACTTACACACTCAACAAAAAATGCAAATTCCTTAAAACAACAAAATACAGTTAGAAATGGCAAATTATTTAATAAGACATTTGTTTCTCTTTATTGTCTGACAACTTCTCCACATTTGATGTATTTGTTGATAACAGGTACAAAACTTCATTCAAGTGGTCATCACCCTTCTTAAACAATTTCTGGAAGTTCTTGAGAAGTCCATAGGAGTTTTTAGAATTATATTGGAGTTCAGTAGAACTACTAAGCAGTTGATATTAGTTGGCAGTTAGCCAAATACTAAGGAGTCAGCTTTCAGTGGAAGATTACCAAGTTCCTAACATTTTGGGTGTGTTAAGTTGATTAGCAACCGACATAGCCTGATAATAACCTTAAGTGCGAAAACCCCGCCACAACAAGTTGGTAGGCAAAAATAAACAGGGTTGTAACTCAATATATGTTCCTTTCTTCAATTATAGGGTGGATATTGTGCTGATATTTATTGAGCACAATATCCACACTGAAATCAGCCAATCAGAACTTACAGAATAGACTTGCCGCCTACCAATTTGTTGGGATATTTTGCTGTCAACTAAAACTACAGCTGAGTACTGTCTGTTGCTATTTACCAACTCTACCATGATGAAACTGATTTCTTTATGATAGCCATAAATGATCATGTCAATAGCTTGATTGTGATGAGTCCCCTAAACATTTCCCAAAGCCATAGTTGCATCAGCAAAATATTATGGTAACTGTCTGGTGGTCTGCAATCAGTGTTATCCACTACGGCTTTCTGGAAGCCAATCAGAGCATTAATGCAGAGCTTTACTGCAATCAACTTGTTGAAATGCATGCATGTCTGCAAAAAGTGAGATGTGCATTAGTGAATTAATGTGGTCCAGTTTTCCACGATAATGTGCAGGCACATTTTGCAAGAATGATGTTGCAAAAACTCACAGACTTGGGATATGTGAGTTTACCCTATCCTCTATGTTCTCCTGATCTTTCATCAACTAATCTTTTTTTTTTTTTTTTTTCTTAAGTACCTAAGCACATTTTTAAATGGTAAAACTTTTAGATCCAAACAAGAGGTGTAATCAGCTTTCAAAGATTTTGTTGCACCACAGCCAATATCTTTTCATCAATGAATAATAAATAATCACGTTGATCAATGACAGAGATGCATAGATGCTCAAGGCTCGTATTTTGATTAATTTCATCATATTTACAGTCAATTTTTCAAAAATGAAATTGTTTCTGAAATTGGCCATTATTTTTGCAACAATCTAATATTATCATAATCTTTGGTGGTGTTGATATGCCCACTGTAACTATTTCACCTGAAAGAAAGAAATTGAGAAAGTAAGAATTCTTTGAACAGTATAATCTATGAAGTTATAGAGATGTCATTAAATATAATATCAATAAAGCAAGAAACTGTATGATTATAAAAACATAATTGATTTATTTGCATAATCTATAGTTGTAATCTGTTGTATAGTTTGGATTGTAAAAATATTTGAATTAGTTATGCTTGTTTCTGCTTAAGGCGACAGAATCTTTATTTGTCATTATTCTTCTACGTTCTGTTCAGTTGCTGTAGTTTTTTTCTGTACTTGTCATCTTTATGAATTATATTTTCTGTTCGAAAAATAATAATAAAAACAGTGTTTATGAAGCAAGAGGCTTTTCATGACTTAATGGCCATAGCAATAAATTCGTCAACTGCTGACTTTTGCAATGCTACAACAAGGCACATGATGGAGTGCTGAAAAATTCTCAGCCCAACCCACTAGACATTTAGCTTTTATTTCCTCTTTAGTATATTGCAATTTTTTTTAACTGATTTATAAGTCAGGAAAGTGATATGGCCAGTATTTTAAAATTTACAGTGATCTTTTTTTTTTTTTTAAATGATTTGTGGTCACCTTCAAAGTATACTAGCTCACATAATCCTGTAGAAAATTGTACAAATCCTCATATATTTGGTGATATGTATTTAAGTATTCATTGATCAGTAAGTCAGTTGTGCTATACTTATCGCTTGGGTAATCTTTCGAGCCATGACTGACTAGGCAGAAGATTCTTTCTTAATAGGTTGCCATTTCTTTTTGTAGTAATCTGAGAATTTTATTTTTGAAACCATTTTCAAAACTTTTCAGCACCCCTCTTGTGTGTTTTACTATGAATTCATTGTTTTTTTTGTTTGTTTATTTTTTTGTGTTTTTTTTTTTATAAAAATTATTGGCTTGTTTGGGTTTGTACTTAGGAAATTAATCTTCAGTTTGATTTGTTGGTTTTGCTTATTGAACAATCTGATGCCATCAGGAAATTAAAAAAGTGATTAATTAAAAACTTGTTTAGTTTTCTTCTTCAATTGTATTTTAATATAATTTGTGAATACAAGAAATAACCTTTTCTTACTTTTTGACCCATGTAGATGATACTATGTCAAAAATAACCTTAACATATTTTCCTTTGGCTTGATGATGGTCTATCCTTACAAAGATTATTAGTAATATTGCAAATTATATATTTTCATTATTTCATACATTCTTTGATTTTTAGCACACTGATGAGCTATGGCATATATCAATACTGTCTAATGACAACTGGATATATCAAGGTTAGTGGTATATTGGTCACTAAGCCAACCATAAAGATTTTATTTGATATGTTGAATAGACCAAAAAAAAAAAAAAAGATTTGAGTAACTGATAAATATTGAATTGTTATCTCCAAAAGAAAAGGTGAGAGAATTCCTGAAATGGCATGACTTGTAGAATCTCCTTATTTTGTTGGATATACGAGTAGTGTCATAGTTATTGACACAGAAATCAGTAAAAGCGATATTTTATAACAAAATAATTTCTTTGGTTGAATTTCAGTTCAAAAGATGAAGTCGGCAATAAAATAAATGAAATGCAAAAAAATACTGTAAGTTTTCCAAAAAATAAATGGGTCATTCGATTAGAAAATAATTTTTTTTTTCTCAGAAAAATGTCTAGTTGGATATTTTGAAGTATAAGACAATATGTAAGAAGACCACCGAATTGAAATATTTAGTGAAAGACTAAAATACTTGGTTGTAACTTCTTTTTTTTAAAATTATCTCACCCCAAGCTTGGTAGTTTTACTGCCACTGTTGCGCAGGGGGTTACATAGGGGGAAGTGATGAGAAAGAGGGGTTAGTTATGGGAAATATTAGAAGGAGGATAATAGACAGATGAGAATTTCGAGGATGGGGGTGGAGTAGATGGAAAAAGAGCTTGAGAGAATGGATGCAAGTTAGTGTGATAGAAGATGTCAATTGACTTTACATTTAAATTCCTGGAGATTGTAGCTGTTGGGGAAGCAAGTAAATGGAAGGGAATTCCACAGGGGGAGATGCGAGAAAAGAAACTGTTAGAGTAGAAATTGCGGTTACATTTTATCGGTTTCACTGTAAAAGGGTGGGACCGAGTTGCTGGGTTTGTTATATATACTTATGCTAAAATACCTTTGGAAAAGGTATGAATCCACCCCTTCCCCCCAGCTATGAGTTAATTAGTAAGAGGTGTATTACTAAAACATTATCTCTAAAAAAAATTCTTGCAGTAAAACTTGTATCACTAAAACATTCAGTCAGTCAGTTAAGTGCCATACGTGATACACACTTGGGTGATCATGTCTCAAAAGAGACATGACTGACTGGGCAGAAGATAATCCTGCTGTGGGTCGCCATTGTTTTCTGCAGTAGACTGGTTGCTGGCCAAGGCTATAGAACCCAATCTATCCTATTATTTAGCCCATAACTGGAGGGAAGAGTGTTTGTGCATAAGTGCAAGGAATTCAACTGGACTTTGTACTCAGCACCCCAATTTTTCATTCTGAGCCGATATCCACTGCACCACAACGCACATCCCTAAAACATTATCTCCAAAAAAAAAAAAAAATTCTTTTCTGGCTTTAAATAACTTACAAATAGTTGATAATCTGTAAAAAACAAATTAATGAATCATTTTTTTTATCTATTATAGTTAATTTATTTGCTAACATTTTTGGCCATTTTATGAAGGACTGGGCAATTTGCATTTTTTTTTTTTTTTTTTTAAATTAAATTTTTCATTTACTATAAACTAAATAAAACATTTACATTATTTGCATTGTTTGAGCTGTTTTCTTCATCTTTGTTGTCATATTGACAACATTTTCGGATGTTGTATGTTCTGTCCCTCTTCAGGTGATTGGTGAACAAAATAAAGGGTTCAGTTAAAATTCCAGAGTAGATTGTTCTAATTCCACATGCCAAGAACACATGGCCCAGTGCATAAAAGCATTGGTCGAAGTAATCCAAAAAGTGATTTGATTCAAAGAGTTGTGGGTTCAATACCTGGCCACAGCAGAGATGAACAAAAACTTGTAAAGTTGAGTTAAAGAGAAATAACTGAAACTAAGATGTCCGGAAGAGGCATGACATGTGGAACTAAAGCAGTCTACCCTGTTGGACGAAATAAAAGGTTTGGTTTGAAATTCTAATCACCTGAAGAAGTCTGAAGCGTACAATAGCTAAAATGTTGTGAATATGACAACAAAGATGAAGACAACAGCCCAAATAATGTAAATAGTGTAAATAACAACAATATCTCATCTCGGAAATATAGACAAGTATTGAAGGTGGATGTGCGTTGTGGCGCAGTGGATATCAGCTCGGAACGAGAAATCGGAGAGCCGAGTTCAAATTCCAGTTGAATTCATTGCTTTCACTTACGTGCAAATACCCTTGGGAAAGGTATTAATCCATCTCTTCCCTCCAGTTATGGGTTAAATAACAGGACAGATTGGGTTCTATAGCCTTGGTTGGCAACCAGTCTACCGCAGAAAGTAATGGCAACCTTCTGCCCAGTCAGTCGTGTCTCTTTCGAGACATGATCGCCCAAGCTTGTATCACATATGGCACTTAACTGACTGATTGAAGGTGAATATGGCAATAAAGATGAGGACAACAGTCCAAACAATGTAAATAGTGTAAGTAGCTATAATACCTCATCTCGGAAATACAGACAGATATAGAACATATATTTGCTAACATTTTTTAGTTCTTGTTAAAATATTTATCTACTAGTAGCAAGTTAGTCGACTGCTAAGTTGGAGGCAACCCGAAGGCTCTTTTTCTTTTGCAATTACCTTGTGTGACTCCTATCCCTGGATTTCTGAACTTACCTTCACTCCTGCCCTTTGTTGCTGAGTGCTTAGCAAAGAGGCATTGAGTACTATTTTTAAAATCTTTGGTATGACCCAGCTGGGGATCAAACTCGCAACCTATTACAAATTGATATCACACAATGAGATTGATATTTTCTTTTCCTTGTTGTTTATCTGGACTTAAATTTTGAATCACATTTTTAAGTTCTTGAAATTCTGGGCTTAAAATATTTGCTTAAGATTAATTTTCCTCGAAATTTCATGTATAAACTTTGAAAAGACTTTTGCATAATATCTTTGTTAAATAATACTTTGCCCATAATATTGACTAGTGCATATTATTAGACATGTATTGCATTTACTTATTAATGCTATCAGCATGGTGTTGATTATGATGGTATTTTTATTTTAGACTAGCAGTGTTGCTCGGGTGTAATGAAAGCTTTAAAACTAATTCATGGTCCTAGAGCTCAGACTCTTTGGACGTTGGCATGAAAGACTAAAAAGCAAAAGTTGTTTCCAGTTAAAATGAAACCGTAGACTGAAAGAAAAATGAATGGATGTAAGTCAAATTTTGATTTCCTGGTATCAATATCAAATAAGTTTTTTTCATCATAAACTGAATTTTGAAGACTAAATAAATCCTCTGAGTAAATGGTATCATGACTGAGATTAAGAACTACAATTATACCTACTTAGAGCCAAACCCGAAGCAAAAACTAAAATAAAAGGGCTGAAAAAAATACAGACATATAGGCAGATAAACACACACATACAAACATCTTGCCTTTTTTTTATATATATATATATCATCGATTTTTCTGCACTATTGTAAGAACTGCAACCTTGAAACTTCTGAATATCATTTCCTATGTCTTTGTCTATGAGTGTATCAAATTTGATTAAAATCATACCACTCCTTCTATACCCCCGATTTTTTTTTGATTATCGATTTTCATCGGGGGTACCTCAACACAAAACCTGGCTAAGAACACTTGCAGATACTTATAGTACAACTGTGCAAATTTTCAAGATAATCGGTTTAGCCGTTTCGGAGTCTATAGGTAATGGACACACACACACACACACACACACACACACACACACAAAGTTCCATTTATAAATAAGTTTAAATTATTTTTTTGAACTGCATTGAATGTAAAAAGACAGCAGACAAACTGCATGCGTTCATTTGGATAGTAGCAAGTACTTGCAGCTTGTTAGGTGACATGCTGGTATGCATGTGCAAGTCTCTGATTTTATTAAAGAAAATAAGATCATTAGATTCTTAGAAAGATATTCAAAGTGGATATGTTTGCTTAGCTAATTGATTTTGTTATTCCTTCTGAGATTGGGCTGATTGTGTCTTCTGAATTATTGGCTGATGTTAATTATTCAATCTCTGATTGTGTTGGCTGGCCTTGGATAGACAAAATAAAATTGGGATTCAGTTGTTAAACCTTATTAGAGTTAATGAGAAATTTTTCATTTGAATGTAAAGTATTATACAGGTATACATCACCTTATGTCGTTAATTTGTTTCAGGAGAAGTGACTTTTTTTTTTTTTTTTATCGTGTCACCCCAAGCAAGGCATTCCACTACCACTATAGCGCAGGGGGTTACATAGAGGGATTGGGTATAGGAAATGTCAAAAGAAGGGTGATAGACGACTTAGGATGTACATAGGGAGAGAGTTGGAGAGAGTGGGTGTGAGTTAGTGTGTTAGGAGGTGTCTATTGACCTTACATTTAAACTCCTGGAGGTTGTAGCTGTTGGGGAAGCAAGCATGCGGTAGGGAATTCCACAGGCAGGAAGTGTGAGGAAAGAAGCTGTTGGAGTAGAAATTGCGGTTACATTTTATCGGTTTCACTGTAAAAGGGTGGGACCTAGTTGCCAATCTAGTATCTCGTGCAAATTCACATCTAGGGGGCACCAGTGATTTCAGTTCATCAGAGCAGAAGCCATGAAAGTATTTATAGAAGAGACACAGGAAAGCCATGTCACGCTGGTGAGAGAGATACTGCAGGTGGTCAGCCAAGTCGGTATCAATCACATTACAGATTCTTCGCTGTATTTTGTCAAGAACCCCGAGGAGAATAGAAGGGGCACCCGACCAGATGTGGCAGCAGTACTCAATACACGGGCGAATGGTGGATTTATATAATTGCAGGATAGATTCAGGCGGAAAGAATTTCTGGGCCCTGCACAGAGAGCCGACTTTCATAGCTGCGGATTTAGCAATGGATTCGACGTAGTCATTCCACTTCATGTCCGCTGAGAGTGACTTGAGTCAAATTTACTTGTTTCCGAATTTACTTGTCACTAGGCTTAACTACATATAACCTTTCCCAGTTCTGTATTTTATTTATAAGTAATATATGGTCAATAAAAATCTATTTTAAGCTTACAAACAAATAAATTTGAGTTTTTAATGTAGTACAGTGGATATCGGCTCGGAACGAGAAATTGGAGAGCCGAGTTCAAATTCCAGCTGTATTCATTGCATTCACTTACGCACAAATACCCTTTGGAAAGGCATTAATCCGTCTATTCCTTCCAGTTATGGGTTAAATAACAGGACAGATTGGGTTCTGTAGCCTTGGTCGGCAACCAGTCCACTGCAGAAAGCAATGGCATCCTACTGCGAGATAATCTTCTGCCCAGTCAGTCATGCCTCTTTCGAGACATGATCGCCCAAGTATGTATCACGTATGGCACTTAACTGACTGACAGAAAAAGTAATCTAAATTTATGAAGACTTGTATGTACATACTTGAAATTGTAGATATTTACAATTTGGCGATCTTTACTGTATTGCGGATTCTTTATTTGTGAAATTTTTTTTGCATTTAATTTCCTGGAAGTTGTAGCTGTCAGGAAAGCAAGTATAAAAAGGAAGTTCCACAGGTGGGAAGCGCAATTAAAGAATCTACTAGAGTAGAATTGTCACCTGCATTTGATTGATCTAACTGTAAAAGGGGTGGAACTTTGTTGCCAGTCTGATTGTCCTCAGTAAATTCTTATGGAGGGGGCACCAGTGACCTAAGTTTGTCAGAGCAGAAGCCATAAAAATATTTGTTGAATAGACAGAGGGAAGTCACATCCCACCGATGAGAAAGTGGTTGGAATCGAGCTGCTAGTCACAGATGTTTTCATATTTCGTTCTCTTAGATTTCTGATGATTATATTGACATTTACTGTAAATGTACGTATTTCATTATGATTTTATATACATTTATTCTTGTTTATTGTACAGTAAAATGATTTGATGTGCTTTTAATGCTTTTTTAGTTATATTACGACTTTAATATTTGTGGTGGACAGACATAAAGTCAAATAAAATGACTTTAACTTGATTTCTATTTTTCCATATATTTTTTTGTCAAATTGTATAATTGAGAACATGTTAACTCAAAATGATGTAACCCAAGGTATACGTGTACCTTAGTATGTAATAATAGTATTTATAAGAAGTAAAATTTTACTTTTTAATTAGCACCATACTATTCAAGAGAGCCATCAAGCCAGAATTTAAGTAATATAACCCAGAATAGAGAATTTTAGTGTTATCTACCTAACAAAGATGTGCGGTGTGGTGCAGTGGATATCAGCTTGGAACAAGAAATCGGAGAGCCGAGTTCAAATTCCAGTTGAATTCCTTGCATTTACTTACACACAAATACCCTTGGGAAAGGTATTAATCCATTTCTTCCCCCCAGTTATGGGTTAAATAATAGGACAGATTTGGTTCTATAGCCTTGGTCGGCAACCAGTCTACCACAAAAAGCAATGGCAACCTACTGCAAGATAATCTTCTGCCCAGTCAGTCATGTCTCTTTCGAGACATGATCGCCCAAGCGTGTATCACATATGGCACTTAACTGACTGACTGACCTAACAAGGGTCATAAAGATCAGGGAAGATAGAGTTCAAGTATTAAGGGTGGTGATTGAACAGGAGTTACCATAAATCAAGTACATGCCCACCCATGCATGTGCACACATGTACATACATATATACACACACACAAGTCTACCCATTTATACATACAAATATCTTATGAATATATCCTCTCTCTTATTCACATACCCGCATACCCACCTATGAAAACCTTATATACACGCGTTTCACAAAATTAATACAAACGCATATATACACATACAAACAAACTTCACATATACACACAAAAAGAACCGATATTCAATTGCATACATAAAACAAAGTAGTTACACACATATTCAGATGTATTTATCAAATACATACGAAAATTCAACCACAATTTTCTCAATACGCAAAAATTATCAAAGAATAATTAACACAAAATGAAAGTGAACCTGCGAGTGTGATAGTCTAACCAATTCCTATATAAGGTAAATTAAGACGATGAAGAAATCAAAAAATCCCATGACTTATGTATCAGCACAGATAAATCCAGAAACATCTATAAAATTAATCTCTCCTGCTATCAGGAACTTATCTAAAAAAAAAAAAAAAAATTCCTAGTACCTATAAAGGGGAAAAGAATCATGAAACTGTTTTCAAAACTAACCAAGATTGGCTGAATTTGCAAGTAAATTTAATATTGAAGAGAGAATGGATAAAATCCACCTGAAAAATCCATATTTATTTTCAAAGATCACAAACCCAACTTTGACTATAAACTTGATTGATTAACTGAGCTAGAACTTATTTATAAAAGTTTAATTAAAAAAAAATAATCGACACCATACAAAAATCATTGTTTTAACAATCTGTAGGAAGATTCTTCTGACACTATTAAATGGTTTGATAACATTAAAAACAATGATAAGGCCGCCTTTATTCGTCACACTCTGGCCTATCCCCCTTTCTCGACCTGTTCTGCCTATCAATCTATAAAGGCTGAGAATAAATCTATTCCCATCCATCTTGCACATAAATATTTCTGATCAGTAAGAAATCAATAAATGTTTTATATTTATAAAAGTAACTCTACAAAATATTAAATGTGATGGTATTGTAAAAATTAAGATGAATATCGACGTAATTACTTTCATTCTGATGTTGAAAGCTGCATACATTAACATATCGGTTGCTCCAATCACTTTATCTTTATCAAACATTTTTTTTTCCCCTTTAGAGTTTATCAAACATGTCTGTTTGGAATTGGCAGCCATTATATTTGTACAGATTTTTACTATTTGTGTTGCTGCTGCCTTTATCTTTCTTTGGTTGTCTTTTACTTTCCTTCTTCCATGTTAGTTGTCTTTCTTTCTGGAAATCTGTCTGGGCTGTTTTTCTCCTTCTCTCCTCTCAGTTGTTATGTTTCTTTCTAGAAATTCCTTCACAAAACAAAATGGAACAGGCAGAGGGAGTGAGACATACAGTCATTTTTATTTGAACATTGTTTATTAAGCAGCAGAGTTTAAATTCCATTTTAATTCATTGCATTCACTTACACACAAATACCATTGGAAAAGGTATTAATCCATCTCTTCTCCCTCCAGCTATGGGTTGAATAACAGGACAGATTGAGTTCTCTAGCCTTGATTGGCAACTGGTCTACTACACAAAGTAATTGCAATTTATTGTGGAAATATTTTCTGCCTAGTCAGTTATGTCTCAAAAAAGACATGATCATCCAAATGTGTATCATATACAGCAATTAACTGACTGACTTATTTAACAGAACAGACAGAGAATGTTTGTTTAATTGTTTCATACATTTCTGGTAAATTTCTCCTGGTTTCAGATTATTTATTGTCAAGTAGAAACTGAGAATGGAACTTGTTGAAATTATTTTGTTTCAAGTACGTAGCATGTCAGTTAAGTGCCATACATGATACACGCTTTAGGCGATCATATCTCGAAAGTGACATCACTGATCAGGCAGAAGATTATCCCACAGTAGGTTGCCATTGCTTTCTGTGGTAGACTGGTTGACAGTCTATAGGCTATAGAACCAATCTGTCCTATTATTTAACCTATAACTGGAGGGAAGAGATGGATTAATACCTTTTCTCACATCAAAGTAAACATGACTTTAGTCCCAAGAACATCTAAATGACAAAATATGTGATGTGAAAAATGTTTTCTGCATTGTCATTGAGTTTCCTAATTATATATACACAGTTAACAATCAGGTAGTTAACAATGATGGTATCATCCTTGTTTACCTAATGAAACATTGTTCTTTCAATGTTGAAACAAAATGTACAATTTTGTAGTAGTTTTTCACATGTTCCCACATAATAATTAAGATTCATTGTTCTATTTTTATATTGAGTTGAGTTTAAATTAATGTTTTAAATGTTGCAATTTTGTTCTTCATTTTTATTCATTTGTGTGTGTGTGTGTATATATATATATATATATATATATATATATATATAAGTTCTAGATTTTAATGAAATAGAATTAACAATTGCCATATTAAATTTTATTTGTTTCAACATTATTTTTAATAGATACTCATATTTGGTTAAAAATTGTTTTCAGTGTGTGTGTGTGTGTGTGTGTATATATATATATATATATATATATATATATATACACACACATGTGGTGTGGGTATAGAAGAATCCAACGGAGTATCCTGTACTTGCAGTGGTAGGATAACTCTCTAAGAGAGCTCTAAATATATATGTATATAAATACACATAAACCAAATATGAGAAAAATTAAGGCAGACACATTATTTCATGGTAAATCGGAAGTATAGGCCTATTTCAGGCGAGCCATCATCAGCTTCTGTCTTTATTGTACAAAGGATATATATGTATTTATATACATTTATATTTAGAGCTCTCTTAGAGAGTTATTCTACCATTCGTGTAAAATCCTTTGTACAATAAAGACTGACACTGATGATGGTTCGCCTGAAATAGGCCTTTACTTCCAATTTACCATGAAGTAACGTGTCTGCCTTAATTTTTTTTATATATATATCTCACTCTACAGGTGTGAATATATTTGAGAAATTTTGTTAGGAAAATGTGTGTTAACAGGATTCAAACCCCCTAACAAGAGAGGGGAAGCCATCAATTGATCTGATGCATCCTATCTACTCAACCACAAATTATTTCAGAGTAGATAAAGCCAAATTAAGCCTTATAAACACAAATTTCCAATTTCTCATAAATAATCATCTCTGCTCTGAAAGTGTATCGCAATGTAAACAAATGTAAATGTACAATGTTAGAGAAAGTTTCACAGATTAATGAAATGGAATTAACAATCAACATATTTAATTTTATTTGTTTGAAATCAGAAATGACACACATTTTCCTAACAAAATTTCTCCAAAATATTTAGGCCAGTAGAGTTTTTTTTTTTTTTTTTTTAATCATATCACCCCGAGCAAGGCAGTAATGCCACTGATGTGCAGGGGGCTACATAAGAGTGAGAAGATTAGGATGCGGTTTCCGGTTTTCTCTTTTCTAAACAGGAAACGAGGGATGAGCCTTTTCAACTGTTCAATAGATGTGGGCGGAGTATGAACCGGGCTATAGTTTAGTCTATCTACTCCAATTATATATATATATATATATATATATATATATATATATATATATCCACTGTTTAATTAAAAACAGAATATCTACTTAAATACAAATATCTATTAGAGGTAATTTTCAAACAAATGAAATATATATTGTGAGAGAAGTTGGTTGGGTAGAATGACATGTGCACCATATCAATTGATTTACAAGAAAAAGCAGATGGACCAACCATAAACTTTGAGTATTATTCTTCTGAAGTCTTATTAATTACTTATATTACTGAAACTGACATAAATTCTCTTTAATCATTTAAACGTAATTATAAAATTAAAGAAAATATAGAAACAAATAAATTATCATTTTTCAGGTACGATTAGATGCATACACACATGCAGATAGTCTGAATAAGTTCTCCAGTAATTTCGCTTAATCAAATTCTGATTTTGATTGTTGGTTTTCAACTTGGCAAATTGGTGAAACACAGTCATCTTTCTCTTTTCATCTCATAGCAAGCTTAACTAAGCTATGTAATTATTGAGACTAATTCTATATTTCAGTTACAACCAGTAAATATTGTATACATTGGGGTGCAAAGAAAGCTGCTTATTGTGAGTCTTTGACATTCCAGTTTATTAACAGTGCAAGCGTGGATATCTGAATTTAAGAGGGGAAGTGAGTCTTGAGGATAAACCAATTTCTGGGCATCCTGCAACTGCCACCACTGAGGAAAACCTTCTTTGCTCCAAAGAAGACCAAGGTCATTTCATCTGCAGGGAAGGTGATTTTGAGGATGCAAAAATCATTGTGTTTATTGACTATCTTCAAAAAGGGCCACACCATCAATGGAGAGAGTACTATGCAAATTTGCTGAGGCAGTTATGAAAATCTATCAAGACCAATGCCAGGAAAAAACATTTTTATCCTACCTGTGAAACCACAGTAGCTTGTTAGTATTGCTATATCATTTTAAGATTAACGGCGTCTAAGCTGTATGGATGAGCTGTAATACAGTGAAACAGATCTGTCTGCGGATGACTATAGTATATATATATATATATATATATATATATACTAAACAGTTGTAGATCAGGTTTAAATTAGACCAGTAAACAGTTATATTAGAAAGTAATCAATACATGTTTGAAGGAAAATGAAGCTTTAACATGTAGAGATTTTAGATATTTAAGTTTGGAAAATCAGCTGATTACACTACCATGATTTCAACTGTTTCGGTTTTGTCAGGTGATAAATCACCTTACCATAATAGTGTAATTGTCATATATGAATAAAGTTCATTGTTGATCACATTTTGATGCAATTCTTCTGCTCCAATGAACTTAACTTACTGGTGTCCCATATATATGTATTTACTTGAACCACAACATTAGCAACTAGGTCCTACCCTTTGACTGTGAAACCAATAAAATGTAAATGCAAGTTCAACTCCAGCAGCTTCTTTTCTCGTACTTCCCGCCTGTGGAATTCCCTTCCGTTAACTTGCTTCCCCGACATCTAAAATCTCCAAGAATTTAAATGTAAAGTCAATAGTCATCTCCTATCTCACTAACCTTCATCCTCTCTCTCATGCTTTTTTTCCCTCCACTCCATTCTTATCATTATTCTCATCCTTCTCTTACTCACGTCCTGACATCCCCATAACCTGACACTCTTTCTCATAACTTTCCTCCTATGTAACCCCCTGCAAAACAGTGGCAGTAAAATGCCTTGCTTGGGTCGATATGATTATTAAAAAAAAAAAAAAATTAGAAGAATCATGCTGCTGTGATCATGTGACATTGTTAATATATATATATATATATATATATATATATATATATTGTTTTTTTTTAATCATATCACCCCGAGCAAGGCGGTAACACCACTGATGTGCAGGGGGCTACATGAAAGTGAAAAGATTAGAAAAAAGAAAGCCGGAAACCACATCCTGAACAGGAAACAAGAGATGAGCCTCTACACCTGTTCAATAGACATGGGTGGAGTGTGAACCGGGCGATAGTTTAGTCTATCTACTAAGCATTCGATGGAGAAAAAAGATATGACAGTTTTCTTCAAAGGCGTTATTTCTAGTATATGTGACTTTACAAAACCATGTCAAACACACTTTATGATATCACCAACCTTTATATAATCTATAATTAAAGAATATAAGATCCGTCACTCTGACACACAAAAAAACAGGTGTATTATAATAATAATAATAATAATAATGCATGCCAATTAACTTGAGTAATTAGTTACATAAAAATATGGAACAGAATGCTATGATAATAATGGTTGAATATTTTGCCTTTAAAATTTGGTTGTTCAAAACAATTTTTTATGCTATAAAATATCGTGCTTCAGTTACTGTAATTTTTGTTCTGTTAGTGTCATATATAAATAAAGTGTCGCTGCCGACATTTGAGTTTGAACATGGATCACCAGAGAACAAACATAGTCGATCTTGTTTTTATATAATCAGAGGAATCAAACTGCTGGGATCATGCAAGATTGTAAAAGTAATATATGTAGACAAGTACATAAGAATTCAAGAGGAGGAAAAGAAAAATGTCTGACAGTATTCTTCAAAGGCATTATTTTTAGTAGATGGGACTTTACAAAAGTCATTGACTGACCTTCCCAACTAACATATTTACTTATCAATGAATTATAGATCTATCTATCTATCGCCCGGTTCACACTCCACCCACATCTATTGAACAGGTGAAGAGGCTCATCCCTTGTTCCCTTTTTAGGATGTGGTTTCCGGCTTTATCTTTTCCAATCTTTTCAAATCTTTTCACTATTACATAGCCCCCTGCACATCAGTGGCGTTACCGCCTTGCTCGGGGTGATACGATTAAAAAAAAAAAAAAAAATCAAATGAGGCCAGCAAATTGTTATATCAAAAAGTACATATTTAAAATAAAAAATTAACATGTAGAGTTTTTAAATAATTTAATTCAGAAAATCAGCTGATTACACTACCTTTTAAAAAGTTGAAACTGAGCTAGTGTAATCAGCTGATCTTCCAAATTAGAAAAAAAATATATATATATAGTTTAGAACATGTTCAAATTATTAGCCACTACAAAGTGTACATTTTGTTTCGACATTGAAATGACAATGTCTCATCAGGTAGTGTGGAAAGGAATGGAAATTCTTTTTCTTATATTTAGTGATTTGTGTGTGAGATGTAGGTGGGGTGAGGGATAAGGGAATAAGTCTTGTAAATTGTTCGTTAGAATTTTGATGGAAAAGAGGGAATAGATAGAGGATAGAGTTAATGAACATGTCGAAAATTTTGTAGACAGATTTAACATTAAAAGATAAGGTATAGTCTTTTATAGCTTAATGGCTGGTTTTCTTCGGGTTTAATAAAAGGGAAAATAAGAAAATGTATACACGGTGGGAATGGTAATTACCATTTAGCGAACCTATTTTTCTTATTGAATTGTACAACTACACAATATTTTTATATTTAAACTTAGTTTTTATAATTAATCTATTTTTGTATATTTAACCTTAATTTAAAATTTAGAAAATCAATTTTTTCTATAAAACTTTAAATTCGATCACACATCACATTCTACAGTTTGTAGCATTTACTTTTTAACGATAAGTAGTAGGGGAATATTTGTAGTAATATTCTTATTATTGGTGTTTATAATAAAAATATTTTTTTGCTACACAAGAGCTGTCATGTTTCAGTGCTATATTCAGAACTTCATCAGGTGATCCCTGATGAGGTGCTGAATATAGCATCGAAACCTGACAACTCTTGTGTAGCAAAAAAAAAATGATTTTACTATAAAAAAAAAAAAAAAAAAAAAAAGCTGAAGCGTTTTCCTGATAAATCAAGACCCCTTTCATCAGTTTTCCTGAGCATTTGATCTTGATAGCCTTTTGTAAGTGTTTCGTCAAGTTGGTATAATACTTTCCATTGATGGTGTGAACTTTTGAAGATAGTCAATATGCACAATGCCTTTTGTATCCCCAAAAACTGAGGCTATCACCTTCCATTCAGATGAAACAACCTTGGCCTTATTCATTGATTGCCTCTTTGTCTCTGGCTCAAAGTTGATGAATCCAATTCTCGTCCTGGGTTAGGAAATGTTCAAGGAAGCCAGCTGATGTCAGATTTGATCAGCCTGGTGCCCTTTTGATCAGGTTTCAGAAGATGTGACACCCACTGAGCACAAACCTTTGTTGTGCCAAGTTCATTCTGTAAAATATTCTCCACTTTCTTATATGCTAATAACATAGACTGTGACTAGATGTGGTTTATTTTTCATCATAGTTTCCTTTGCAGTCTAAACAATTCTTCCATCAGTTACAGTGCTTGGATGTCATTGGTGAAGTTTTCATCGTATTTGTCCAAAAAGTTGTCAATGGCAGATATGATGTTGTCATCATTTCAATACTGGTTCCTAGCCAAGTGTTCTTTCATATTGGGGAACTGAATGATAGTCAGATGGAGTCAAAATTAGGAGAATAGGGAGGGTGATTAATCAAAGTCATGTACACCAGCCATTATAACCGAGGGTGATAACAAAACAAAATTTCACAACTCTAGTATCACTCCCTCATAATCAGCCTATGAACTTTTCAGTTCACCTTTGTATGTAATCATTTAAAATTTTCTATAAAATTTGGGGAAGATAGCTTGACACTAGGAATAGAATATATATAAACAGTAACAATGTAGACATGGAAATCAACACTACCTTTTAGGCTTTAAGTGATCATCAGACCGTTGTTTGGTGATTATGATATGAACCTGCCAGTCATTATGCACAGTTGATTTTTATGTCCAAACTGTAAATAAATATATATTATCCATTAGTTTTGTGGGTATTTGGGTATTGTTACTGTTAATGGGAAATAACTGGAGATGGGAAGGAGAAAGTGTTTTGAGTTCTGATTCTGACTTAGTTGTGTTTACTTTTGCATTACTGAGGAAGGGCATGAATCCATCTTTTCCCTGCCAGCAATCTGTTAAATAGCAGGGTAGACTGAGTCTTTGAGTTTTGGATAGAAGCCAGTCTAAGAGTGAAACCATGCAGAAGCAAACAGAAAACTACTGCCCTATTTTTACCAAGAAGTTATGGTAATTTACAAGAAATGGAAACTGTAGAGACCCATGATCACCTACGTTCTGAAAAGATATTAAAAATAAAATTAAACAATATATAATATGAAGGTAACTCTTCACCAAATAGATCAGGAATTTTCTCTAGTCTTGATTGTTACGAGTGTGCATTTCTATATAAAAAATATTAAGAAAGCCAACAAAGGTTAAACATTTATAGTAAGGGATTCTACTGTGTCCCACTTGTTGATACAAAAAAGTTTTCATTCATAAAGTAGTTGTCAAATAGAGAAATTAGAAATAGAACGTTTGGAAGATTCTAGATCATTCCAGTATATTGGAGAAAAATCTAGATGATTCAAGATTATTCAAGATCCTTGACTCACCTTCCTTCTCCTTCGTAATACTTCACCAGTAAACTCTGTTTTTCTGTTTTGAATGTCACAATTGTATATTTTGTATATATTTTATTTTTCGTTTTTAATAAATTAAATATTTGTTTGTGATTTAGCTCTGTGTTTTGGTAAATCATTGTAACATTGATGAATGTTTGGGTTTTCAATGAGGTGCGATGCTTTGAATGTCTATTACTACTTCAAAATCAAAATCTCAAATATACACATTCCATTGCTAAAAATGCTGGCAAAAGGGTTGGTTCCTTGTGCTGCTCCATGAAATACCTGACTCCTCCTACCATGTTCTGTATTTACAAAAGCCAGCTCAGGCCAAAGATGGACTGTTGTTGGTACATCTGAACTGAAGCTGCCCAATTTTAATAAAGAAATTAGACACTTGTATTTCTTGTTTCCATGACTAGAACTAAGAATTTAATTCTAAACAAAACCATTTATAATTCTTGTTATTTCAATATTTATTTTCTACAAGTTCATTAATGTGAGTCACTTCTGTTTCTCGTGCATCTATATTTATGTATTTGTATGAAATAACCTTTGCTAGTTACGCCCAGCATGTCTGCTGTTTTAAGACAAAATCCAAATCCAAAATCTCTGGTTCTTAATCCCAATTAAATTCCAAATCGGATCTCAAGCATCTGCTTTTATTGTTGATCTTTTCCACACTGAAACCTTTTTCACTTCCACTTGCAGGATCATCTGGAATTATATCAATTATAACTGTAGCGATTTGCATATAGATACACAGGACACACAATTTCATAGATGCACCAATTCCGTTAATGATATAAGCTGTTGGTGGGTGGGTTCTTTTACCTTATATATCTACAGACCGACAAGGTGAACTGACATTGTTCCAATGATTTTATTCAAAGCACTAACTGGTCGGCCTTTGTAAGTTCTGTTTTGTCTTTAATAAAATATTTGCTGGAAATATTTTAATCTTAAGATCAAGCTTTCTATTCCCTGTGCATATGAATTTTTTTTAAATAATCATATCGACCCAAGCAAGGCATTTTGCTGCCACTGTTTTGCAGGGGGTTACATAGGAGGAAAGTTATGAGAAAGAGTGACAGGTTGTAGGTGGTGTCAGGAAGTAGGTAAGAGAAGGATGAGTGTGGCCATAAAGTGAGGAATCAGTTTATATATTGATTGCAATGTAGAATTGATTCCCCATTTTATATCCACATTATAATAGTATAGAAATTTCTTTTTTTTTATAATCATATTGCGCCAAGCAAGGCATTTTACTGCCACTGTTTTGCAGAGAGTTACATAGGAGGAAAGTTATGAGAAAGAGTGACAGGTTATGGGGGTGTCAGGAAGTGGGTAAGAGAAGGATGAGAATACTGATGAGTGGAGTGGACGAAGAAAGGAGCATGAAAGAGAGGATGCAGGTTAGTAAGATAGATGACTATTGACTTTACATTTAAATTTTTGGAGATTGTAGCTGTCGGGAAAGCAAGTAAATGCCACACAATACACAAGCTCACTTAATGGCAGACCACTGTTGATCGAGTAACCTCATGAGAGGACATCTGCTTGTGAATACACAGTATGATCCCTTCTGATTGTTTATTATATCAAGACTATACAAGTTCTCACTATATTTAAAATGACTGGATACTTCCTTCTTGATTGGTTGATTTTTTTTTTTTTATGGCTTATCAACCTTTTGCAGATTATTTAAAGCCACAAAATATTTTTAGATTTCAAAATTATTTTTTGGGACATAATAATAATTTACTGATACAAGTTTTAATAATTGATCCATAGCTGGGGGGAGAAGCAGTGGATTTATACCTTTCGCAAGGGTAGTAGTACATAAGGAAATATAACAAATTTAACTCGAATTGAAACTCGGCTCTCCAATTTTTAATTTTGAACAATTATCCATTACATCACCTGCACATACATCAGCTTGCATAACCAATCTGTCACCCATCTAGATACTGGCCAGGCTCACCGTTGCTTAACTGATTGTACAAGTGAATTTCAGTGTGATATTGTCCTTTATTTTTCAGATATTGTATATGCATACAAAGGGAAATATATACATATATAACAATTCACACATCTAAGTGTGTGTGTGTGTGTATAATAATAATAGTGATAATGTAGTCATTTCTCAAAATATTAAAAATTTGTTAAAATTAATGTTTTTTTTTTAAGGCAGCAGAATTTTATCCCAGCAGAAGTTCTCAATTGATAGTGTTACATATTAAGTGTAAGAAAAGAAAAAAAAAATGATTGACCAAAACTCGGAGATAAATCACAGACAAATATTTAATTTACAAAAACACACCAAATAAAAGATTTACAAATATACAATTTTTGTTGCCTTCAAAACAAGAAACATAGTTTACTACTGGCAGGCGAAGTGTTACGACGGGGAAGTAAGGGTCAGTAAGGTGTCAAATATCTTTACCCAGTTAAGTTGGCGAAGAAGTTAAGTGCTATACTTTTTGGAAATCCTTAAATGAGTATATAAGAATAATTTCAAGTATGGTCAATGAAAGAGTCAAAAATATGTATTTACCTATATGGTTCCATGAGGTTCTTTTTCAGGTTTTAGTTGGTTGGTAACTTCTTAGAGATTCTTTCGGCTGGATATAAATCCTTGAATCATAACCGGAGTTGATAAAATCAGCAAACCCTGGTAACAACTGACTGTTCTCTGCCCAAAACCTATTTTTATAGGGGCTAACACCTAATTTGCATATTTCTAGAACATTTTGAATTCTCTAGATTTTATTGGAACATTCTCATCATTCTAATACATTCCAAACGTTCTATTTCTAATTTCCATATTTTTACGACTACTTAATGAATTAAAATATTTTTTGGAATAACATTTAGGACTCAATAGAATCCATTACTATAACTTTTTATACATTATTAATATTATTTTTATATATATAAAGGCATCCATGTAACAATAGCTAAAGCAAGAACATTCAATCAATCAATCAATTAATATTCAATGAACATATCTCCTTGACTTCCAAATTTCATCTAATGCCGCTCATCTGGGTCAGATGGACAGATAAATCTATAGAAATTACTACCACTTTTCATATTTATACTCCCCTGAAACAAATGCTGATCATAGATTTCAAATTTCAAATACATACTATGCTAGAATCCATTAAGATCATGATAACATTTAAATCTTTAGAAGCAATCAATATGTTTGGGTTTTTTTTTTTTTACTCTTTTCTTAATACAGAAAATTTACCAAAGATCACGTCATTTTGAAAATAGAAACTCTGCATTCGGTCAATCAGATAATTCCATTAAACATTTATTGATTTATTGAATATACGTACATAGAGAATGTAAAGAACAAATAAGAAACGTTTCTCAATCTAACATGTTTCACTTTTATTAAAGCTTCTTCAGAGATCGAGGTATATAAACTATGTTCTTTATTTTATCATCTTGTCGGATCCTGATCCATATATTCAACTCTCTCTCTCTCTCTCTCTCTATATATATATATATATATATATATATATATATATATGTATATATATGTGTGTGTGTGTGTGTCATCCATATACAAGCCTGTTTCGCTGTATCACAGCTCATCAGTGTTGCGAGACACATCCACTTGCTTCTGGCCGGGATTGAAACTCGGCTGATTTGGTGTCAGTCGGAGTCGCTACCCACTAAGCCATAGGCGCATGGAATCAGAGAAGAGAAATTTTAACATCTTGTATATAAGCAGTGTATACACATCACCGAAAGAACTCAATTCATTCCTAAAGAGTAATGCATATATCACAGAAGTGGAAACTGTTTTTAAAATTTTCTTCTCCAGAGAGCTCAATCATAATGAGAGTGTAAAATGTTAGTCATTTACATACAAGCCTGTCTCGCTGTATCACAGTTCATCAGTGTGATAGACACATCCACTTACTTCTGGCCAGGATCGAAACAATGAATTTGAATTGTAGCATTCCAAAAAGTTTTAAAATGGATGTACAGCGTAATTAACTAAGAGTGGGTTGGTTTCTGCTAGGTCGATTTTGGTCAAAACATCGTGTATATGCAACAAAGCACCTGGTCGTGCGTTTGGGGATAATTATGTTCAGCATTTTATTGGAAGTGTATAATAAAAAAGAAATAGACTGATTGTGTTGCTTGAATTTAACAAAAGTTCATATATATACAGTACTGTGCAAAAGTATTAGGACAAGAACTATTTTATCTTTTATGAGGCATATTGACAGAAAATAAACTATTTAATTAAAGTAATTTTATTTGATTTACTCAACAAATGCTTTAACAAAAAAATACTTGTTACAAAATAGATTTAATATTTAGTATAATAGCCTTTTGCTTTGATCACAGCCTTCATTCTGTCAGGCATTGACATTATAAACTTCTTCAATGTATCTAATGGTATCTCCTGCCAAGCAGCTTGTATATGTTCTGAAAGTGTGCCTTGCAAAGTAACATTAGATTTATCAATTTTTTTATACAAAATATCCCATAGATGTTCAATAGAGTCGTTTCAAAACAACTTTTTTAACAGAAAATAGGAAAAATTAAATATAGCTTCTTTTTAATACATTTCTTTTATGCCTAGTTTTAGATAATCAATATATATTAGCAATTTACTTGGCTTTTCACCTTGTATTTGAATTTCAGTGAGGTTTTTAGGAAAATCACCCCTGTCCTAATACTTTTGCACACTACTGGTATTGTGCAAAAGTGTTAGGACAGGGGTGATTTTAAACTTTATTTTGATGCCTCATGAAAGATAAAATAGTTTTTGTCCTAATACTTTTGCACAGTACTGTATATATATATATATATATATATATATATATATACACACACACACACACACACACACACACACACATATTATCCTATGTTTCAAGCATGACTGAGTTTCATGCATTACGCATTCATCAGGTGCAGATTATGAACTGAACATTTTTCAATTTCTTAAAGATTTTAAAATTTTTTGGATGTTTTTGATTTTTTTGTTTTATTTCTTAATTTACTAATATATATATATTTATTTTTTTTTACTACATTGAGCACTGTTCTATTCACACCTGATAAATATTTAAATATTTATATATTGATGTGTATCTGTGCACACACACACACACACACATATATATATATATATATACTTATTTACATCTATATTGTATATACATATATAAAATTACTGTATGTGTTTCTTTTAGATTGTGTCACTTTATATTTGGCTTTAACTCTTCTACCTGTGAATGATTCGTCTTGAGCAGGTGGCGAATCGTACAAAAAGCACTGGATGACACTTTGGTTGTTGTGTACACATGTAAAGAGATGTGAACAGTTGACTTCATGGTTAACCACATGGAAAGTGAAACAGGTTAAAAAATTCAAATTCTATTTAATATAGTTAGTTTTACCCATATTTCTATACACCTGATGAAGTTCGGAGAGCACAACAGCCGAAAAGTTGTGCTAGCAACAAAGTTGAGGATAAAAGTTTAAATATGAATAGTGTAAATATTTTTTTTGTCTGAAATTCTGAGATGAGGAATTCTCATTATTTACACAATTTGTATTAAGACTATTGTCCTTATCTTTGTTTTTGTTATCACAATGTTTCAGCTGTTGTGCCCTCCATCCTTCCTCAGATAAATAGTGTAAATAGTGTTGTGGTAAAAGCCAGTTACCCTCTGTAATACCATGAATGGACTGATCTATTCATGATAAGTAGTCCTGGGTAAGAAGATAATACTATTGTGGGGTCTTGTCTAGGTGAGTATTGAATACTATCATGTCTGTCTTGGTTGAATTAACTGTTGCCAGACCCCCAAATTACAACAATTAATTTACCTTGTTTATTTTTCACTACTAATTTTGAGAGGGGTATGATTTTTTTTCTTCAACTAAGCCAGGTCTGAATTTATTGTCTCCAGCTGTTACCATGTATCCCCAATGCAACCTGTTACTTGAAGAAGCTGCAAGAAATGCCCTGAAGTATCTGGTATGATATTGCAATATATTGTGGGGTAGCAGTCTCTTTGGCAATGGAAGATGAAAAAGACCGACTCTGTGAAAATGTAGTATAATGATTAGAGAAACATCAAAATAAGTCATCATTGTTTACAGTATCTAAAAATCAGTATTAACATAAAATTATAGTCAACATAAAATGGGGATCTATTTTCTATTATTAGTAGCAATAGACTGATCTTCCTAGAATTAATCTGTTTTGTGGAGCAATAGATTGCAGAATGAGAAATCAGAGTCGAGTTCAATTCCAGTTGAATTCGTTGCAGTCACTTATGTGTAAATACCCTTCAGAAAGGTATAATTCATTTCTTCTCCTTTCAGCTATGAGTTGATTAGCAGGGGTTGGTAACCAGTCTACTGCAAAAATAAAGGACAACCTACTGCAGGAAGATCTTCTGTGTAGTCAGTCCTGGATTAAAAAAAGACATGATCACCCAAGTGTATATCACATATGACATTTAACTGACTGACTGATATAATAGTTGAAAGCATGATTAAGGCTTCTACTGTGCATAAAGTGGGGGATCGGTTTTATATTATTATCAAGTAATATTATACATCTCTTTCATTTCTAGCTATGAGTCAAATAATAGGACAGATTGGGTTCTATAGCCTTGGCTGGCAATCAGTCTACAACAGAAAGCAATGGCAATTTACTGTGGGATAATCTTCGACATGATCGCCCAAGTGTGTATCAGATGTGACATTTAACTGACTGACTGAATATAATAACTGGAAAACTAAATTCATATGTAAATCCAGACAGAACCTGGAGTGTAGCCCTAAAAGTGGTGGGTTGTTAACACTGACAATTTGTGGCAACTCTTGAAGCTAAGTTAGACGCAATCCCATGTATTTCTTTGAATCTTGTCACTCTGGCCAATAGAGTGTGATGGGGTTCTTGTTTTCAGTGCTGCACACAGCCTCTATATACCATTTCCCAGGCCTGCACTATGAAGAGGTCACCCCCTCTCACCACCAAAAAACTTAACTTTGGCCAAACAGCATGCTATCTTTATCTTGTGAGATAAATGGGTGTCTACTATTTTTAAAGGCCTACAATGTGCAAACATTTGTTTTTATAACAGACTTAATAAAATGCTGGTTTCATTTCTCTTGGAAATGATTACTGTGATAAAAACAACAAAGATAGAGATATTACCTCAATTCATAGAATAATGACAATGTGACATCTGGTTAATATTAAATTGTGAAAGTGATGAGGTCAATGATAATTGAATCTGTAACCTTTAACCACCAAAAAGAAACTTTCCTGTCTACCATCAGAATGGATGACATTAGTCTCCTCAAGTGCAACACACTTCGCTTCCTTGGCTTTACTCTCTCAAACGACCTTAAATGGAATGTCTACATTGAATCTATAGCTGTACGTACTGCTAGAAAGGTTGGGTCACGATGTTGGACCAGGAAGAATCCATTTTGCACACTTTGAAATCTATCATTCATTCGTGCATTGAATACTGTTGCCATATCTGTTTTGGTGCTCCTGCTATTCATCTTGGGGTTCTCAACAATTCAATGGAGGATCTTCAATAGAATCCATCCTGAATTGTCAGTCAGCCTTCAGTCACTTTCTCACCAACATGATGTGGCTTCCCTCTGTTTTTTCTACAAGTATTTTCATGGTAACTGATCTAACGAGTGATTTTACTGGTTCCTCGACTATATGTATTTACATGTGCTACCAGCACTGCATGCACTTACGTGCAAATACCTTTGGGAAAGGTATTAATCCATCTATTCCTTCCAGTTATGGAT
Organism: Ascarosepion bandense; assembly: GCA_037127315.1. NCBI lineage: Eukaryota > Metazoa > Mollusca > Cephalopoda > Sepiida > Sepiidae > Ascarosepion > Ascarosepion bandense. Next base: position 732,158 of record JBBBDQ010002692.1, on the reverse strand, counting down.
TAAATAACAGGACAGATTGGGTTCTGTAGCCTTGGTCGGCAACCAGTCTACCACAGAAAGCAATGGCAACCTACTGCAGGAGAATCTTCTACCCAGTCAGTCATGTCTCTTTTGAGACATGATCGCCCAAGCGTGTATCACGTATGGCACTTAACTGACTGACTGACCAGATTGGCATCAAGGTCCAACCCTTTTAACATCAACACAGTTAAATGTAACTGTCTCTTCAATTCTAACAGTTTATTTTCTTGCTCTTTTGTTTGTGGAACTCCATTCCTTCCGCTTTCTTTCGTCCCTGATATCTACAATCCCCAAAAGTTTAAATGCAATGTCAGTTGCCTTCTATCTCCTTGATTCCCATTCATCTCTTATGCCTTTGACATCTCCTTTACCTTGTCTTTCTCTCACTGTAACCCCCTGTGCACCAGTGGTAGTCCTGCTTTGCTTAGGGTGAAGTGATTATAAAAAAAAAAAAAAAAAAAAAAATTGTTAATACCTGTAAATTCTGACCAGTAGTCAATGATCTGTAACTGATAAGAAATTAATTAAAATCAACCTTCTTCACTTTTACAAAAATTCACAATGATGTGTGAAATCCTGGTTTTCCCAAATAGAAAAAGGATTGACCAAAAAGTCGAAACCAGATTTTGCAAGTAAGTATTAAAATAACTTTTGACAAATGGGACTTCGTGTAAGTGCAAAAATATCTAGATTACAATAAAAGGACTTCATCAACGTCAGTTAAATGGAAGCAGCAAGAAAGAAAACACTAAAATGTAACTTTCAACTTCAAGCAACTCCGACATGGTCCTCTTTCTCTTTCTCCTTCAACAATTATTAATAGAACATTTTGTATGAACTCAACCCTTAACCAGCTCCCTACGCTATACTGGTGACTCCTGACGTTCAAGGTACATGAACCCCCACGCTACACTGGTAACTCCCGACGTACAAATGACATGCACTACTACGCTACAGTGGTGACCCCACACCCCTATGCTACAGATCAACACTTATTGTTCAGAGTTCTTGAGATATCACAAAGAAAATCAGACACTGAGATTCCAGCTGTCTTTAAGTAGTTACATTTTTGCTGGTAGAAAAATTGAATGACTTCAGTGGCAGTGCTCAGGAAACAAAAATGGACTGAAAAAATAAAAGGAATGCAGATATGCTGATCAGGGGAGAAGGTTATCTATATATATATATATATATATATATATACATATTGATTGTTTAATTACTTAGTTTCTGATTATAATAAGATTAGACCAGTGCACATTTGTATTAAAAAGTTTTCAATACAATTATATTGTAAAACTTTTGAACATTTTCCATTTGTAAATGAGTTTTTACAAATGGAATATATATATATAAAATAAAAAAAAAGTTTGATATTTAAATCTGTTGGATAGCCATTTTTATGAGGAAATCCTTGCTTCTTCAGTAACGGCGAAACAAAAATTTTATTTACTCAAAATCAAATGTGTTAAAAGATTTTATACCAGTAGAAGTCCAAAAAAAAATCATCCATACACAGGAAAATAAAATGGAGTGGGATAAACAATTTTTGAATTTAAGGAAGTAAAAAGGGGAAAACAGATAGATACCTATCTCTTATATTATTTTATTTTTTATATTTGGCTCTGTAAATAGAAGATAATATTTGCATCGAGCCCTCCACCTTGATTAATTTTAATATTAATGAAATTAATATTAATTAGGATCTGGTTTTGGGGATTTACCTATCTGATCATCCTTTTGGATTTAACTTATATATATATATATATATATATATTGATTGTTTAATTACTTAGTTTCTAGTCAAAAGATTAGACCAGTACACATTTGTATTAAAAAGTGTTCAATATAATTATATTGTAGAACTTTTGAATATTTTACATTTGTAAATGAGTTATTGTGCAACCTTGGTTTCTTCCATGAGTGGTGTCTTCAGGCAATTTGCAATAACTGATTTTACCGTTTACTGTTTTTTTTTTCTTAAGAACGCTCATGTGGCAAGGAATTTTTGAATGCGCAAACTTTTAAATTAAATTTGGTTGAACCCAAATATATTTTATTTTGGCCATTTAAGTCATGTACCTTTGCCTTGTAAATGATTTCTTTTGTGTTGCAAAGTCCTTGGAGTGGACGGTTATTTTTGTCCCTGCAGTTGCATTTTTTATTAGTGGTAGGAACTTAGGTCACGTAATAATGGTAGAAACCTGGGTCGCATAATAACTTGTTTAGAAATGGAAAATATTATATACATAAACATTGTTAAATATAACAGACAATGAATGTTTATGATGTTTAACCATGAGCCATTCTAAACAACATATTTTAGCTTTAATTTATAGTGAAAATAAAGACAAAAATTTGAATATATTTTTATTATGCTGGTCCTTGATCTAAGCTTTTGGCTTACATGAACCATTTTCAGAGTGGTTGTAGGGACATCAACATAAATATATTCACCCACAAAGATGATATTCTGTTATGTTCATATAAAAGATTGCTATTCAATGGTCACAGAATAGCAGATGAAGGTCATAAAATAGTGATGTGGTTCTATGATGTTATACCATGTGAGAGACCGAAATATTAACAACAGGGTCATATGTATAGATATGCATGTTTCATTAAAAATGACAGACAAGGGGCTCCGGTTAAGTTTATTATATAATTTTTTATGTGATCTTATATTTTATTTTATTTCCAGACAATTTTTTTATAATTTATCTGCCAAAAAGAAAAATCATAAATCATATGAAAAATTAACCACAGCACTTTATCTGTCATTTTTAATGAAACATGCATACATGAGGGATTGCTACCTAAATACACATATATGACAATACTTTAGTGAAATATGAAAAGTATCTGTGTGCGAGAGAGTAGATACTTGTATATCTGTCTTCAATTGAGAATTTTAAATAGTAATAGATATCACTCTTGCCTTTGCTACTATGTCGCCAGTTCTATCTTTTTTTTTCATGGCATATCAACCTCGATGAGTCATTTATTGCCAACTAAACTTTATTTATTTATTGCTGGTTATACCTTTTTCTTTCAACAATTTATTGTTGTTTGTTATATAAGTTTTGTGTCTAGCAATACTTTTTTTTCTCTTTCGAGTATCAAGGTTCATTGGGATTTGCTTTTAAGGGCAGGGTTCCCAGTGCTTAAGTGAATGCAGGGTATTCAACTGGAATTCGAACTCACTGATTTCTCTTTCCGAGCCGATATCCACTGCACCACAATGCACATCTGTCACTAAATGCTTACAGCACCTGGTAATCCCAAGCGGTCACCCATCTAAGTACTGACCAGGCTCAACGTTGGTTAACTTCGGTGATCGAGCAAGATCTGGTGTATTCAATGTGATATGGCTGTAAGCCAGTTCTCTTTGCCAGGTGCCTCATACTTGTAGCTTTGTGCTAGACTATGCTAATCTTAATATTTAGCAATACCTAATATATCAACTGTATGTTTATTTGTGAGCATACAATAATGTTGGCTTAGAATAAAATTTATTTACTGAAAAAAAAAAAGAATCCTTAGAATCTTTGCCAAGAAGAAACAATGCTTGTATCAGATGGCAGTTTCTCTTATGATTGGGAATGCAGTTTCAAATGGTTCTAGCTTTCCAGTCAACACAAATTTAAATGTAGTACTAGATTGGCAGTTAGGCCTCATCATTTTATTGATGAAGTTGCTAGATGGAACCAAGTCTAGTCTAATAGTTTCTTTTGGTCTTGTTGCTTGTAGAACACTCTGCTGGCTTCTTGCTTTCCAATCAACTTTGATCTTCAAAATTTTAAATTTAATGTTAATTATTATTAATTTTTTGTGAATTCCTGTTTTGTGAATTCCTGTTCTTTTATTGTTCTCTCTCCTTAATGTTTTTTTCTCATATTCTGTCAGACTCAGTAATCTCTTGCATCTTAGTGACTTTATTGCCTTGTGTGGTGTAAAATGATTAAAAAAAATAATTTCTCTTAGCAGCCAAGAAGCATCTCAAAACATCTTTGAATAATTCATTGGATCCAGGAGTCTGTAATTCTATGCTACCAGAGTAAATAAACCTGTCTCTTGTTCTTGTTGGCAACCGTACATAAATTCTAATGATTCTTATTTCAATAAATAAATTTTATTTCAAGCCAAGATATACTACTTTGATAGTTAAAATACCGTCTGTCTTTTTGCATCAACATAAGTAAAACATATATACAAAAATGTAATGCTTGCACATATGAAAAATAAACTAAAGTGCAAATTCTCTTTTTTCTTTGTTTTGATATTAAAGAAAAGTTAGATTCACACAAATTTGTTGAGAACTGAAGCGGAATTACCAATGATTTGGATACTATATTGTCATTTCTATTAAAAACAATCTAATTCCATTTCTAAATATATGTCTTAATTTAAAATCTCATGACCTGAGACACATGAGGGTTTTGTGACTTCACAGAAGAAAAGACCCACTTTACACAAATACTGCAATGAGATACCTTACGTATGTTACACTAGATTGATTTGTATTTTTTGTCATTTTGTAATGAAATTGGACAACAGATGCACATGCACCCCCACATGCACACACAAATGCACACACACAAAAAAAAACATCTTCTATGTGCCCTGTCCCTTCAGGACGTAGGCGATCATGGTTCTCCATGTCTCCCTATTCCTTGTGGCTCTGGAGAATGTTTGCTCCTGTTGCTCCTGGCAACCCCCGTTCCGTCATTCACCTGATCAGACCCTGCAAATATGTTATCCGCTGCCTTCCTCTGTCTCTCCTTCCTTCTATCTGACCAGTCAGTATCAGGTCCTCCAGGCTCTCCTTCCTCATTGCATGTTCCAGGAACTTCAGTTGTCTCTTCCTGATGCTCAACATCAATTTCCTTTTTGTTGCCATTCTTTCCAACACCTCATCGTTGCTTGCATGCTCAGTCCACGATATCCGTAGCATCCTTCTGTAGAATCACATTTCGGCCGCTTCCAGTTTTGTCCTCATTTTCAATGACATTGTAGAAAAGTTATCTTTGTTGTCAGCATCCACTTGCATCTGATCATTGGGATCACCATCCTTGCTCCATATTCCCTGTCTCTCCCCTGATGGTAGTGGTGAAGATGGTTGTGAATTAAAGAGAGTTTGTACAAGACCATTCACATGATACCATTTTGGTGGACAACCCTGTATGATGAAGAAGCCCAGACCCTTGGCCAAAAGCAACATTTCAAATATGTTGGAAATGGTTAGCATTAAGAAGCATTCATTTTATGCAAGTTTTAAGTATAAAATAGATATTCAATAAGTGGTACCCAGTTGCACGTTATCTTTTATTTTCTGTTTTGCTGTGACAATGAGAATTAAAAATGTCCTCCAAAGACGGCAGTGAGCAGTTATCTTTTGAGCAATATCTATAATCCTTGGATTTGTTGCATTTCATTGTAGCCCATTTGGTGTTGCTGATTTGGCATCAGATAAATAATTCGACTAAAATAAAAAACTTTTTCTTGAAACTTTAATTTTAGCTTAATTGAAAGCTAAATGATTAAATTTACTATTTCCACTAAGCAAAATACTATGGTGTATTTCAAGCAGAAATTATATTCATTGAAATCTAAAATTGAGATTTTTTAAAATTATCAATTTTTTGGCCAATTTTTTGAGTGATCAACACATTTGTAAACAGAAGTTAATTCGCGGTTTTGAAAATCTTACAAAAATAAGATACACATCTTTCACTTGTCATTTTTTGAAAATTAGCAAATTCAAACTTAAATTAATCTGATTTGAAACAAATATTACCTGTTCATATCATGACATTTAGAATAAAAATATTTCTTAATCACAAAGATCTGACTCGTTGACCTTTTAAGTAGGCGATGACAACACCTGTTATCAATCAATTTGGAAATATAGTAACCAAAAATTTCCATAACCCAATTTAACATTTTATAAGGGGAACAACTCTTGAAACAATATTTTTGATGATAAGTCTCTTACAAGTTTCCATAGTAAAAGAAAATGTGCAGTTTAACATAAATAAAAAAATTTAGAAATTATTTTAAAAAAATCTTAATTCTAAATAAATGATTTGTAAATAAAGTCTTTTTATAAATTAATAACTGAAGACTCTAAGTAACTGGAAGAGATTTAAAAAGATGTTTGAAACTTTAATTAGCAAAGAAAAAATAAAAACAATTCTTATAAAAATTTATTATTGATCGAATTTATTTTCTTCTTCAGAATATGATATCCTAAAATTATATTATTTATAAAATCAATTTTTTTTTTTTTTTTAATCATATCACCCCGAGAAGGCGGTAAGGCCACTGGTGTGCAGGGGGCTACGTAAGAGTGACTAGATTAGAAAAGAGAAAACCGGAAACCACATCCTAAACAGGGAACAAGGGATGAGCCTCTACACCTGTTCAATAGACATGGGTGGAGTGTGAACCAGGCGATCAATTAAAAGTTTATCTACATTAAAAATAGTGTGGTTTTAATGCATTTTTGATTTTACTATTTGGAGCAGATTTTGGAAAAAATGGTCTCATAATTAAAAACAAAATTACTTGATTTACATTCCCCAATGAGTCCTGCATTTAACTAATTAAAAGGAAAAGTTGGTATAAATACTGTACTTTTAAAAGTTTTAGGCAGTTAATTAGTGGTGGGGTAACAGATGTAAACAAAATATATTTTTACCAAGATTTTCTAAAAAAAATCATTGTGTAAATAAGTTCATTCATTTGTGAATAAGTCCTGAAAGTTTCATTAAAATCAAATAATTAGTTGATTTTGGGAAAAATTTTCAAATTAATGTGTCCTCCAACGCCAGAAAACAGCTTGCATAATATTACATTTTCCTTAATTGTCATATTACGCATGAATCGCTGACGAAAAATAAAAAATGAAATTTTACTTCAAATTTTGAACATGTTAGAAAGGATTAAAAAATTAAAAAGAAAATAACAACAAAATTTGATCTTTCCTCTTAATAATAGCATAAATATTTTGATGATAAACTTTCGTTTTTATTAAGTTTGAGCTCTTTTAACATCTATGCTGTTTTTTTGCAATTGGAGTTATCTATTTAAATTCTATGCAAATTTCAAACTTTAGGCTACTTGGAATGTATGATAATTTAAATTATTATGAATAGAATATCTAATTTGACTATTAAGAATGGGAGAGAGATTTAATGACACCAAAAGATCCATTTGTCAAAAACAATTCCTGCCAAATTAGCAATACTAAAATGTTCCACTGCAATAATCCTTTGAAAAACTCTTTTGTCCACTGCTAAGCGGCTGCTGGCATATCAAACAGTGAAGCCGTCTTCCAGCAAAATCTCAATAGACCAGTTACAAGTCATCAACAGTTTCCTTTATAAATAATTTTTTTTGAGAACTTTCAGTCTCTGGTGTGACTTCTTGACCAACACTAGTTCAGGAGATGATCCTTTGCAATACATGTGCCCAGAAACTTAATTTTATTCACCATCTTTACACAAACATGTTTGTGTTGAACATATGGATTGAAATCTGACAAGATGAAGAGAATAAGTAAATAACAGGTAAGAAAAAAGTGTCTTTAATATGTTTTACTGTAATAAACTTCTTCAGAGATTTAAGACAAATTATTAAAAAAAGAGTATGTTAATTGAGATTTCATTGGTCAGATAGATACGTGCCGTGTTTTTTTTTATCGTTTCACCTCATGCAAGGCGGCAACACCACTGGTGCACAGGAGGCTACATAAGAGTAAAAGATTAGATAGGAGGAGAGTAAAGAGAAAGACGAATGAGTTACAGCAGGTTTCAGAGAAAGGAGCAAGAGAAGGATGGGAATACAGGTGTGATGACAGTTGCAAAGGTAGAGAGAAAGGAAAAGATATACAGGGTGATATAGAAAGAACTGAAGTCGAGTAGTTAAGAGATGGGAATTGACATTGCATTTAAATTCCTGGAACCATCAGGAAAGCAAGAATATGGAAGAGAGTTCCACAGGCGGGAAGTGCAAGAAAAGAAGCTGCTGGAGTAGAATTGTTGTCTGCATTTGGTTGATCTAACTGTGAATGGGTGGGACCCAGTTGCTATCCTGGTTGCACAAGTAAACTCCTGTGGCAGGGGCACCAGTGACTTAAGTTCATCAGAGCAAAAGCCACAAAAATATTTATAAAACAGACAGAGGGAAGCCACATCCCGTCGGTGTGAAAGTGGCTGAAGTTGAGCCGCTAAGTTGGTACCTATCACATTACTGATTCTCCTTTGGAGCCTGTCAAAAACACTGAGATGAACAGTGTGGGCGCCTGACCATGTATGATAGAAGTATTCCATGCATGGACAGATGGTTGATTTGTATATGTGCAAGATCAATTCAGGTGGAAAAAACATCCTGGTCCGACACAGTGACCCAACCTTCCTAGCAGTGGATTTCGCTACTGATTCGATGTAATGGTTCCACTTGAGATCGGAAGAGAGGCTGAGGAGGTGAATTATATTGCTCTTGGGGAAACTTGATTGGTTCATGCTTATGAGAGCCATGAAAGGTTGCTTGTGATGATTGACAGACAGCAGCTTCATCTTAGATGCATTGAAATTTGAGTAACAAAGCAATAGGTAATCATTTTTAAATATAGGAGAACTTATGCCTGTGTATATATGTGTGTATGTGTATGCCATGTGTAATAAATTCAATAAATGCTTACTTTAAATGTAAGTGTATGCATGCAAAAATAATGCATGTGTCAAGCGTATATAAACTATAGATGAATTAAGTATTTCTGTGTGTAGGTAACATTAATATGTGTGTGAATGACAAAAAGATTTAAGATTATGTTGATTTTGTTATGTTTGTACTGGTTTCTATTTTATTAGATAATTGAGTTGGAATTCTTGATTGTGTTCACGAAACCAGAAGTACATGTCTTCTCTTTGTGATAAGATAATGCTTAAAAAGATGACTTTCTTACTGTCTCTTGAAAGACGTTGTTCTTTGTCTCTGATTGACTGAGCTTATCTTTTGTGTAATGTCCTCAAATAATCTGTATCATCAAACATTGTCGAATGCAATGATTTGAAACTATTGATGTGTTAATCTCAAAAAAGGAAAGAAAAGCCAATTATTGTATCTAGCGAATTGATGTAGATATGAAATGATATGTTTTGTGAAGAATTCAATATCCGACAAGAACAATGCTCAAAATTTGTCAGCTAACATCAGATTATATCAGCATTAAAAAACGATAAAAAAACTAAAGTAATAGTCATTTCAATAAACAATGATAAAAAATTTATGTGGAAATATTTAATTATAATGCATCTGAGAAACACCTTTCTACCTGCCATCAGTATGGCTGCTGCTAACCTCCATGAAAGTGTCTCTTTGCGTCTTCTCAGGCTAATGTTCTCAGCTGACATGAAGCAGAAGGACTATCTCATCAGAGGAAAGAAAAACTAGAGGCAACAGAAATGTGGTTCCACAGAAGGATGCTGAGAATATCATTGAAAGTTTTAGAGAAAATGAAAACAAAAGTATACTTATTCATAATATCAGAAAGAGATAGTTGAAATATCTAAGTCAAATAATGAGGAAAGAGAGCTTAGAAAATTTGACACTCACAGAACACATTGAAGGCAATACTTTCATCATAAATCTTCAGATGAGTTTTTTGTTATTGTATCTAGATTTTATAAATTTTTTATGCGTTGTGGTGCTGTGGATATCGACTCGGAACAATAAATTGGGGAGCCGAGTTTGTATTCCAGTTGAATTCTTTGCACTCACTTACACACAGATACCCTTGGGAAAGGTATTAATCCATCTCTTCCCTCCAGTTATGGGTTAAATAATAGGATAGATTGGGTTCCATAGCCTTGGCTGGCAACCAGTCTACTGCAGAAAGCAATGGCCACCTACTGTGGGTTAATCTTCTGCCCAATAACCCAAAGCATGTATCATGTATGGCACTTAACTGACTAGACTGATATTGAGGTCTCATCACTTTGCAATTGAGTTGGCTAGATGTCAATTTTCTAAGCTTAGCTTAGGTCTTCGGTATGATGGTAAACATCAAGGTTTCTGATTGGGAGGTTGGGAGGAGCCTGGAACCACCTCTTAATTACTGTTGTTCCTAGGTCCGCCCTGACCCAGAGTGGTAGAATCTGTTAGGGTCCCAGCTATGGGCAAATAGTTAACTATCAAACTGGGGTCAAAACATTATGAAAGCTTAAAAATAGACTTTTATCAAAAAATATACATTTTTGAAGGAAAAAAATTATTGCCCTAAGGCATTTTTGAAGGAAAAAATATTACCACCAATACATTTTTGAATGCACAACTATGAGACGTCTTCAGTATTCTAAAATAAAATAAAAAATTTTCATCTAAATCTGACTAAATCAACCTTCTCACTATAATGAAACATTAATAATAATACCTTAAAACCCTATCTTTTTGGCATTAAATACCCCACATAGGTTGATATGCCGTTAAACAAAATTCAAATTAAAAATTCTAAGCTTAGCTTAGATATGGGACAAGGCTGTAAGTATGGGGACAATCAGTGAGGATCGAGCTCACTAAGTCATAAATGATTTAGTGAGACAAGCTTGCTAACCATTACACAACATCAGAGTGCCCTTAGGTTGATTCAATGTAACTGTAAGTTCTATGCTAACAATTTCTTTTCTCGCTCTTGTTGTTTGTGGAACTCTCTTCCAGCTCCATGCTTTCCAGCCAAAACTAATCTTCAAAAATTTAATTGCAATGTCAATTGCTTTCTACTGTCTTCCTGATTAATCTTCTTTTGTTCTCACTCTTTAGTATTGTCTCTGTTTCTAATTTTTTCACACTCAGTAAACCCTTGTGTCTTAGTGGCTTTACTGCCTTGCTTGAAGTGAACTTGACTAAAAAGGAAAGAGGGATAGAGGAAATGAGCTTGTGTAAATGGTTGGCAAAACAGGGATTAGGAGAGATAGTAAAAAGACAAACATTTCTAAGAGATACTTGGGATCAAGAAATTGTGTAGAGCCAATACTGCTCAGGTCCTGAAGAGAGACAACACAGAAAAACTTATTTCTTCTTAAGTGGCCAGCTTTTTCTTCAAACCTTATCAAAAACAATATTGATGAATCTAAAAGATTAAACAATGGAACAAAAAGTAATTGCCGAAATTTTTAAATCAGATTCAATTATAAACTCAATACAAGGATGTTATTTACAAAAGTCAAACAGAAAATGAATGCCAACAAATTCTTAGAGGCACAACTTAAGTATACCTTGAAAAAGCCAATTACTTTCTAAAGTAGACTGGTTGCTAACTATTTAACCCATAGCTGGAGGAAGAAGTGACAGATTAATACCTTTCTTAAGGGTATTTGCGCATAAGTGAATGCAATGAATTCAATTGGAATTCAAACTCTGCTCTACGATTTCTTGTTTTGAGCCGACATTCACTGCACTAAAATGCATTTTGATGTTATTATGTTTAAAATTAAATGATTTCTTTGTGTATCTGTTTGAGACTTCCCATTCAATTTACAAGTGCCAGCACAAAGTTCAATGACATTGTGAAAGGCAACTACAAAAGAGGCAAGAATTAAACGACTTTTACAAATGGCTCCAGGATGAAGGATATTCTGAAGGGAAATCTTTTACTTGACATTTAGTTTCAGCATTTGACAAGACGTATTTGTGTGAGAAGCGATTTTCAAAGATGTATCCCTAGTAACCCTTGTAGAGCAAATGGCTACAGCCTTACAATGAAGAAAATGAAAATAATATATATATATATATATATATATATATATATATAAAGTAAAATAAATTTTCAAAATTCAAAAATGTTGAATGAACATTTCGACATAAAATCCCTAAAAGAGATTTTACATCTCCTCAGCAATTTATATTAACTCTGTAATTTTAATTACATTGAGCTCTCCTCCTGTATCAATTTTTAATATTAATTAGGATCAGGTTCTTGGGATTTACCGTCCTAGTTTTCCATTTTGGATTAAAGTATTTTAATAAAATATATATATATATATATATATATATATATATATATAAATAAAAGAGAGAGTTATTATTATTGTTATAATAAATAATAACATATGAGACTGCAACTCAAAAGCTTTCTGGTTTTGGTGCCAAGTGAACTTTAAAAGCTCTACTCTTGTATTGAACACTTTATAAAATGTAAAATTACCAAACTCTCGAATATCCATTACTTTTTATATATATATATATATATATATATATATATATATATATATAAAGAGAAAGAGACATAGCTAAATAAATAGACTTGTGGGAAAATTAAATAAAATAATATAAAGAAAAAAATACATTTTCCTATCATACTAAATGTAAAGAAACCTACTTAGTTTAAAAAAATATCATTAAATGGAGTTGTTGAATCTTATTAAATGGCAAACATTTCAGATTTGAATCATGTTGTAATTACATTCACAATCAGAAATATTAGTTTCCCTGGCCCACTGATGACTGAACAGTCTTTCCATTTTCTGTTGCATGTGACTTCCAAAAACCTCAACCTTTGATGGAGGCCAAACTTTCTCTCTGGTTGTTCCAAATCTGCATAAGATATGATACTTGTACTAACTTACCCTCATTTCTGGGCCAGAAAGAGAACGGAAATACACAAGAAAAACTGAGAACTTTTCAATAATCTTAGAATTATTTTGAACTTTTGTTCTCATCTAGGTTGATATAGGTGCTATAATAGAACGTAACGATGTTATAATAGACACATTTCGACCAGGTACCCTCTGGTCATCATCAGATGCCAATAGATTGGCTGATGTGGATTATGTCGTTGGTTATTGCAAAATTATTGTTCTTTCATGTTGGAATTTGGTTTGCCACATCCAAGGATTGAACTCATGACCACTAGATGATACCAATACGTGTATAACCAACTACTGTCACCACAATGCCAATGTCCCAAAGGGACTTTAGTGGTGTATTTTTGGAGCCTTTTATATTCAGTGTCAGATGCATTTTGACAATTAGATTATGTTAGTGGGTCTGTGCCACTTGTCATAATTTGTATTTATTTCTGAGATGAGTAATTTTCAATAATCTTGGAATTATTTTGAACTTTTGTTCTCATCTTGGTTAATATAGGTTTTTTAATAGACACAACATTTCTCACTTCTCTGTAATACTCAAGAAAATGGCTTACCTCTGAGACGAAAAGGGATTCTGGTATTTTTACTTTCGTGTTGGTTGATTTTTATTGGTTAATCATGTTTTATGTGCATCTGACTTGTTGAACAAACATTAGTATAATTTGTGGCATTCCAAATTCAAGGAAACATAATGTGTTCATCGGAAGTTTCTAGATATTAATAGATTCCAATCTTAACAGAAAAACTGTAAGTATTGCTTTATTTATGTAAGTGTATAATAATTCTAGATTGTCTATGTGGAATTCAGATATATATATTTGTATATTTGTAAGTATGTGTGTCTGTCTAGTAGACATTGTTTTTTTTGAAGTTTTAGTTTGTGAATGTTTTTACGTACACACCATTTGATAAATATACTTTAGAATATTTAAGAATGGAATCAATAAAGATTGGTGATGTAATATAATGTTTTTAACATTTGTTTATACTTTGTAGTATTGTCATTAGTAGGCCCTCAAAGTATTTTTTGCGTAAAGAATAATGTTCTTTTTTAATTAGGGTAACATTTGTAGAATAAAAGTTATGACCAGTTTTATTCCTATGCACTATAAAAGAGTTGGAATGGTTGTCTAAAAGTAAATCTTTTCTTTTCATAGATCCTGGCTTTCAGTCTTTGTAATGTCTCTTACAATGTTTCCTACATGAATTCTTTTACATTGTAAGCAATTTATTTGATGAGAATGATTAAACACTTACATATATAAAGCAATATTTATTGGTTTTCAGTTAGGCTTGGAATTTGTCCATTTCTTGAAACATTCAATGGACATATCATCTTTCCTTTAGTTTGGGATGACACAAATGATGCTAATCTTAGGTCAACAAGTTGAAGGCAGGCTAAGCATAATTAACCAATTAAATAAAATATATATGGTCAGACAGATCTGACCATATATATCTGTTTCACAGACAGATCTGTTTCACTCTATCACAGCTCATCAGTATGGTTAGACATCCAATTGCTTCTAGCCAGGATTGAAACCCGACCAAACAGACATCAATCAGCCATTCTACCTCTGAGCTATAAGCACTCGTTGGAGGAAGGCGAACCTTAGCATGTTATATACAATGTAAACACACGCCAGTAGCCGAGAGTGTTCAAATTCATAACTGACTGAAATATATATATATATATATATATATATTATAAGGAAGTGAAAGAACACATAGATTTAAACCCACTGTTCAAGCATTTACTTTGTAAAGTACTTGATACAGAGTAGAACTTAATTTTGTTATTGCAATGGTTTATAAAAGCATTATATCACTACACAAAAAAGTTCATGTTTTAGAACAATACTGTTTTTTTACAACCCAGATCTTCAAATTCCATGGTTACCAAATTCTCGTTTTTGAATGAAAAATATTGACACACTTAAAAGCATATTCTCCAACTACCACTCCCTAATTCTGTAAATAACTATGAATTCATCTTATATTTTTAAAATAGATCCTTTCCACCATTTATTTTAACATATCACCTGAAGAAGAACAGTATTGTTCTGAAGCCTGAAAATTTTTGTGTAATAATATAATGCTTTTATAAACCATTGTAATAACAAAATTACAATATCTATATATATATATATATATATATTATATGTGTGTGTTTAATTTAATAGTATTTAGCATCTAGGTTGTTATTTTTCAGCTGTTATTACTGATAAAATGTATTCTGGCAAGTAGATTCTTTATTGTAAATTGTTAATACTACACAATAACATGGTGCATCAAATGAACTGTTATGGTGTCCAGTTTTTGTGCTCTCTTCCCCATGCTAGTCTCTGCTTTTTATTGGCTGGCCAAAGCAAAGCCTTTCTGGCTGCCTTGTAAAATTTTGCAAAATAATAATAACAAAAGAACCATTCTTTTTTCATTCAGAATTATCAACTTGAAAATAAATTCTAAAAATAGTATGAAATACACCATTTTTTTTAAAAAACTGGGATGGCCTAATAATTATAGCCGGTAGTGTACATCATTTCTTTTAAAAAAACTGGGGTGGCCTAATAATTATGGCTGGTAGTGTGTATGTATATATATATATATATATATATATATATATATGCAGTGCTCATTCCGTAATGAATTAGAGCACTCTGGCTACTGGGTGTGTATAATGATAATGTATACGTTAAAAGGTCTGCCTTCTTCTACTGAGCACCCATAGCCCAGAGTTAGAATCGCCGACTGACACCAATTCGGTCGAGTTTCAATCCTGGGTTAAAAGCAATTGGAGTCTAACCATACTGATGAGCTGTGATACAGCAAAACAGATCTGTCTGCGGATGACGAGATATATATATATATATATATATATATACACATACACACACACAAACATGCCAAGTAGAAAATAAGTATTAAATTTAAAAAAAAACTGCCATGTTCTTTCAGTATTCCTTACACACTATAAAAAGTGCCAGTTTATTGCATTATTTATATATAGTAAAAATTTGCCAGAAAATCATACCACACCTGAGTATCATCTTTCAAATAGTAAATATGAGCAAAAATATTAAGAAATACATTTAAATAAGATTATAAAAGATATATTTCAAAATGATGGCGCCAAAAGGTTATTCTACACCAATTCCTAAAAGAAGTAAACTAATGCCAGTGAAGAATGTAAAATTCTAAGTGGTTGGTTCCAAAAACCTGTAGATTATTCTAGAATATTTTATGTAGTAGTAAACCTTAAGATGGTGATTTTTTTAAGCACAGCTTAGATGTGGCACAAGGCCAAAATTATGGGGCTCCCCATGAGGATCAACTTACTACTTAGTTGTAATGATTCTAGTGAGACAAGCTTGCCAAATATTTCACCACAAGATAATGTTATACTGTATCAGTTAACTGTTAACATCATTGTAGTAGCAACTATAATCCCCAAAACTAAGGGACATTCTACAGACCTTAGAGATACTGTACTTTTTAGTATAATTGCAAATATTAGAGAACCAATGCTAATGAACCAAAATTAATTTGTATGCTGTTGATCTGATAGTCTACAAGTGTAAGGTAAAGAGCAGTAAACTATTATTGATTTTGTGCAGGGGTTTTCAAAGATAAGATAGGGGTCTGTGGATTAACTCATTACGTGAAATCCAAAGTATAAATTTTCAATGTCTGGATATTTATTTTTATGGCACTAACCAATTTGAAAAACAAATACAGATCCAGACTTGCTCTAGAAAGTGACTTACGTGTAAGTTTATCAGCAATATCGCCAAGAATCAACAATTTATGTAAAGTCAAACAAGCACATCCTTCTCACTAAGTGTGTTTTAAAAAAAATCCTGTGTGTAATTGACAATAAAATTATTTGTAAGGTACTATTACTGTTTTCATTTACACAAAATTTTATTTTTTTAATAAAACAAAATTTAATTTTGTTACAATTTGCATCAACATGCAGTATTAATTTATTTTATTTGAACACTTATGTCTAAAGTAAGCTTAAAACCGGTTTTTGCTATGTTAAAGTAAAACTATAAGCTATTTTTAGTAAAAATTTATGTATAAATTTCATAAGCGTTTATAGTGGGTCCTAAGACTAAAACTTGAAATATAAAGGGGTCTGTAAGTCAAAAAGTTTGAAAAACCCTGATTTAGTGCCATTTCTAACAGAATAGTAACAATGGTAAAGAAACTGCTAAGGATTATTTTAAAAGGATCTGTAGAAAATCTCTGCCCATAAGGAACAATATTTATACAATCAGCAAGATATTCTTCCACAATCGTAGACTGCAAAATGTACTGTTTTCGAAGAAACCCCTCATGTAAATGCAACTGAAAGTTGTCAGTGAAATACTATTTTTAATCATTTCACCCCAAGAAAGGAAGTAATGTCACTAAGACGCAAGTGATTACTGAGTTTGAGAGAATATAAGAAAAAGAAAATGTCTTTAAAGAGAGAGAACTGTAAGAGAATAGGAATTAAGAAGACAGAAGATAATGATTAAGATTGGATTTAAATTGTTGAAGGTCAAACTTGACTGAAAAGCAAGGAGCTGGAAGAGAGTTCCAAAAGTGAGAAGTGTGAAAGAAGAAACTGTTAGCATTAAACTTATGGTTATATCTATTTATTTTAACCTAGTTCTTCTATGTGCCATGTTTCTTCAGAATGTAGGTGATCATGGCCTTCCACATCTTCTTATCCCTTATAGCTCTTCACACTCTTTATCTTGTTACCCCTCCCAAACCCTGCTCTGGCATCTATTTGTTCAAGTCCATCAAGTATATCAAGCATTGCTTTCCTCTGTCTCTTCTTCCCTTTATCTGTCCTGTGAATATCAGATTCTCCAAGCCCTCCTTCCTCATTACATGTCCCAGAAACTTCAGCTGTCTTTTCTTGATGTTAAGTATAAGTTTCCTTTTTGCTTCCATCCTCTCCAAAACCTTGTCGTTGCTCACATCTTCCATCCATGGCATCCTCAGTATTTCAGCTGCTTCAAGTCTTTCCTTCATCTTTGATGAAATTGTCCAGCATTTGCTGCCATATTGAAGAACAGACATCACATAACAATCCAGTACTCTCTTCTTTGTTTCTAGAAAAAATTTTCCTGTCTCTTAATACTCTACTCAGCTCCTGGAATGCATCCTTGTGCTTTTGGATCTCAGGGATATAAATGCATAGAAACTGATGTGACCACAAAATGAGGGATCAGTTTATATATTGATTGTAATATGGAATGGATCCCCCACTTTATATCCAGCATGCTTTTGTAGACCCACATTTCAGTTGCTTCAAGTCTTTCCTTAATCTTTGATCAGATTGTCCAGCATTCGCTGCCATATTGAAGAACAGACATCACATAACAATCCAGTACTCTCTTCTTTGTTTTTAGAAAAAATTTTCCTGTATCTCAATACTATACTCAGCTTCTGGAATGTATCCTTGGTCATGCCAATGTGCCTTTGAGTCTCAGAACTGAGTACTCTGCTTAAATCCATAAAGTCTAGGTGCTTACTAAAATAATATTCTTTAGCCTGATGAGACCAAGTTAACTATTTTGCTTTTATTCACATTTTCAAGTTTGGAGGATAAAGAGACCAAACCAAAAATCTGTGATAATATAATTCTATGTAGCTGTTCTTTGTCACATAGTTTTCAGAAGCCATCCTCTACTATGTTAAAGATAAATTGAATAAGGACCTCTTTACATCATTCAAGGCTTTACAAATTATGTCCAATTGAGCATTTGAATAGGACAATGATTTGAAACATGCTAACAATGCAACCAAAAGATCAAAAAATCCACTTATTGAAGCAGCCCAGTAAGTCTTCTGACCTAAACTTAATTGAAGGCTGGAAACTGAGGATTGGGCTGCCCCAGTCCAGATCTGGCTAAAATTCTTCGGTCTGATCTGATTCTTGTAAAGGTAAAGCATGGCATTTACTTTGAGCCATATAAGGAACTTACAATTTTTCAACTGTCTTTAGGTTTAGGGTTTCATTTGGGGAGGGTCTGAGGGTGAACCTGAGTTTTGACAGTTGCTCAAAGCAAAGTGGCTCATCAAGAGTGGGTCAGCTTGGTGATGATGAAAAGTTACTCATTAATGTGGGCTTTTGAAGTATTAGTGTTAACTAAATGTCTGTATCCATCAAGTAATTTTGATGGACTATAGATCTACCATAAGTGGCATTCTAAAATATTAGTAGAAGAATGTTCAATGCTAACACAGTACCGAGAAGCTGTGATGGCAGACAAAGGTTATTTAAAAAATGATTCGGCTTTTTTCATTCTACTTTGTGTCAAGTATTAAATAATTTAATGCTTCATCTTTTTAAATATATTTGTTATAATTTTATATATATATATATATATATATAGAGAGAGAGAGAGAGACTTGTGCAACTTTTTTGGTCATATTTAATATTGTAAAGATAAAACCTGTATTTTGAATATAAATATTTATAATATAGAGTGCAATGGATGAAATGTCATCTAAATAACAAAAATGAAAATAACACTGACATCTCATTTTAACAGATATATTAACAAAAATTACACAAAATATCTAGAAATACTAAAAGTAAATTTATTCAATAAAATCGCCATTGACTTTAACCACTTCTTCCAGATGATTTAGGAATCTCCTGCAGCTTTTCAGGACAGTTTCTTTGTTTGTGAACGTTCAAAGGGGTTGTAGTCTGGGGAGTGAAGTGGCCAGATGTAAGGAGTTATGTAGTTGCAGAAATTGTCTGACTACCATGACTGGGTCTGTCCTCTTCTTTGTGTTGTATAAGTTTGGCTTTCTAGTTCTTTCTAAAGTCTATTTAAACTCTATGCTTCTAATGTCTCTTTCCCATGACTTTCAGTCATAATATTGCCTTGCTTGGGGTGAAATGATTAAAAAAACAATTATAAAATTTAATTTCCTGAAAAAGCTATTTTAATAATACCTATAAATTTCAGCCAACAGTAACATAGTTTATTCAGTGAGTGTTACTTATATGCAAATAGTTTGAATAAAATTACTGTGTGGGTATCACAGAATTTGCAAATATATGAATGTATAGTGTCATTGGGTTTAGGGGTTAAAATGAACAGTTGATTTATTCATGCCAAAAAATTAATGAAGGGTGCTAATGATGAGAAAAACGCATGGGTAATTTTAATAAAACAAAGTAAAGAATTTATTCTTAAATTTACAAACTTGAAGTTGTGTCAATAGCTTGTTTTAGGAAAATAAATCAGAAAATTTTAAAGTCTGTAGTTTTAACAAATTGTCATAAAGAGGAAATGTTCCTACAACAGATAAATGACATGATACAAAATAATATTCATAAATGGTTAAAAGGTAAAAGAGTTTGTTGCTCACCAAAGGAATATTCTTTGAATTTGTTAAAAATTAGAAGTAGATAAATAGTCTAGAATATTTAGTTTTCTTGGATTGTTGAAAAACAATTATTTGAAGTGCTGCATGTTGGCTACAGGCCGATAATATAATTGGCGATTAATTTTACACTGGCAAGTACTTCAATGCTGGTTGCAAAGAACGGAAAGAAAATCTTTCACATGACTTCAGACACTCTTTTCTTCTGAATTTAAATTTTCTCATCAATTTATGTAAAAATATTTTACAATGGTTCACTAATTTCTTTCTTCTTTTTGGCTGACCAGCTAATTTCTCTGAAGGCCAGGTTTTCATTGGTCGAAAAACAATTTTACTTAATCTCGCAAATTTGTTTCCTTCTTTCTCATCTCACTCGGTAATTTTTGTCAAAGAACTTTTTGTTTCTGTTTGAATTTTTGAGGTGACAGGTCATCCTTATTTAGGTTATTTGTTGTTAGACTAATATCCTCATGTTTGTTATTATCACAAAATTTCAGCTGGCCTTCTTCAGGTATCTTTGATCAGGAAAGCCTTCAAAGAATTTTGATCTGAATCTATGAAAGTAGACTTCTTGTTCCATTTTCCAGGTCTAAAGGTCTTTTATTTTCTCTCTTGCCCTGTTTCTGCATTATCCAACCGAGGATTGAACCCAAAATTACTTCTACTTATGTGCTGGGTTTCTTCAGGACATAAGCATTCATGACTCTCCACAACTTCTTGTTCTTTGTAACTCTTAATAGATTTTGTCTGTTATTTCTCATAAACCATGTTCCACCATCAAGTTTATTAAGCATGTCATGTGTTATTTTTCTCTGTCTCACTTGCCATTATTCTGTCCTGTGAGTCTCTTTTCTAAGCCATCCCTCCTCCTGTATCCAAGAAACCTCAACTGTCTTTTCCTGATGTTAATTATAAATTTCCTTTTTGTTTCTACAATCTCCAAGAATTTAAATGTAAAGTCAATAGGAGATGACTATCTCACTAACCTGCATCCTCTCTCTCTCATGCTCCCTTCTCCATCCACTCCACTCTCATGTATTCTTATCCTTCTCTTACCCACTGGTATCCTCAGTATCCTTCTGTAGATGTTTCCACACCATCCTTCTTCCCTCCTTTTATTTACCTCTTTATCCTCTGTCTTACTCTCTCTGATTTGCCACTGCATCCCCCTTTTATATCTCTTACCTCACCTTCCTTTCTTTCTGTCTTATATTCCATTTTCTTTCTCCCTCTTTGTATGTCTTCATTTCCTCTTTCCTTCTACTGCATCTTTTTTTCTCTTCCTTCTTCTCTGTCTCATTTGCTTCTCACATTTCTCTCTCTCACTTCTTTTCTGTCTTTTTTTCCCTCTTCCTTGCAACCCAATTAGCTTTCAATGTCTCAAAACGTTTCTTCATAGCAAGTTGGCAGTTTTCTGGTTGCTGCTTCCGACTGGTAGTTAGAAGCCCGAACTCTTGCGTAGTTTCTAGAGAGGCTGCTCTGATCAACAGTTGCATAATATCGGGGTTCTTGCAGTACTATGTCGCACATGGATGGGTTTCCTTGCAAGCGCTTCCGGTGGACAACCCTTAGGCCACTCTATGCTGCAGTCTGTGTCAGTTCCTGTTCTACACATGTCACATTACATGACAGTCTGCTACTACTACTCTAGACCTCTCTTTTCAAGAACTTAAACATGACAATTCACAACCAAAAACGTCAAACTAAACCAGCCAACCAAAAATCACTTAAACCCCTCAACATTTCCTTCTGCAACATCCATGGTATATATAACCAACCGTTGCAGTATGGAATCATTCCTCTTTCCTTCTACTGCATCTTTTTTCCTCTTCCTTCTTCTCTGTCTCGTTTGCCTCTCACATTTCTCTCTCTCACTTCTTTTCTGTCTTTTTTCCTCTTCCTTCTTCTCTGTCTCGTTTGCCTCTCACATTTCTCTCTCTCACTTCTTTTCTGTCTTTTTCCCTCTTCCTTCTTCTCTGTCTCGTTTGCCTCTCACATTTCTCTCTCTCACTTCTTTTCTGTCTTTTTCCCTCTTCCTTCTTCTCTGTCTCGTTTGCCTCTCACATTTCTCTCTCTCACTTCTTTTCTGTCTTTTTCCCTCTTCCTTCTTCTCTGTCTCGTTTGCCTCTCACATTTCTCTCTCTCACTTCTTTTCTGTCTTTTTCCCTCTTCCTTCTTCTCTGTCTCGTTTGCCTCTCACATTTCTCTCTCTCACTTCTTTTCTGTCTTTTTCCCTCTTCCTTCTTCTCTGTCTCGTTTGCCTCTCACATTTCTCTCTCTCACTTCTTTTCTGTCTTTTTTTTCCCTCTTCCTTGCTTTCCTTGCAACCCAATTAGCTTTCAATGTCTCAAGCAAACAATTGAATTTGTTTTATTCATTCTTTTGAGATTCTTTTCTCCCTTCCTCTATTCATTCATGCATTTTTCTTTATTTAATTAATCATTTATTTAATAGTATTTATTGTATTTAAATCCCACCAAAGCAATTCTCTTAAA
Source organism: Ascarosepion bandense (assembly GCA_037127315.1). Taxonomy (NCBI): domain Eukaryota; kingdom Metazoa; phylum Mollusca; class Cephalopoda; order Sepiida; family Sepiidae; genus Ascarosepion; species Ascarosepion bandense. The sequence goes on along the minus strand of JBBBDQ010002692.1, from coordinate 709,588 downwards.
GAAACAATCTTAGCTTAAATATATAATTAGATATCTATTTCAAGAAAGAAATTATCTTCACTCACTGATGCAGATGTGCCTTGGCCACCCTCACTTCACTACTCCTCCTTTGGAAAGTAAAAGCAGACATTTATTATGTTTAAAACTTCTTTTCCAATTTATCGATACATTAAAACTCATGCATAGATTCCCTTAGAGCACGTTGTTATAACTCTTTGGATTTATTAGAATTTCATGATGACTTGATTAATTATTAAGCAATAAGGAAAACTTGTTTTTTGTATTAAATCGATAAAGAGGAGTTAGTGAATGTTTATACCTCACTTCAATTTGGTTTCCGTCTCTGAGCCAGACAAATCTTTTATGTGCTTCTTCCCCTCAATATGTGGGTGATCATAGCTCTGCACATCTCCCTATCCTTTGTAGAATTTGTCCTCTTGTTATCTCTCATAAATATTAGGCAAATTATTTGTTGTCTCTCTCTGCCCCTCTTGTTTTGTAAGTGTTAAATTCTCCAAGTTTTCTTTCCTCATTATGCCCCCAACCCCCGCCACTGAAATATTTTCCTCATTCGAACTATAAGTGTCATTTTTCTTTTCATTTTCTTTAACCCATGTTAATCCAGTGTCCTCATTTGAGGACAGCATAAAAAAACTGTAAAAATAATGGGTATAAATTATTATATAAAACCATTATTATAGGTAGTGATTCATCAATAAAATTACCTTCCAAATATTGCCCGGTTGGAATAAAAATTCTTGTGATTTGTAAAGGAATTTAATGTTCTAAAACCTGAGGACACTGGGTTAAAATGGGTGAAAAAGTTCATGTTGCTCATGTACTCCATCCATAGTATTCTTAGTGTTCATGTATGGAAGCACATTTGATTCACTTCACATCTCCATCTGTGAAGAAACTGTCCCAGATTCACTGCCATATTGGAGGATAAATATTAAATAATAGTTTTCTTTGTTTCTGGTGAAATTTTCCTAGCAGTTAATGTGATCAGTATGGTTTAGATGTGGTTGTGATAGTAAATAAAGCAAGCTCAGGTTTGTATAAACTATACCATCATTTTTTGGGGATGACCTGAAGGAGACTACCACCATCTTTTTAAATTTGTTGTTTTTCATTTATTTAAACTTTTTTTAGTGCAATCTTATCGATTACACCCTAAACTTTCTGACTGACAAAAAAAATTTTGGAAAAATTTCAATATTTAAACAATTCTTTTTTTTTTGGTGGGGAGTTCAGTTTTTCATACAATGTTACAGTAAATCGATCCTCCATTTTGGAGCCATTTGTCGGTATGACATTACCACCACCTGTAAAGTGGTTGATTATCAATTTTTTTTTACTTTTTTCAGAGCAATCTTATCGATTAAACCTTAAAGTTTATGATTGACAAAAAAAATTGTAAACAATTGGGGAGTAGGGGGGTTAGTTTTTTCATACAACCTTATAGTAAATCGATCCTGTGCAATTAACTTTTTTGCTTGCGCATATTCAAGAACTGAATCCTTTGTGAAATTTTTGAATAAAGCCATTCTTGATGTTTCCGAGGAAGATGCCATCGTAAGAACTGAAGAAAACTTGAAAAAGACAAAAACAAGAGCAACAACTCATCCCCCAAAAACCAAAACAAAGTAACCCCAACACAAGTGGTTCCAAAATGGAGGATCGATTTACTATAACGTTGTATGAGAAACTGAGCCACCCTAAAATTAATTAAATATTGAATTTTTTCCAAATTTCTTTTGATAAGACTGTGCTGAGAAAAGTAAAAAAAAACAATGAAAAACCACAAATTCAAAGGTGGTGGTAGTCTCCTTCAGGTCTACCTTTTTTTTGCTGTCGACTCCATAAGGTTACATATTTTTGTTATATGTGAATGTTCGTCATTATATATGTATTGTTATGAAATATGTGTAACAAAAGAAAAAAATGATTGACCAAACTCATAGTTAAAAATCACATACAAATATTTAATTTACGATAAACACAAAATGATATATATATATACAAAATTTACAATTTTTTGCATTCAAAACAGAAAACAGTTTACTACTGGCAGAGTGACGGGTAAGTGTTACAAAGGGGAAGGAGGGTGTCAAATATCTTTACCCAGTTAAGATTACAAAGAAGTTTAAGTGCTATACTTTTAGGAAATCCTCAAATGTGTATATAAAGAATAATCATTAGTTTAGTCAATGAAAGAGTTAAAAATATCTATTTACCCTTTTACTTCTGTGAGCTTCTTTCAGTTTAGTTGCTTGGCAACTTTTCTTAGAGATTCTTACGGCTGGATGCACAGATCCACGAATCAGGCCGGAGTTGATAATGTCAGCAAATCCTGTTAACAACTGACTACTATCTTCCCAAAACCTATTTTTATAGGGGCTAACACCTAATTTGCATATTTCTAGAACATTTTGAATTCTCTCGAATCTACTGGAATTTTCTCAGATATTCTAGCATCTTCCAAATGTTCTATTTCTAATTTCCTTATTTTTACGACTACCTCATGAATTAAAACTTTCTTGTAGTAACAGGCAGGACTCAATAGAATCCCTTACTACAACTTTTTAAACATTATTAATATTATTATTATTTTTATATATTAATGAATCCTTGTAACAGTATTAAGGTGTTTTAAGTTATAAAGAGTTTTCTTTTGTGTATATGTTTGTTCATGTGAATATAACATAGCTGTTTCCACATGTATGTATACTGTGTAACGTAGTAGTGAGTAGTTGTTGGTGTGATGTTATAATTTGTTCCCGTGTTTGAGTGTGTGGATTGTCTCTTGAATTAATTTTTGGTTTCCTGTATATTCTTATCGTGAATTTAGCACATCTTTTGGCTGATTGGTATTGGTTGAATCTCTGATGGCAGATGCAAACTCATACATGCATGTATGTGTGAGGGTGGACCAACTAAAGAGTGAGACAAAAAAAAGAGAGTATGAATGTGTTTTCTGTTCTTTTTATATTTACTTAACATCTACATGTTTCTGTTTTGATTTTGGTGGAAGTGTTAGTGATTGGTCAACTTACTTGGTCAACTGATGTCATGCTTTTGCATGACATCAGTTGACCAAGTAAGCTATGTCTGGCTTATAATCAAATTTACCAGAAATATAGGGAGAAATAAAGTATATATGTGTATAGAGAAAAAGATAGTTTCTCTGTCACTCTATTAGTAAAGAAGAAAGGGTATATTTCAATATGCTTTTTACTAATCACCATACTATCTTTGTTTAGCCTCTAGAAGTCATCTTTTCTCATCCCAATGAGTCTTTGGATCTATGTGTCACATTTTCTGTTGTTTGTTGCAATATTACCCAGAGAGTTAAACTTCTGTAACAGCTTCATTCTGATGTTTTTAACCTGTAGCTCACACTTTTCTCTCTCCAACTTGCTGATAGCTTTACAGTCAATTGCTTTAAAGTTAGGAATTAATGAATTTAGTATGACTTGACATGACCAAGGATGCATTTCAGAACCTAACCAAAGTCCTGAGAGAGAGGAAAATCTCATTGAATACAAAGAAAAGAGTGCTGGACTGGTGTGATATCTGTCTTTCTGTATGGCAGTAGATGTTGGAGGATCTCCTCAAGAATGAAGTAGAGGCTCGAGGCAGCAGAAATGTAGTTCTACAGAAGGATGCTGAGGATACTATAGACTGAGTACAAGAGCAATGAGGAGGTGTTGAAGAGGATGCAAATGAGAAGAAAACTCATATTTAACATCAGAAAGAGACAGTTGAGGTTCCTGGGACATGCAACGAGGAAAGAGGGCCTAGAGAATTTAATACTCACAGGATGGATAGGAGGAAAGAGAGACAGGGAAAGCACTACAAGACATATTTGATAGCAAATGGATGGCGAAGTGGGGCTTGTGAGGGATATCAAGAGGAAAAATATTAAGAGTTATAAGAGACAGGGACAAATAGAAGTTCATGATTACTTACGTCCTGAAAGGACATGGCACATAAAGAAGTAGTAGTATTGAAGTAAAAGGCTGGAACCCCAGACAACAAACACTTGTTTTATCTGTTTGTTTGGTACTCTTTTCAAGAGATTCATTTAAAATAATAACCACTTAAGAGAGGCTGGATAGATTTGACTTAGAGCAGGTTAGGTTAATGACTGCTCAGAATATTCAAGAATAAGAATGAAAAGTCATCTTCAGTGCCTGATTCATCAACATTTAAGAAAAGATTTGAACAACTTAGTCTTATCATTCATTTTATTGCGAGAGAAGAAATCATTTGGCTGACAAAATCTAAAAACCAACACCATTATTGCTATTATCTGCTATTGTTTTATGAGAATTCATTCAAATTATTCTTCTAGGATTTTAAGAAAAGATCGGAAAATGTATCTGTTAAAATGATGTGATAAAAATGACAAAGATGAATGGTAGATTTATAAATGTGTAAGACAGGTTCTGACAAGAAAAATCTTTTGTCATGGCACAGTTGACCAATATTCCTTACAGTAGAGACACGATGCTGTGTTTGAGATATCCTCCAGACCATAGCTCCATAGTCTTGCAAGACTGATAGATATCTAATCAAATCTAAAAAAGGAGTTCATTTATACAAATAGCTGCTAACAAATTGAATAAAATTTGACTTACCTGAAAATTGGTCAAATTTATTCAGTCTTGAAAGAGTTAAGTCTTTTGCAGCTCTTTTTCTTGAAATTTGATCAAAAAGAAATTTGTTTGAGTTTCACTAATTTCTTTAAATATTGTCATGGGTTAATTAATAAAATGAAAAAAATAAAATTTCTATTCACAAAATCAATTGACTTCACCTGTGACCATCCTGCTCGATCAAAGATTCAGGCACTAATTGATCATCTTGAAATTGATGTGCTTGAAAATTTTAGATTGAGTGTTTGCTTCAAATTTTGTTCAAAGTTTAATTCGGATTGCAGCTTCACTGTGAGAATTTCTAGTTTATTCTTCTTACATTTAATAACTCGTTAACCATGGACATGCACTTTCATGTATAGTATCTGCCTCTTGTGAGAAATGCAACTATAGTGGGTTATCCATAGTTTATAGTGGAGAGTCCGTTCTAGTGAAGGGTAGTTGTGTATTGTTGCAGATTAAAGGAATTTGGCCTTGTTGTAGATGTGTATTGTGGTGCAGTAGATATTGGCACTGAACAAGAAATCTGGGAGCCAAGTTCGAATTCCAGCTGAATTCATTGCATTCACTTACGCGCAAATACCCGTGGTAAAGGTATTAGTCCATCTCTTCCTTCCAGTTATGGGTTAAATAACAGGACAGATTGGGTTCTATAGCCTTGGTCAGCAATAAGTCTACCACAGAAAGCAATGGCAACCTACTGCAGGATAATCTTCTGCCCAGTCAGTCATGACTCTTTCAAGACATGATTGCCCAAGCGTGTTTCATGTATGGCACTTAATTGAATTAAGTGACTGACTGTAGATAGCCCACTATAAGTCATAAAATAATTATAAATCAAGAAAAGCAAATTGAGTTGAAAAATAACATTTTATATATACACATATCAATTCAGGTTTTTACAATTACAGTAATCCTTTACATATGGGTCCAATGGACATTAAAATGTTCATGGCAATAAAATGCTGAAAAGAGAATTAATACTTAGGAATGTGGGAGCGTTGTAAGTAAGGAATGTCTTAGGTCAGTCAGTAGTTTTGAGACAGGGAAGAAGGAAAGAGGTAAGAGAAGCGAGCATAGTAAGCCACATGACTTGGGTCAAGGGAGCTACTAATTACATTCATCTCTCTCGAGTCTAAGTCTTTGTGTCGGTCTGTCTGGCGATGCTTTCTGTATCGACTTTTATTTCAGCTTTTTGGATTGCAGCAGATCATTTGGGAATTCTTATCTGTGTTTGATTCTGGGCTTCCCATTGGCCGATAAATAAAATTCGCATAGGTTTGCGAACTGGAATTTAATATTTAATTAATTTATAGTTTCCAACCGGAACATCTGCGCAAAACCGGATGCACACCATCGAGTTTTGGTCATTTGCTTTTTGGTCGTTAGAGTGCAAACATCCGGTCCATTGTTTTTGCTTGGTCATTATCATCACAGAACCACTATAGCATCTTATTTCATTAATTCCAGTCAAAAACAGCTAAATCAAAATAAGATATATCGGAGATCTTGTAGAAAAGAAAGTGCAGCAAAAATAAAATATTTTTCTCATCTTATTTGCTAAATAGGAATAAAGAAATTATTTATTTTAAAAAAGTGAAATTAGCAAATAGGTTAAGAAATATGAAATGTTTGTAGCAATGTAAAAGTTGCAATCTACAGGGTGTGATAGATTATGCAAAAAAATAAAAAAGTTCTTGCATCTCATTTTAACAGATATATTTACCAAAATTACACAAAAACATATTAAAATATTAATGAGTAAATTTATTCACTAAAATCACCGTTAAATTCAACTATGGCCTCCAGATGACTTCAGAATTTCCTGCAACTCTTCAGAACAGTCTCCTTGTTGGTGAATGCTGCCAAAATCCTTGCCTTCAGTTCATTTTTGGTATTAAAGGAGTTTTGTTGGAGGTTGCAGTCTGGGAAGTTAGATGTAAGGGATAATGTGGTCACAGAAATTGTCTGACTGCCACACAAGCAAGAGGATTCAGTCATGGCTGAGTGCTGTGGGCAAACATACAGTCTTCCAGCAACCAGCCTCTTGATCCAGGGCAGTACAACCTTCTCAAGTCACTTGATGTAAGCCACATCGTTGAGTCTGAGGCACTGTGCAGTACAGCATACTGTTTCCAAATTTCTAACTCACCCTAGTCTACTGTGCAATCAACAAAATCAAAAAATGTGTATGCATGAAATAAAAAAGTGACAATTTACCCATTGCATCCTAATAAAAGGCTGAAAAATTTCTAAATATGATTAGTGGTGATCGAATGGTTGGCAAAGAAATTGATGTTGATTTTGTATTTTTTTAATTCTTTTGTACTAACGAAATTAGTCATTCAACAAGACTTTTGAATCACAGATGCTGGAGAAACCTATTTTCTACTCATATTTTTGCTTGAGTTATTAAATACTTTGTTTAAATTCTGATGATTTGAATTTGAATTTTTTTATATTTTTCTGTTTTGTTTTGTTTGTTTTTTATGTTGTTTTTTTAAATTAAATTTCTGATAGAATTTTAATCCTGGTATTAATTTAGATATTATTTGTGATTTTTAAAAATTCTATTTTCTTAAGGATATGGATCAGAAATTAAACTAAAAATATATACAAGGGGTATTTGTCTATATTTATGAAGTATTGTAATTATTTACACTATTCGTATGCTTGTCCTTATCTTTGTAGCCATATTCACAATGTTTCAGCCATTGCATGCTCCGACCTTCTTCAGATGATTGTAATTTCAAATTGAACCATTTGTTTCATTCACCAGGGTAGATTATTCTAGTTCCATCTGTCATGCCTCTTCTAGATATCTCAATTATGATGCTTTAATTCAAGTCTCTGAGTTTTTTGTTCACTTCTGCTGTAACCAGGGATTGAACTCACAACCATTTGGGTCAAGTGACTGGCTTTTATCCACTGGGCCATGTTTTCTTCAGAACATCAGTGTAGCTTTTAGTTCCAAATTCCGATCACTTGAAGAATCGTTAGAGGTTACAATGGCTAAAACATTGTGAATATGGTAACAAAGATGAGAAGATTCTGAATATTGTAAAGGGTTGTTGAAAAATGTTTCGATCAACCCACTTACTAAACACTGACCAAAGGAAACATCATTTAAAAACAATTTTGTATTCTTTCTCAGCAAAGCTGAGAACTTTTCAGCACTTTCTGATATGCAGATACACGTTACTTTTTATATACGAGTACAATTACGTGTGTTGTGGTGCAATACATATTGGCTCAGAATGAGAAATCAGAGAGCAGTGTTCAAATTCCAGTTGAATTCGTTGCATTTACATATGTGCAAATAACCTTGAGAAGGGTATTAATCCATTGGAGGAGATAGACTACACTATCACCCAGTTCACACTCCACCCACGTCTATTGAACAGGTGAAGAGGCTCATCCCTTGTTCCCTGTTTAGGATGTGGTTTCCGGCTTTCTCTTTACCCATCTTTTCACTCTTTTCTTTTTTTTTTATTTTTCAATTGGAATAGAGGGACTAAACTATCGCCCGGTTCACACTCCACCCACGTCTATTGAACAGGTGAAGAGGCTCATTCCTTGTTCCCTGTTTAGGATGTGGTTTCCGGCTTTCTCTTTTCTAATCTTTTCACTCTTACATAGCCCCCTGCACATCAGTGGCATTACCGCCTTGCTCGGGGTGATATGATTAAAAAAAAAAAAATCTCTTCTCTCTCCAGTTATGTGTTGAATAGCAGGACAAATTGGATTCTACAACCTTGGTTGGTAACCAGTCTACTGCAGAAAGAAATGGCAGTCATGGTCAGTCATGGATTGATAGACATGATTGCCAAAGTGTGTATTATATATGGCACTTAACCATAACTGTCAGTCAATCAGTTATCAGATATGTTAGTGATTTTTTTTACTTTTAGCTAGAGATGGAGAAATGGTGATTTTAACAATGTGATACCAAAATCTGTTCGGCAGTCATAGCCTCTGAACTGATATTCATTCAAAACTTTGGGCGATTAACAATATAAATGACTAGCAGTATAGCCCGGCATTGCTCGGGTGTAATGAAAGCTTTAAAACTAATCCACGGTTCTGGAGCTCAGACACTTTGGACGTTGGCACAAAAGACTAAAAAGCAATAGTTGTTTCCAGTTAAAGCAAAACCGCAGACTGGAAGAAAAATGAATAGATATAAATCAAATTTTGATTTCCTGGTATCGATTTATTTATTTATTTATATATATATATCTTATCGATTTTCTGCACTATTGTAAGAACTGCAACCTTGAAACTCCTGAATATAATTTCTTATGTCTTTGTTTATGAGTGTATCAAATTTGATTAAAATCGGACCACTCCTTCTATAACCCAATTTTTTCGATTATCAATTTTCGATATTTATCGGGGGTACCTCAACACAAATCCTAGCTAAGAACACTCACAGACGCTTATAGTACAACTGTGTAAATTTTCAAGAAAATCGGTTCAGCCGTTTCTGTGTCTATAGGTAACGGATACACAGACACACACACACACACAGAGACAAAGTTCCATTTATAAATAAGTTTAGATTTAGATACAGTGGAAATCTTTTTTTTATTTTCTCGATCATCTTTCCTTCAAAATGACTAACAACCTCTAACTTCAACAAGTTTCACCTAACTTCAAACAACAGATTTGTGTGTGTGACATTGTGTATCAAAGCAGCCATGATTAGGCATTGTCCTCATAGTCTTTCAGCCACTGTCTCATTTTCCCCCTCAAATTTATAATTGGTGATTTAGTAGAAGTTTTGTCAGTAGCTCTCTTGGTGATTTCAGATTCTAAAATGAAGAAATTACCAAAGTAAAAGAAAAATATTCAGGATTCCATGCTCAACATACAATTGGACATGGTTGCAAAATATATCTGTTGAAATGTGATAAAGACAGATGACAATGCAAGCAATAGCTTCTAATCATGCATTTATTTTTCATCCTTCCTGAACATGGTCATCAGATTTTTTTTTAATGGTTCAACCTCTTCACAAACTGATATCTGTTGATTTACTATTGACTGAAAGAATTATTCTCCTGTTGTGAATGATAATTTTTCTGTGGCTTGTTTTAATTGCAAGGTCTTCTTTTTGTATGTGCTGTGTCCCTTCAGGACGTAGGCGATCATGGCCCTTCACATTTTCATTCCCTTCATGGCGCTTAATAAATTTTGTCTTGTTATTTCTCAGAAACCTATCTCAGCCATCCATTTGCTCCAGCCCATAAAGTATGTTGCATGCTGTTTTCCCCTATATCTGTCCTGTGAGTACCAGATTCTCCAAGCTCTCCTTCCTCATTATGTGTGCCAGAAACTTCAGCTGTCTCTTCCTGATGTTAAGTATATTTTCTTTTTGTTTCCATTCTCTCCAAAACCTTGTCATTGCTTATGTGTTTGGTTCATGGTATTCTCAGCATCTTTCTGTAGAACCACATTTTTGTTGCTTCAAGTCTCTTCATCTTTGAGTAGATTCAGGAGGACAGATATCATGTCACAGTTCAGTACTCTTTTCTTTGTTTCCAATGAAATTTTCCTCTCAATACTCTTATCTTTTGAAATGTATACTTGGATATCTCAACACACATTTGGGTCTAAACGTTGTTTTCACTCTTCTGTTAGAACACTTCCCAGGTATTTAAATTTCTGTAATTGCTTAACTTTAGTAGCCCCCCCCCTGTAACTGGCATTTTGAGGTCCTCTTTTTGCTGATGATCATACATTCAGTTTTCTTGTAGTTTATTTTACTTCTTTCTTCTCGTTTTTCTTTGCTACATTCTGTAGGAGTATGAGAGTTTTGCAACTTGCTTGAAGCATTGTGTATATAAGGTGTATGGGTAGGTATTTGAAGGCTATCACAATGCGTTTAGTAAAATAAAGGAAGGTAATGAAGGTGTTGGGCATTACCTATTTATTATTCATTAATATTTTGAGATCAGAATCTCATCTTCAAAATGATAGCTCTCCTATCATTCTGAAGATGAGATTCTGATCTCGAAATAGTAATGAATAATAAATAGGTAATACCCAACACCTTCTTTATTTTCCTTTATTTTACTAAACGCATTGTGATAGCCTTTAAATACCTACCCATATACATTCTGTAAGAGGTTTTGTAGTTTCCTTTCCATGTTTGCCACCCACGCTTTGGCATTTGCGTATCCTATATTATCAAGATTAGGGCCCACTAAATAAAAAATCCTGGCATAATTTTCAGTTTTCTCAGAATTGCCTCACTGTATTGGTTGAAGAAGATACGTCCATGTCTTTCACCATCTTTCTATTCATGTACATCTGTTGAACTCATTTCCTGTCCGCATTCAGGCAATTTGCTGCCAGTATAGATTCTTGATTATTCTAATGTCTTTCCCAAATATGTCAAGGTTACTGAGCAGCTCTAACAGATCTTTTTGGCATACTTTATGTACATATTAAAATGACTTGGCTATATTACTATCATATATGCACACAAGTGAACACTGAGCAGCAACAGTTTGTTTAGGCTTGAAAACAATGCATTTAAATTTTTTGAGACTGTAGCTATCAGGGAAGTAAGTAACAGAAGGGAGTTTAACAGGCAGGAAGTGTGGGAAAAGAAACTGTTGGAGTAGAAGTGAAGATTCGAAAATAAAAAATTGAACATGACTTGTAAAAAAAAAAAAGGAAGAAAATGAAAAAAATAAACAGGACATTTTGTTTACTTTTGTGAGTCATAAACATTACTAAACGTTAATTGGCTGCTTGCAAAACTTGCTAAACATGTTTATTGTAAAACTGTCATTAATTGCCTTTCAATAAAAATAGCTTTCTAATGATTTTTATTTTGAAATTATCTATCATTTTGTATTTTTCTTTTATTGTAAATTAAATAATATTTTTATCTTTGAATGATTTTCAAACTCATGGATTAAAACAAAATTGAGAAAAGTATATAGAACTGTAGAGGATTTAGAGAAACAAAATGAACAATTTATTTCCATTTCATGCAATAGATCATATCTCTCTGGTAAATAAATCCAATTTGGCCTGATTTTGTCTGTTTTGAGCCCTGTAAAAAAATTATTTTAATTCTAAATTGAAGTATGACAAAGCAGACTGTTTTATATGATTTTTACAAGGAATATATTGTAAAATACCATAAATATGATTGGAATCTTACAATATATTCCATAAGTTTTGTTCTTCCATGTGTTTTTACCTCGGGACATGGACGATCATTGCTTTCCACAATTTCTTCTCCTTTGTAGCTCATATTAATTTTTTTTTTTTTTATTGTTGTGGACCCAGAATAGAAAAAAACTCAAACTCGGTAATTAGTGAAACATAAAGAGAAAACAAATACAAGAGTGTTACACGTCAGTCTGACTGCCAAGTATTAGACCAGAGTGACTCAATCCAGCTCAACTCCACCCCAAGAGGCATATTCTCCCGTATTTATCATAGGAAGAGTTCATTATAGTCCAAAAAGGGTAGGTCCCATAACATTTATTACTGGAGGGAGAGGAAACGAATTAATACTTTTCCCAAGGGTATTTGCACATAAGTGAATGCAGTGAATTTAACTGGAATTTGAACTCGGTTCTCCAATTTTTCCACTGCACTAAAAAGCACATCTGCACGTAAGTGAATGCAACAAATTCAACTGGAATTTGTTGCATTCACTTTCGCGCAAATACCCTTGGGAAAGGTATTAATCCATCGCTTCTCCCTTCAGCGATGGATTAATGGCAGGACAGATTGGGTTCTATAGCCTTGGTTGGCAACCAGTCTATTGCTAAATGTAATGGCAACATACTGTTTGAAAATTTTCTGTGTATTCAGTCATGTTTCTTTTGAGACTTGATTGCCCAAGCGTATTTCATGTATGGTACTTAATTGACTGCGCTTCATCAACACATTAAATTAAGCACAAACTGATTGCTTCAATGATTGAAATTCAGAATTATCTGTGGCAGAGAAACAAGTGTCACCAAAGGTGATGTGTTGCACATACGTATAAACGTCTCTTTTGTTTAGAATTGCTTTCCTGCATAAGCCTTTTTTTTTCTCATCGAGAAGATTCAATATTAGCAAATGATTTCCCGATGGAAACATTTATGGAATTAATTTTCTATTTTTGATGTAATCTAATATTCCACATATTTCTCTTTGAAGTCTGAAATAAGAAATTATTAAGAATTATATAAGAACTTAATTTTGGCGCTGATTGCCTTAGAATTATTCGCTACATTCTTTCATTTTGATATTTGCTGATTTCAGAATGACACCGAACTTGTTAACAAGCCTTGAGACAAGCACTAAATTAATATAAGTTATCTACCCTTGGTGTCAAATAGAAACATTTCTTGCTAAAATGAAATTAATTTTTTGATTGAGTTTGTGATAAGAGCAAAGCAATAATGTACATAAGGAAAGTTTAAAATCATTCATCATTAGCTCCATGAACCTTTGTAGGGTTTTTTTTTTTTTTTAATAATTTCACCCAAAGCAAGGCATTCCATTGCCACTGTTGCGCAGGGGATTACATAGGGGGGAAAATGATGAGAAAGAGTGGTTAGATGTAGGAGATATCAGAAGGAGGGTGATACATGGGTAAGGATACCGAGGATGAAGGTTACGTAGATAGGAAGAGTGAGAGAATGGATGCAAGGTAGTGCATTAGGAGGTGTCTATTGACCTTGCATTTAAACTCCTGGAGATTGTAGCTGTCGGGGAAGCAAGTATGTAGAAGGGAATTCCACAGGCGGGTAGTGCAAGAAAAGAAGCTGTTGGAGTGGAAATTCCGGTTACATTTTATCAGTTTCAATGTAAAAGGGTGGGACCTAGTTGCTAATCTAGTATCTCGTGCAAATTTGTACCTAGGGGGCACCAGTGATCTAAGTTCATCGGAGCAGAAGCCATGAAAGTATTTATAGAAGAGGCACAGAGAAGAGAGTGACTGCAGCCGGTCTGCCAAGTCAGTATCAATCACATTACAGATTCTCCATTGTATTTTGTCAAGAAGCCTGAGGAGAATAGCAGGGGCACCTGACCAGATGTGGCAGCAGTATTCAATACACGGGTGGATGGTAGATTTATATATGTGCAGGATAGATTCAGATGGGAAAAACTTACAGGCCCTGCACAGAGAACCTACTTTCATAGCAGCGGATTTAGCAATGGATTTGATATAGTCATTCCATTTGAGGTTTGCTGAGAATGTGAAGTCAAGGAGCTGTAGTGTTTTACTCTCTGGGAGGCAAGCCTGTTCTATGTTAATGGGAGGTAGGTGCGATTGTCTATGATGGTTAATTGATAACAGCTTCATTTTGGAAGCATTAAAATTTAAAAGCCATTTCTTACCCCAGTCCACTACGGATTGGAGGTCCTTTTGAGGTTCGCTTTGTTGCCCACACCAAATTTTTGATCGAAACAAGAGTAAACTGTGGTGTCATTGGCGTACATGCCTACTTGGGATCTTATGTCATTGGGGAGATCATTAATGTAGATCAGAAAGGACCTAGGATAGAGCCTTGAAGGACATCCATGTTCGTATGGTAGTTTTGGGAGGCATGTCCGTTTAATACCACCTTCAATGTGTGGTTAGAGAGGAATGACTGGATGTCCAGTTATACCATAGCTCCGCAGTTTGTGTAGAAGGCCAGTATGCCAGACTCTGTCGAACGCTTTGGAGATAGATCTATCTATCGCTCGGTTCACACTCCACCCACGTCTATTGAACAGGTTAAGAGGCTCATCCCTTGTTCCCTGTTTAGGACGTGGTATCCAGCTTTTTCTTTTTCTTTTCCAATCTTTTCACTCTTACGTAGCCCCCTGCACATCAGTGGCGTTACTGCTTTGCTCGGGGTGATACGATTAAAAAAAAAAAAAATATCCAAGGCAACAGTTCGGGCTTCGCCATTCTTGTCGAGAGCCTGGTATATATACTCGGTGATGGTCATTAGCATATCAGCAGTAGACCTGGTGAAGCGGAAAACATACTGTTTATCCGAGAAGAGCCTGTGGGCTGTGAGATGCTGAACCACCTTGGCATTGATAATGGCTTTGAACACTTTGCCAAAGATCGGAAGAAGGCTGATAGGGTGGTAATTTGTGGGGTCTGAGGGTTCTTCAGTATTCTTATATATAGGAACTACAGAGGAAGACTTCCAACAGGTAGGAAAGCAGGAAGTAGATAGGCAGAAGTTGTAGAGGTTAGAGAGGACAGAGGAGAATTCAGGGGCACATTTCTTCAAGACTATGATTGGGATTCTGTTCCCTCTGCTCGCTTTGTGAGGGTCAAGTTTTGAGATTATGTTAGAAATCAGCGAGGGCGTGATGTGGACATCATTCAGTTGAGCCTCAGTTCTAGGTGGGAAGTCAGGTGTAGAAATTCTAGATGAATCCAATCTCAAATTGGTCGAGAATCTGCAAGCAAAGCATTCAGCCTTGTCCGCTGAGGTGAGGACCTCAAATTCATTGATTAGGTGGGGTAGTGAGGTCTTACTCTTGTGAAGCACGCTTTTACAGAGTCACCAGTAGTCTTTGGCACCGAACTTACAGGATGCTATGCATTCATCTTAGCTTTGTTGAGTATCTTTTTGCACTTATTACAAGCTGAGGTGAAAAGGCGCCTGTTTTGGTCTGACGTGTAGCTTCAATAGAGCCGGAAGAAATGACTACGGTGGGCAATGGCAGCCGGGCGAGAACCAGGGAGACGAATGGGATTTAAGCTGAAATTTCCTGGCTGGGATGAAAGCATTGATGCCAGCCTTAACCCAGGAGGAAACCTCGGATGCACAGTCTTCGACGGGAAGACTATAAACGTTGTTCCAAGGGACGTCACACTGGAAGTCTCGGAACAAATCCCAGTCTGCTCTTTGATAGCAGTAGGATATTCTGCTGGTCTGGGTTTCTTGGGTAGAGTGGAAATGGAATGAGATGTTGATGGAAACTACGGCATGGTCAGTTTCCAAGAGGGCAGAGCTGCCTGGTAGTGCAAGAGTCTGGGATGGAAGTGAAGCAGAGGTCTAGTAGTGAGTCCCTTCCGTTAGGGTTATTGGAAAAACACGTGGGGAAGTCCACCACTTGCAAAAGAGATTGGGTAATTGAAAAATTCATGGTGTGGACACCAGCAAGGTGGGTGACAGTTTTCCAGCCACTGGTGTGGTGGGCGTTAAAGTCACCAAACACAAATATATGAGCAGATGGATGAGAAGAAATGGCCTTGTCGATATTGTTAAAGATGCTATCAAGTACCGAACAGTAAGAGAAGGAGGTGGAGTGGTAGAGAAAGAAGTTATAGCTAACCGAGCTTAGAAGTGAGAGATGGAAGCACAATGATCCAGGGATTCAAGAGATGTCACCCTAGCTAGAGAGAGAGAGGTGTTTGCTGACATAAACACCAAGTCCATGCATATGGACATTGGAGTCCTTCCTGAAGAGGGGGAGGTAACCAGGAACGTAAAACTCAGAAGAGGGGATAGAAGGGTTAAGGTTAGTTTCACATAGGGCTAAGATATCAGGTGAGTTAGTTTGAAAGAATGATTCTACGATGTAAAAGTTAGTGTGGATACCTCGTATGTTTGTGAAGGACATGCAGACAGGTTTGGACATTTTCTGACTAGCTGGTTTAGTTTTGCTATTTTGTTTGCTTGTTTTCATAGTAATTTAGTTAGAGAGGTCTAGAGTAGAATCAGTTGGTCATTGTTTGCAGCATGTAAAGGATGGAGACTGGTGCAGCCTACAACATAATGTGGCCTCGGGGTTGCCCACCGGAGATCCATGCAGGGACACCTGTCCATGCGCAATATGGCACTACTGGAACCCCGATATTATTCAACTGTTGATCAGAGCAGCTTCTCAAGATGCTATGCAAGAGTTCGGGCTCCTAACTACTAGTCGGAAGCAGCAACCAGGAAACTGCCAACCCGGTACCCTCAGAATGAAGAGACATTGCCACCATACTCAATAACTGCAAAGAGCTTCCAGCTGAACTAACACTAAGGCCGAAGGAGAAGAGAGATGAACTGGTGAACCCCTTCCTAAACAAGAAACAAGGTAATCACCTCTATTCCTGTTCAAAAGAAGTGGGTGGAGTGTGAAACCAGGCGATAGTAGGTACTATCTACTCCAATTAAAAAGAAAAAAGTAAATTAAAAAAAAATAAATAAAAAAAATTTTTTTTTACTAAGTTTTAACTTGTAAAAGTCGAAACGAAACTTGAAAGCCAAAATACCTGACCAAATGCCTCCACATATCTAGATTGAAAGCTGAAGAGATTTTCATTAATGTTTCATGCACCTTAGGCATGTATACTTGATGGTCTTGGATATGATGATAAACTGCAGCAACACTTCTAATTGGTAAGTTTTGTGAAGCATGGAACCACCCCTTAATTGCTGTTGGTCCCAAGTCCCCCATGACCTGGAGTTGTAGCACCTGTTAGCATCCCAGCTATGGGCAAATAGTTAATCCCAAAATTGGGGTTAAAACATGATGAAAGTATAAGAATAAACTTTTATTGTAAAAATTCCAACAATGCTTTCTTTAGAGAAGAAAATATTACCAGCAATACATTTTTTAAAAAAAAAAAGAAAAATCAGTATTGCTGGCAATATTTTTATATTTAACAGATTTTGTTTTTTTAATCCTGCTGTGTGTATATCCACCCTCCTCACCAACAATGCCTGGTGCGGAACTGCCTTTGTCACTGATGACATGATAATGTGGCAGGTAGTATTGGGTTACACAATACCAGTAGCACTCACTGAGTGACCTGATAAAAATTTCTTTACATACAATTTTATCTTTTATATGCTGCATCCCTTCAAAATGTAAGCGTTCATGGCCCTCCATATCTTCCTGTCTCTTGTGGCTCTTAAAAAATTTTGTCTTGTTAATTCTCCTAAACCCTTTCTTGCTATCCAGTTGCTCAAGTATGTTACACGCTGTTTTCCCCTGCGTTTTTTTCCTCTATCTGCCTTGTGAGTACCAGATTCCCCAAGCCTTCCTTCTTCATCAGTTTCTTCCTGATATTAAGTTTTCTTTTTCTTTCCATTCTCTCCAAGACCTCATTGTTGCTCACATGTTTGGTTCATGGTATCCTCACCATCCTTCTGTAGAACCAAATTTCTATTGCTTTGAGTCTCTCCTTTATCTTTGAGATTGTCCAGTATTTGCTGCCATACAGAAGGACAAATGTCATGCTTTCCAACAAAATTTTCCTATCTCTTAATACAGCTTATCTTTTGGAATGCATCTTTAATCATCCAAATATGTTTGAATCTCAGTGTCGCACTTTCTATCCACTGTTAGAATCATTCAAGAATTTGAATTTTTGTACCTGCATTATTTTAGTATCCCCGACCTGTAGTTGGATGTGCGTTGTGGTGCAGTGGATATCGACTTGGAACAACAAATTGTAGTGCTGAGTTCGAAATCCAGTTGAATTCCTTGCCTTCACTTATGCGCAAATACCCTTGGGAAAGGTATTAATTCATCTCTTCCCTCCAGTTATGGGCTAAATAATAGGACAGATTGGGTTCTATAGCCTTGGCTGGCAAGCAGTCTACTGCAGAAAGCAATGTCAACTTACTGCGGGTTAATCTTCTGGCATTTTGGACTCCTCTTTTTGCTGATGACCAAGCATTTGGTCTTTTTGTAGTTTTTGTTTAGTCCTTTCTTCATGCTTTTCTTCGCTACATACATAATTATAATTTTTAAACTGAAATTATTATAGCTGTTTTACTAACATATTTTATTACAAATGTGTAAAACTGACTTTATGGTGAAAGAAAAGAAACTAAAGCAGTTTGTTTCAATTAATTTACAGAAGGGTGTATATTTCTTAGTTCCATCAGTTTAGACCTTTACAGCTAAGACAATGCCATTTACACAGAGTTGATTCATCCTCATTTCCTTTAGTATCCAATTCTAAGGAGGAAGTTCCATTCACTCAATTTCTTCTTAGGTGCAAATCTCCACTCTTCCCAGTTATTGGTGAATCATTATCTGCAAAAAAATTCTTATAATCTAAAAAAAACTTTTTCTGGTTTTAAATAACCTGATAGACCATAGAAAACAAATCAATCAATCATTATTTGAATCAGTAATTTCAACAGTTTTTTCTTAATGTTAAGCATAAGTTTCCTTTTTGTTGTCATTGCTTCAAGGATTTTGTCATTGCTCACAGTTTCGGTCAATGCTGTTCTCGGTCAGTAGCATCCATCTGTAGAGCCACATTTCTGTTGCTTCAAGTCTCTTCTTCATCTCTGAGGAGATTGTCCAGAATTCACTGTCATGTACAAAGATTAATATTATATAATAGTTCAGTACTCTTTTCTTTGTTTCTAAAAAAGATTTTCTGCTTCCTAATTCTTTGTTCAGCTTTTGGAAAACATAGCCACTATTTGAATATATCTTTGGATTTTAGTGTTGCGGATTTCATACTTTGTTAATACACTTCCCAGATATTTAAATTGTTAAACCTGTTGGATTTCTGTCTCTCCAAACTGCAATTTGCATGTTGCATCTTTTGCTAACAACCATACATTCAGTCTTAAATATGTATTCCATAAATGTTAGTAAATTTTATTTAATAATATATGTAAGAGAGAAAAGTAATATTTACAGTGGGACATTTATAGAAGCTTATTGATTTCTTAAAATAGAAGATCTTGTGACAATGGCTGCTACCAGTCTCTATACTTGTGAGATATTCATTATTTAGCTTTTCTCTTCAATTACTCTTTCGATGAAGTGAATATAAATCTTAAAAAACAAAGTTTTATTGTTTTTTTCCACACAGATTTGTTGCCTCAGAGCCAAATCTGCTTCCCTATTTGTTTCTTGTGATCTTGATTTCTAACTTTTTACCCTTTCGTTTTTTTTTCTTTTTCTTTTTTTTTTTTTCAAATATTTCTTATTCTGTTTCATGGTTAATATTAATTTTAAAATCTTTCCACACCCACATATGTGGTTGTGGACTCTGGGTAGATAAAAACATGAAATACACACAGAATGTACAAGAAAACAAAAGAAACATAATTGTAGTTTTTGAAGATTGACATAATTGTATAGGTATATATACGTGTCAACTGTCAGTGTGTTGAGGGCTGATAGGATATATAAAGCATATATACTCTTTAGGGACATGTTTTGAAACATTGATGCACAAACACACACACAGAGCTTTGTGTGAAGCTGTAAACATGAAAATAGAAGTAAATTTACTTGCTGTCACACACACACACAAGCATATATTGTCATCCGCAGACAGATCTGTTTCGCCGTATCACAGCTCATCAGTATGGTTAGACTCCGATTGCTTTTTTACCCAGGATTGAAACTCGACCGAAATGACGTCAGTCATTGACTCTACCCACTGGGCTATGGGCGTTTGGTAGAAGTAGGCAGACTTTTTAGCGCATATCATTATACGCGCCCAATAGCTAGAGTGCTCTAATTCACTTCACTGAATGAGCGATGCTTACACGCCAGAGTAGCTACTGTTTATCAAAGTCTACTATTTTTCCAGAGGGCTCAATTAGGGTGTGAGATATAATTGCTGGTATCTCCTGATGAGTGGATGTAGCAACTGCTTGAGCATATATTTACCAAACTCTAGAGTTGAGATGCTAAAAAATAACATCAATCAGCTAAGTGACAAATTTTGTATTTGTATTAATCATATATATATATATATATATATATATATATATATATATATATTACAAGAAAGTGGAAGAACATGTAGATTAAAACCCACTGTTCAAGCATTTACTTTTATAAAGGGTGTTCAAAACAGAGTAGAGCTTAATGTCGTAATTTTGTTATAAAAGCATATCACCTGAAGAAGAACAGTATTGTTCTGAAACATGAAAATTTTTGTGTAGTGATATCATGCTTTTATAAATCATTGTAATAACAAAATTACAATATATATATATATATTCTAAACATATACTGTTAAATATAAGAGACAATGAATGTCTATTATGTTTAATCTTGAGTTGTTGTAAACATCATATTTTGGCTTTAATTTCAGTTGAAAATAAAAACAACAATTCTCCAACATTTGGATAATATTTTATTAAGTTGGTTCTAAGCTTTTGGCTCACATGAGCCATCTTCAGAGAGGTTACAAGGATGTTAATTTAAAAACATCCACCATCAGCGTTGATTTTATCTTGTGTTGACATAAAACTTCGCTAAGCAATGGCAACAGTTACCAAAAATAACAAACGCAGTTTGCAAATTTGTAATGTAGTTCTATGATGTCACACCACGTGATAGCTTGAAATGACAACAGAACCATGTATTCAAATGCAATGTAATGTGTTATGACCAGATTTAAACATGATTTTATTAAGTGTGGGCTGTTTGGATTTAATGTAGATGGCCTCCAATATCTGAAGGTTCTTTTTACTGTGTGTATGAGTGAGGATTATTGTATTGTTGACTAACATCTGTCTGATATTACCTACATGGTTGTGTTTTTCTA
Organism: Ascarosepion bandense; assembly: GCA_037127315.1. NCBI lineage: Eukaryota > Metazoa > Mollusca > Cephalopoda > Sepiida > Sepiidae > Ascarosepion > Ascarosepion bandense. The sequence goes on along the minus strand of JBBBDQ010002692.1, from coordinate 688,423 downwards.
AGAAATGTTGTTTAATCGTACTCTGATCAAAAAGGTGACAGGTAAGTCTATGGGAGAGCGTGGTTGTAGTAAAACCAATATATGTAGTGGGTTTATTATTAGTCCCATATATTACATTGTTCGGACTGTTGTCCTCATCTTTATTGCCATGTTTACAATGTTTCAGCCATTGTATACTCCGGCCTTTTTCAGGTGCTAGAAATTTCAGACCAAACCTCTTATTTCAATAAGTGAAGAAGGCCGCAACATACAACAGTCAAAATATCCTAATCATGGCAATAAAGATGAGCACAACAGTCAATATAAATAAATCAATAAATAATATAAATACTACCTCATCTCAGAATAAAGTTGTTTTTTAGCTGATTAGTGTTACCTTCAGCATCATTCTGTTCACTTGTCAGAGGGAGATATATATATATATATATATATATATATATATATATATATATATATATATTGTTAAATCTGGCCATTACATTGCATTTGAATACATGGTTCTGTTATTTCGTGCTATCACGTGGTGTGACGTCATAGAACCACATTGCAAATTTGCCAACTGTGTTTGTTATTTTTGGTAACTATTGCCGTTGCTTAGCGGAGTTTTATGTCAACACAAAATAAAATCGTCGGTGATGGTGGACGTTATTGTACTACTGTCTTGGTGACCTCTCTGAAGATGGCTCATGTGAGCCGAAAGCTTAGAAACAAATTAATAAAAAAATTATCCAAATATTAGAGAATTTTTGTCTTTATTTTCAACTGAAATTAAAGCCAAAATATGACGTTTAGAACGGCTCATGATTAAATATAATAGACATTCATTGTCTCTTATATTTAACAGTATATGTTTAGAAAATTATTTGCTGCCTTGATACACTATATATATATATATATATATATATATATTATTGGTTATACAGTGTGCTGCAGAAATACCTTCCACATGATGTTAAGATATCAGTGGCAATGGTGTCTTCATCTAGCTAAATGTCTTACCATTATGTAGTGGGTAATTTGTATGCACCCTGTGTTATTGAAAATACATTTCAATATTTATCAGTGTGTGTGTGTTTTATAGAATCATAAAAAAATCAAGTTCCATACCCATCACTCTCAACTCTGAGTCTCATAATTTTTCACTCATTGCTTGGCAAACATTTCTTCAAAGATATGCAGGAGATATTACATGACCTAAGTCTTAAGTACTGAAATTTAATTTTTCTGATTCAATAATTATTGCCCTAGTCAAATATCAAGTACTTTATTGGCAGAAATTTTGTTCACCTAAATAATTATTAAATTATGTAATTTCATGCATATTATACATACATATATATGCACACATTTATATATATATATATATATATATATATATATATATATATATATATATGCACACGTTTATATATATATATATATATATGTATTCACACGCACATACACACACACACATGTATTCACAAACACACGCACATACACACACACACACACATGTATTCACAAACACACGCACATACACACACACACACATGTATTCACAAACACACGCACATACACACACACACACATGTATTCACAAACACACGCACATACACACACACACACATGTATTCACAAACACACACACATACGCACATACACACACATATATGTATTCACAAACACACGCACACACACATATGTATTCACAAACACATGCACACATGCACATATATGTATTCACAAACATATGCACATACACACGCACATATATATATATATGTATTCACAAACACACACATATATGCACATACACACACATATATTACACGCGCACGTGCATTTTAGTGCAGTGGATATTGGCTCAGAACAAGAAATTAGAGACCTGAATTCAAATTCCAGTTGAATTCATTGCATTCACTTACGTGCTATGTGTATATATATATATATATATATATATGTTTTGTTAAAAAGAACCGACAAGGAAGATTTGATTAAGTTTTTATTTTAATTTTTCCAGCATTCTTACATTTCCTTTTTGCTAGAGATAAGGAATTTAAAAATGTTCCATAATTTCCAAGCACTTTCAACCTCTTCACAGGCCATTTTCAAGTAGGTTATTTTTCCGGTGTTATATTCTCATGTTTGTCTGTAATGTAATTTTTTGTTTTACTGTTTTTTTTTTTTTAAAAGGAGAGTTTCGTAAAGCTGTCACATGATGTGGGCATCATGTGAGCAAAACATGTTTAAATGAAAGATTGCTGCTCTCTCTCTCTCTCTCTATATATATATATATATATATATAGTCATCCATATACACAGATACAAGCCTGTCTTGCAGTATCACAGCTTATGAGTGTGGCTAGACATTCTTTTGCTTCTGGCTGGGATCGAAACTCAACTGATTTGGTGTCAGTCGAAGTCACTATCCCCTAAGCCATAAGTGCATGGAATCAGAGAAGGGAAATTTTAGTGTGTTATATATAAGCGGTTATACACACATCAGTCACCAAAAGAACTCAAATCATTGCTGAAGAGTAATGCATAAATCACAGAAGTGGGCACTCCGGTTTCAATCCTGGATTAAAAGCAATCAGTCTAACCTTACTGATGGGCTGTAATACAGCAAAACAGATCTGTTTCACTGTATCAGAAGGGAATTAGATAGAATTATTTCAAAATTGTACACAAATATACAGTAAGGGGTATATTTGTTTTTTATCAAATCTTTTCAGAAATATTTTTACTGCAATTGTTCTGATGAGTTTTACTTTTTGGTACCTCAACTTCATGAATGTAAGCACAATATTAGATTTGAAGTTAGGTTTCATAACCTCACTATTGAAATAGCGAGATCAAATTAAGTTCTATGCCAGTTTCTTCCCTCTCACTTCTTGTATGCAGAAGTGGCTTCCTGCTTTCCTGTCACCTACAATCTTAAAATAATTTAAGTACATCATTTGTCATGTAACAGAAGAGCAACTATGGAAGAAAGCCTTATTTTCTCATTTACATTTCTACCATTATGGACATTATTATATCCCTGATATAAGAACACCATACTTCACAAAATGGCTGAAAGGAAAAGATATGACAAACATGCTTTGCTTTCAGAGAGACTTTTATCATGTTATGTCATACACAAAATTGTATGTACATATATGCACAAAATTATCTCCTTGATATCTACATGACAAGCAAAGTGTAAGGAGATCAAGGAGATAGTCTTGCATATCATCAAGAGATTCATCTGTGTTTTGGGAGAAGCCATGTTAAGGATGCCGAATTCAAACGGGCCAGATTCATCTACTATGTCCCAGGCAAGGACCTATTCTGCAAATGGGAAACATTGAGTCTTGGGTTTTTGAAAATGATTTTCTTTGTATATCTGGGAAAGATATATTCCCAAAGGGAAATAGAACTGTAAACTGTAGCGCTTTCTGGAAGGGACAGATTTAGCATCAGTCAGGGCCCCTTGGACCAAGCTAGAAAGGCTATCACTTAGTTTGACTGCTGTAAACCAGCTGAATGACTGGCCATCTTCGTCACTGTGTGAAGTAACCTCACTAAGTAGCTATCACTTGACACACGTGACTTATCTCCACCAAAGAAAGATAATGGCCTTTTACATCCTTACAGTCATATTCTGTCTCATTGAATCCTGTCCTTGTATTGTACTCTGTTTTTCTTTCACTTTAAATTGCTTTTATTGCTTTGCTTGGGCTGAGATGATTAAACAAATCAGTCTAGCAGCTAAATTTAAAATCGTCTTTCTCTTTGAACTCTGTCTTTTCTAGATTTTTCTGTTTCTTTGACACAGTAACTTCTTGCATCCTATTGGCTTTTATCGTCTTTAAGTCTAAGGTCCTGAGCATGACGGTAAACTGCATCCGGCAACAAGGCCTCTGATTAGGAGGTTGTGAGGAGCATGGAACCACCTCTTAATTGCTGTTGTTCTCAGGTCCACCCTGACCCAGAGTGGTAGCGCCTGTTAGGGTCCCAGCTATGGGCAAATAGTTACCCCCAAAAAAAACTGGGGTCAAAACACTATGAAAGCATAAAAATACACTTTTATAGAAAAATAAATATTTTTGAAGAAAAAATTATTACCATAACATATTTTTGAAGGAAAAAAAATTATTCTCAACAAAACATTTTGGAATATAAAATTAGAACACAATTTCAGTTTAAAATATAAAAACAGAAAATTTGCATTAAAACTAAACTCAAACTCTTAAGTCTAATAAAAAAAAAAATGTCTGTGTGCTTGAAAATACATTTCAATATATAAATCTCTTATTTTTTCTCTTCTTAGATCTTTGATTATTTCGATATTGTTCAAAATGGTGTGGAAAGCAAAGTTTGTTTCAATTGATCTTTGGCTGACTTCAGGGTAATTCTATTTCTTTTGTTCACATGTTGAGAGTGTCACATTTTGGCATTTTCAGGTTGGTTTGTCTCCATTGAATTCCAGCTACCAATCAACATAATTTTTTGTCTGAATCTATTGGACGTCCTGAATCAACCCCTATCACCTTGTGTAATGATCAATTGTCATTTGCTTGGTCTCTATTCTATTATTGTTCAACTTGTAAAACAAGTCTCATGCCTCAATGTAGATTAAATATTTTTTATTACATACTGAAACTTTTTTTGACATCATATATATTGGTTGTATGTTGTGGTACGTTATATGTCACCTCAGAACTAGAAATCAGAGAGCCGAGTTTGAATTCCAGTTGAATTCGTTGCATTCATTTACATGCAAATATTCTTAGGAAAGGTAATAATCCTGTTTATTCACCCTTTAGCTATTGGTTAAATAGCAAGATAGACTAGGTTCTACAGCCTTGGTTGGCAACCAGTCTACCACAGAAAGTAATAGCAACCTACTGCAGGAAAATCTTCTGCCCAGTCAGTTATGTCACTTTTGAGACAAGATCAACTAAGTGTGTATTATGTATGGCATTTAAGTGACTGACTGACTATAATAGTTGGAAAAATAAATAAAAGTTCTACTGAGCATAAAGTGAGGGATCAGTTTTTTATTGTAATGAACTAATCAACTGATCCTGCTAGAATTAGTACAAATTAAAATATTTGGAAATGAATACAATTAAAGCTCATGTTGGTACTAAAGTGGGCAATCTCTTTTCTATCATTATGAAGTAATAAACTGATTCTCTACTAATTGCTACTTATTAATATAATAATATAATCTATTACTTCTCCCTCTCTGGGTTAAATAGCAGGTCAGATTGGGTTCTATAAACCTTGGTTGGCAACCAGTCTACCGCAGAAAGTAATGGCAACCTACTGCGGGAAAATCTCCTGCTCATTTGGTCATGTCTCTTTTGTGACAAGATTGACCAAGCGTGTATCACATAATGCACTTAAGTGACTGACTAAATACAATACTTGGGAACATAAATAAAAGTTCTACTGGGTATAAAGTGGGAGATCAGTTTTCTATTGTCACGAACTAATAAACTGATCCCGCTAGAGTTTGTACAAATTAATATAATTGGAAATAAATACAATTAAAGCTCATGTTAGAACTAAAGTGGGGGATCTCTTTTCTATTGTTATGAAGTAATAAACTGATCCCCCACTAATTACTATTTATTTATATATTATTATAATCCATTACTTCTCCCTCCATGGGTTAAATAGTAAGACAGATTGGGTTCTATAGCCTTGATTTGTGACCAGTCATTGTATTTGATCATAAAAGCAGGAAACAATGGATTTATGTGTATTTGTTTGTACTCTACTCAAAATAGGTATATGTCTGATCTTAAAAATACTCATACTCCGTACGCCTTTTTTACGCTAAATGTACATCCCTTTAGTGTCTATTGTTGAGTGTTCAAACATTTCTGAACAACATGGCACTAATATCAGAATCATTAAATGAGTTAGAAGAAATTCTAAATGATTTGAATATTGATAGATATAAATAAAACAAAAGTAATGGCTAATTGTAAAATCCCAAGTGTTTTCATAAAAATGGAGGTTGAAGAGCTGGAAGAAGTTCAAAGGTACTGCAGTTAAGACTTTTATTAAAAATTTTATTTTTTAAAAATTTTTCTTTCTTTTTTTTCTTTGTTTATGTCCAAGCACTTTCAGCTATATTTTAGCCATTATCAAGGATGATTTTATCTTTACTTTTAACTGAATGCATGAATTGTTTTATGTATTTATCAAGTGTTATAGGAATGTTTTATTTTCCAAACACAGTCAGCACATTGTTGCCAGGTTCATAGTTGATATTACTGAGTGTTTTTTTTTGTTTTGTTTTTTTTTTTTCCATTTGTAATCATTGTTGATAATGGCTAAAAATATAGCTAGAAGCACTTGGACATACAAAACACTTGGATAATTTCTATAAAATTTATATCCAGAAGAGAAATTATACAAACAAAAGAACAATTGAATAAAAAACTTAACCACAATACTTTCAGTCAGTTTTGATGAAACCTGTATAAAAGAGAGATTACTTCCCAAATTCTCTCTCTCTCTCTCTCTCTCTATATATATATATATATACGTGCTATTTGAAGTATGAGAAAGTAAGTTGCATAAAGCTGTTGAGTTGCCTACAAATCTTCCTGTAATTCGTAATAACATTATTTCCTGAATTGATAGCAAAGAGGAAGATCAATACTTTTATGCTATTCAGTTTGTCGCTTTCTTATTGATGTGTTCTGCCAATAAATCAATAGCTCTTTTTACCTACAACATTTGTCTGGGCCAATGATCCAAGGATTAGCTGTTTGCATCAAATGTGTTATAATCTTGTTTAGAGCTCTTGCCAATAATACTGAATATTTATTAGTTTGTATTACAGATCATTTGTCTTTATGTAATTTTTAACCAATTCTTCTTAATCTTGCGGATGTTAAAATCTCTCCTGAAATTATTCTTTGTTTTTTCCAAATTCTTTTATAAATTTCAAAGTGAAATCTATGCCAAGAGATAATTTTATGTTTTAAGAAGAAACATTACCATTCAAAGAGTTCTTTAGACTTTAGAATTCTTTCTTTCTGATGGTTTTGTTGCTAGTGTAAATTTTCACATGATCCATTCTCCAGCCATCTTTTCATCATAAAAGAGTGATTCTTTTTTTTTTTTTCTAAACAAATGTTGGTGTAGAGATATATGATGAGGCTTGTTAAATGAGTTTGGAGTTTGAAGATTGACCTTTTGATTGCGGATGACAGCTCAGTTAAATTGGGGCAACATTCTAGTCTGTATCTTTTCTTATCTGTCTCAGCCAAAATATTTTTGTCTTAGTCAAGTATGGACAGAGATCAGTTGCAGCCATTATATTTTAGACACAATATCTTAGATATGGACTTACAGCTGTGAATAATAATTTTTCCTAATGAAGATAGTAAGGAAAAGGAATTCAAATTCTATAAAAGCAGAACTGTTTTTTCTGCTGGTCAGTTCACCCGAGCAAATATTACAAGGGTGAATATAATTTGACACTATTTGATTCCCTTCATTACCAAAATTTAATAACAGCCATTTTGTATTTTTGAAAGAAGTACATAAATAAAAGGGTCCTGGGCATGACAGTAACTGCATCTGGCAGCAAGGCCTCTGATTGGGAGGTTGTGAGGAGCATGGAACAACCTTTTAATTGCTGTTGTTCCCACCTGTTAGGGTCCCAGCTATGGGCAAATAGTTAACCCTCAAACTGGGGTCAAAACACTATGAAAGTATAAAAATGCACTTTTATAGAAATATAGACATAAAAATAGACTTTTATAAAAAAAATATACATTTTTGAAAAAAAAAATATTACCAACAATACATTTTGGAAGGAAAAAAATTAACATAACACATTTTCAAAGGAAAAGAAAATTATTCTTAACAAAACATTTTTAAATGCAGTACTAGAAAACATTTTCAATTTTCTAAAAAAAAAAAAAAAAAAAAAAAAAGAATCAGAACAAAAAATTTTAATTAAAATTTAACTAAATCAACTTTCTTACTATAACTGAACATTAAAAAAATACTTTAAAACCCCACCTTTTTGGCATTAAATAACCCACAGAGGTGTTGATATGCCATTAAACAAAACTCAAACATAAATATGATTTTTTCAAATGTTTATCTCTTCCATGTTCTTTTAAGAAAGAGGTCACTTTTTTATATTAATGTGTAGTGGCATCTAAAACAAATCCAGGTGCTGAACCAAGATACAACAGTACACTAGCAAATTGTTAAAGAATGAGAAATGAAGACAACAGACTGATTTTGGATTTAAGTGCATTCTTTGGTCAGAAGGGAGAGAAAGGCGTTGTTAAATTTTAAAAAAATATCATCTCCTTGGTGTTACAATAGAATTGCCCTTGTAGCTTGTGTTAGAAAATGTACTGCAATATTATATCAGCCATCTTTTTTCTGGAAAAAAAGATCCCTTTTTTCATTACCGATTATTCACCTAAAGAATGCCAAAAAATGACTCAAACAAAACAGTGCTGTAATAAAATGTGCAATACAAAGAATGAGATTCAATAGTCCAAACAATTCATGGTATATTTTTAGAGTTATTTGAACTCCAGTTCATTTGCTAGTTGTTAGCTTCTGAATAAGAAAAGCTTTCATTTCTAATATTTACCTTTATGTAGATATATGAAAAGGCAGAGCATAATATGGAATTCAGTATTTTATGAATATCTGTGTTCAACAGAGAAAAAAAAAAACTTTGCAAACCTTTGATGACAGAAGCAGGTGGTCCAATGGTTCACAGTATGGAAAATGGAATCACCAAGCCAACTTCAAATTGCATTTGAAATGTTTTTTTGTTTATCTATATATTAATATTGTTATACCTACGTGTGTCACACTTTTGCTGTAATGATTCTATATAAGAAGTATAGCATTTCCTTTTTTGCCTTTTTGCTTACCTTTTTTTGTATAAATTTTGCTGTATTCCATTATGACTAGAAGATGAAAGATAAAGTGTGTAAACTTTATTACATAGTCGTTATGGAAAATGATTCCAGCTTATAATTATGGACAATTTAGTCAACTTCAGTTACTTGTATACTTTTTGAAACCAGTGACACCAAATTAGGTAAAAGTCTCTTAAGCCTCAGTCCCTAAATCATTTTGCCCAGTATAATTATTTGTAACGAGCTGAAATCATGAAAATAATATCACAAGATCCATGAAATTTCTCACAGCTTCAGATAGCTTTACATTAATACCCTTCATAATATTCTTCATTTCTCCATAAATAAAATAGATTGCCTATTTTTACAATTTATCAACCTCCTTCAGGTTATTTAAAGCCAGAAAGCATTTTTAGATTATAAGAATTTTTTGGTAATAATAATGGTTTTTTGATAAAAGTCCTACTAATTAACCCATAGCTGGGAGAAGAAGGGGTGGATCATATCTTTCCCAAGTGTATTTGCATGTAAGTTAATATGATGAACCAAATTGGAACTCGGTTTTCTGATTTCCAATTCTGAGCCATTATTCATGACACCGCTTACACATCCAAGCTTACAGCAACTGAAATTCCTGCGCCATCTAGGTACTGACCAGGCTCAATATTGCTTAACTTTGGTAATTGTGCAAAAACCAAAATAAAATATAAAGACTGATAATTGTATAATCTTGGTCATAACTAGTCTAGGAAAATAACTCTAAATTCAAAACTGAAGTGCTGATCATAGGTCAGGCAAGTCAGATAAACATGGTAGTTTCCCTATTTGAGAAATTATTTAGACATATGGTGGATAAAAGGTGTTCTACTCTATCTCTTTTATATATTGTTGTATATTTCGTTTGTTTTGAGATTGACAACTTAATATTGACTGACAAAAATATATATTCTGGCTGTGGATGGTGTTAACTGGGCGCACCGTCAAAGACAGAAACACAGGCAATAGCTGACAAAGATATGATTGACATCAAAGGCAGAAAGTACAGATAACATCCGGCTTGAAAGATGATAGCTAGTGAAAATGATTGACAGATGTATCTGGCCGTAGATGACATCAATTAAGTGACAACCTGATAAAGCAAAAATGCGTAGAAATCTTGGGGTTTTGCCTCTCTGTGTTCTGACTTCTCTTCTTCTGTTTTACATAACCCCAAAATTCCTACATATTTTGCTTTTTGGGTTGTCACTTAATTGATGTCAATCATATCTTTGTTGGTTATTGCCTTTCAAAACCTTTGATGTCAATCATATCTTTATAGAAGAGACACAGGGAAGCCACGGCGTGCCGGTGAGAGAGAGACTGCAGACGGTCTGCTAAGTCGGTATCAATCACATTACAGACCCTCCACTGTACCTTGTCTAGAAGCCCAAGGAGAATAGCAGGGGGAACCCGACCAGATGTGGCAACAGTATTCAATGCACGGGCGGATAGTAGATTTATAAATGTGCAGGATAGATTCAGACGGAAAAAACCTCCGGGCCCTGCACAGAGAACCGACTTTCATAGCAGCAGATTTAGCAATGGATTCGATATAGTCATTCCACTTGAGGTCCGCTGAAAGTGTGAGACCAAGGAGGCATAGTGTTTTACTCTCTGGGAGGCAAGCCTGGTATATATGAATTAAAAGTACATTGCAACATGAAAATTTCTAGAATTTGTACTACTCCAACAGTTTCTTTTCTCGCACTTCCCGACTGTGGAATTCTCTTCCACATGACTGCTTCCCCGACGGCTACAATCTCCAGGAGTTTAAATGTAAGGTCAATAGACACCTCCTAACAAACTAACTTCCATTCTTTCAAACACTCTTCCTACCCACCCAACTATCTATCACCCCGCTTCTGACATTTCCTGTATCTAATCACTCTTCCTATTTACCTCCCCCTATGTAGCCCCAAGCACAATAGTGGCAGTGGAATGCCTTGCTTGGGGTGAAATGATTAAAAAAAAATATATATATATATATATATAT
>JBBBDQ010002692.1:372500-672500 GCA_037127315.1 Ascarosepion bandense | reverse complement strand
TCATTATTTATTTAAACTTGAAGAGGAAAAGACATGGTGATAATGTGACAATTAGATGGGCCAATTATTTTCAGTTTTATTGTCATTATTATTACTTTATACATTTGCAGACTTGATAGTTACGACTGAGCATTAGTCCGACAAGTCTTTTCCAATTTCCAGTACTTCATAGAATTCAGTACTGGATAATGGAAATCTTTCCTAAATTTCCAAAGTTTCGTGAATCCAGGCATGATTTCAAGTGTTTCATTTAAAGGTACAACCCCAAACCTTGTGGTCTATAAAATCCTTTTTGGGACAAAGTGCAAAATGCCTATATATATATATATATTTTTTTTCTCCATTTGTAAACAAGATATTACGTGACGTAGGTTTCTACCACCAGTGGTGTCTTCAGGCAATTAATCCCCTGAAGACACGACTCATGGTAGAAACTTAGGTCGAGTAATAACTTCTTTACAAATGGAAAATATTCAAAAGTTCTACAATATAATTGTATCGAACACATTTTAATACAAATGTGCACTGGTCTAACCTTATTATGACCAAAAACCAAGTATTAAACAATCAATATATATATATATATATATATATATATATATATATATATATAGTCATCTGCAGACAAATCTGTTGTATCATTTGGGTCTGATGAGCAGCAAGATCAGTCTGCGAAATAGGTGTTATCCATAAATTGTAGAATATCTAAAAAATTTTTCTAAAATATATATATATATAGGTATTTGTGAGTGTACATGTATATTTGTGTTTCTGTAGATGTTTATGTTTGTGTGCATAAATGTGTTTTTAGTACATATATTAATAAAAGAAATGATCAAAGGAAAACCTATGCTGACACATTTGCTTCCTTGAACATCATCAAAGGCATATATAATATATATATATATATATATATGTGTGTGTATGTATGTATGTATTATATGATATAAACATATAAGATATCTGGATAGTGGGAGTAAAAAAAAAGGAAAGCACTCAAGTCCATAACCGAAACAGCGGAAAGAACAGCTAATTGGTTATGGATCAAAAGAAGCGAGTTCCTGGATTTCAAAACAAATTGTTTGCTAAAATTCCCCGAAATTCTGCATTTCTGATTTCTCTTCATTTTATTAGTACTCGTAAATAAGATAAAATGCATAAATAAGTTTAAATTAATGTATCCTGATTAATTTGTAGTCAAGTTTTTTCCATTTTTTTTTTTCTTTTTTAGCCATACAATAAGTAAATTTTTCACATTTTTGGATGAGCTCATATACGGTTTGCCTCTAAATGGAAAGTGGCTCTGACTGTCGCCAATCAGAAGCATTTGCAAGGTTTTGTACCAGGCCCAAACGTAATTTTCCCAGTGTCTGAAAGTGCTTATCGAGGGTGGACCAGAAACTGATCATCTCTGGTCGGGTCGGCGCGGTGAGGGGGGTATGATGTTGAAAGACCCGAAACCCACTAGTGATCCTCGCGATGACATCACTGACAACACCCTCTAGCACCCCCATTACAGTGCGTATGTTTGAAAGAAATATATATATATAAAATACATATGTGTGTGTGTATGTATATATATATAGTCATCCATGACAGATCTGTTTCACTGTATCATAGCTCATCAGTACAGTTAGACTCCGATTGCTTTTAACCCAGGATTGAAACCCGACTGAATTGGCGTCAGTTGGCGATTCTACCTCTGAGCCACAGGCGCTCGGTAGAAGGAGGCAAACTTTTTAGTGTGTATATTATCATTATACACACCCAATAGCTGAGAGTGTTCTAATTCATTGCTGAATAAATGATGTGTAGATGCTAAAGTAGCTACTGTTTTTCAAAGTCTACCATTCTTCCAGAGTGCTCAATCATGGTGTGAGAGCATAAATAGTCATCTGCAGACAGATCTGTTTCGCTGTATCACAGCTCATCAGAACGGTTAGACTCCGATTGCTTTTAACCCAGGATTGAAACCTGACCAAATTGGCATCAGTCGGCAATTCTACCTTTGAGCATAATTTTTTTTTTTTATTATATCTTCCTTCTGAGGCCTCTTGATTCAGGAATATCTACACACCTCTTTAATTCACAGCAACCAACTATTGTTTGGATTTGGACCTCAAAGTCACAGATTTTGGCATATTATTTTCTGTAAGAAAAGAAAATGTACAATTGTAGTTTTTGTCTCAATTTCTGAAATCATTCTTTACATTAATGCTTGTGTTTTCATCTTTGTTGTTATTCTTCAATTGCTTGTTGATCTGAATTACCTTTAAGGAATTTTGAACTGCACTTCTATTTAATCTGTTTTGTTCTCATTTCACTGTACATCTCTCTTTTTATCTCTTTACACACACACACATATATATATATATATATATATATATATATACTAGCAGTATAGTCCGGCGTAGCTTGGGTGTAATGAAAGACTCAGCCTAAAGAATATTTGTGTGAAGTTTGATGAGAATCGGATAAAAATTGTGGATTTGTATAAAGGACATACAGGCAGATAAACAGACACACACACAAACATCTTTCCTTTTATATATATATATTATCTATTTTCTGCACTATTGTAAGAACTGCAACCTCGAAACTTCTGAATATCATTTCTTATATCTTTGTCTATGAGTGTATCAAATTTGATTAAAATCTGACCACTCCTTCTATGACCCAATGTTTTTGATTATCAATTTTCAATATTTATTGGGGATACCTTAACACAAAACCTAGCTAAGAACACTCGCAGACGCTTATAGTACAACTGTGTAAATTTTCAAGAAAATCGGTTCAGCTGTTTTGGAGTCTATAGGTAACAGACACACGCACATACAAAGTTCCATTTATAAATAAGTTTAGGTATATATATATATATATATATATATATATATATATATAATATCATTATTTCACCCCAAGCAAGGAAGAACTACTATTGTTGCACAGGGGGTTACAAAGGAGATGAGTGATGAGAAAGAGGAACAAATTATAGGGTGTCATAGACTGAATAAGAAAAGGATGAGAATACAGGTGTGAAGAGAGCTGCATGAGAGTAAAGTGGAAAGGAAGAACATGTTACAAGGGTTGTCAGGGAAAGGATGTGAGTCAAGGAGATAAGAGATGGAAGGAATTCCACAGGCAGGAAATGTGAGCAAAGATACTGCTAGAGTAGAAGTTGCGGTTACATTTGATTGGTTTCACTGTAAAAGGGTGGGACCTAGACACTAGTCTAGTAGCTTGACTAAATTCGTGCAAAGAGGGCACCAGGGAGCTAAGCTTATCAGAGCAGAAGCAGTGAAAGTATCTGTAGAAGAGACAGAAGGAAGCCATATTGGTGAGAAAGTGACTGGAGTTGAGCTACCAGGTCAGGATCAATTACATTGCAGATTCTTTGTTGGATTTTATCAAAAAATCAAGAGGAATAGCAGGGGCACACAACCAGATGTGACATATATGTGCAAGATGGATTCCGATGAGAAAAACTTCCTGGCCTTACACAGGGAACCGACCTTCCTAGCAGTGGATTTAGCTATGAATTCGATTTAGTCATTCCACTTGATGTTGGCTGATATTTAGGCTGAGGAGGTGCACTGTTTTGCTCTCAGGAAGACTAGCCTGATCCATTCTGATGTGGGGCAGGAGCAGTTGTCTATGGTGGTTAAATAATAACAGCTTCATTTTGGAAGCATGAACATTTAAGGAGCCATTTCGTACCCCAGTCCACCACAAATTGGAGGTTCTTTTCAAGATCAGCAGTGAAGTTTGTTTTGTCAGCCTCGGCAGATTTCTTATTGAGTTAGGAGTAAATGGTTGTGTCGTCAGCATAAATGCCTACTTGGGATCTGATTACATCAGAAAAAGTGTAGGACCTACAATAGAGCCTTGAGGGACACTCGTGTTCGTATGATAGTATCTGGAAGCATCCCCATTCAATACTACGTTCATTATGCGATTTGAAAGGTAAGACTGGATTAGATCAAACAACTGTCCAGTTATACTATAGCCATGTAGCTTGCGTAGAAGGCCAGCATGCCAGACTCTGTCAAACACTTTGGAAATATCTAGTGCAACAGCTTGAGCTTTACTCTTCTCATCAAGAGCCTGTGATGGTTGTTAACATATCAGCAGTAGACCTGGTGAAGCAGAAACCATACTGTTTATCAGAGAAGAGGCCATAGGCTGTGAGATGTTGAACCACTTTAGCATTAATAATGGCCTTGAGATCTTTGTCAAAAATCGGTAGGAGGTTGATAGGGCAATAATTAGAGTGGTCTGAGGGTTCTCCAGTGTTCTTAAATACAGGAACCACAGAGGAGGACTTCTAGCAGGAAAGGAAAACAAGATCCAACAGAGAATCTGTAATGCGATAGATTCCGACTTGGCAGCTCAGATACAGTCACTTTTTTCACTGGTGCAATGTGGCTTCCCTGTGTCTTTTCTACAAATACTTTCACAGCTTCTGCTCTGATGAACTTAGCTCACTGGTGCCGCTTATATATGAATTTACTCGAGTCACAAGATTAGCAACTAGGTTCCACACTTTTACTGTGAAACCAATAAAATGTAAACGCAAATTCTACTCCATCAGCTTCTTTTTTCACACTTCCTGCCTGTGGAATTCCCTTCTGTTTACTTGCTTCCCTGACCACTACAATCTGTAAGAATTTAAATGTAAAGTCAATAGTCATCTCCTATCTCCTATCTCACTAATCCCCATCCACTCTTCTCTCATTAGTTTTGTCATCCTTCTCTTACCCACTTCCTAACACCCCTTATAACCTGTTACTCTTTCTCATAACTTTTCTCCTATGTTACCCCCTGCAAAACAGTGGCAGTAAGATGCCTCACTTGGAGCAATATGATCATAAAAAAAAATAATGCTATTGCACTTCACTGCATTCATCATGGCTTCACTCACTGCCGTCGCTCATTGAAGCCGTGCTATCAGTTCTCTTTCGTTTTTTATTAACAGTTCCTATTTTGTATTTATTATTAGAATTATCATTTATGTTAGACCCACTTAGAAAGTCCTCACAGTGAAGTATATACACTGATTCTTTAAGATGTTGGTGTCTTACTTCCAACTACAGAGTGTGTTTTTTTAGTGTCATAAAGTTAATTGAGCCATACAATTATGTAAAGACAGTAATAGATAAAAACTTTTTTTTCTTTTTAATCATATCACCCTGAGCAAGGCGGTAACACCACTTATGTGCAGGGGGCTACATAAGAGTGAAAAGATTGGAAAAGAGAAAGCCAGAAACCACATCCTAAACAGGGAACAAGGGATGAGCCTCTACACCTGTACAATAGACATGGGTGGAGTGTGAACCTGCACTAAAATCATACTTATTATGATAGCTTTTGACTTCCTATTTTAAAAATAAGACTATAACAATTTTTCTCATAAAATTCTATATAAATCAGTAGTTAGAAAAATGTGATTAAAGTCTTACAAACCTAATTCTTTCAAATATTTCGTAAAATGTTATTTCTTTTCAAATATCATTGGGAAAGGTATGAATCCATTTTTCATTTCCCCAACAATGGATTAAATAATAGTGTATCTGGTAAAATCATTGCATTAGCATTTTTTCAGTATAACAATATTCACTTGCAAAAAAAGATAAATAAATCTATATATAGTGGATGTGTTGTAATGCAATGGATATCAGTTTGGAATAAGAATTTGGCAATTCAAGTTTGAATTCCTGTTGATTTTGTTTCATTTACTTACACACAAATTCCCCTGGGAAAGATATTAATCCATCTCTTCTTCCTCTAGCTATGGGCTGACTAGCAGGACAGATTGGGTTCTATAGCCTTAGTTGGCAACCTGTCTACTACAGAAAGAAATGGCAACCTACTGTGGGAAAATCTTCTGCCTAGTCGGTCAGGAATCAAAAGAGACATGGTCACCCAAACATGTATCACATATAGCACTTAACTGACTTTTTAGATAAATGGCAAGAAGTTGTCGTAGAAAAGTACTTCAGGGTTTGTTGAAAAAGCTTAAAATCTTTTTCTAGGATTATCTTCAGTTTTACTTGTCTTCTTAGAGATTCATTTTGAATATTCTCATTTCCGTTGCAAAATTTCAGAACTCATTGTATTATTCCAATGAAAGCTGTTCCTTGTCCAAATGCCAAAGTGATGTTTCTCACTGTGTCAGCCATATTGTGTCCAAGATAAATAAAGTTATAGAAAAGGTGAAATCATGCTTGCTTAACAGATAACCTATTTTTGAGAGCGAAAAGTCAAAGTTTATAATGAAAAACTGAAAAGTGAGGTAAAATATTAGAATAGCCAGATTTGTATCAGCAATGATAGAATAAAGACAAATTTAAATCCGTCTTGACTACACCAAATCATGAATTAGGAAATATTTAATGCTTCCTTTGTACACAATGCATGATCTTTGATTTTTTTCAATATTAAGAACACACTTCAAGTGTTTAGTCACTTCCTTTTCATAGAATTTAAATTTTATTTGCAAAGAAATAAATGTTGCTTGTTAACGCTTTGCGAGTTATTTAAAGCCAGAAATTATATTTTTTTATTCATTTCACCTCAAGCAAAGCAGGATCACCATGGGTGCACAGGGGTTACAATGAAAAAAAGAGCAGGGTACAGAGGATGCCTAAGAAAAGATAAGTCAGATGGGATCTATTGAGGTAGAAGATGGCAACTTATGTTGCATTTAAACTTTTGGAGATTGTAACTATCAAGGGAGCAAGTATGCAGTTTCACAAGCGAGAAGTGCGAAAAAAGAAGCTGATAGAGTAGAAGTGGTGATTACATTTGGCTATTTTTGACAGTAAAAGAGGGGAACCTAGATGCCAGTCTAGTCACATAAGTAAATTCAAGCGGAAAAGGGTTCTATATATTCAAATATTCAAATGTAAATCATTTTTACTTCAATGAGTCAACATTTTCTGATGATGAGGTAAAATCTCGAAACATAGAAATTTTTATGTTGTAATGTAAATTAAATTAATTTAAAATAAAAAACAAATTATATATATATATATATATATATATATATATATATATATATATATATATATTCACACATACTTTTATGTGTGTATATAGGAATATAAGTAGAAATTGTATTTATGTTTATATGCAAGAATATATGTGCATTTATCTATATATACATATGAATGCTTAAATGCAAGTGTTGGTACTGAAATGTTCAGTTTAGCTTATTTCCCAAAGGACAATATTTCAATGATCAAACATCAATCAGATTTGATTTTTGAAAATGTCTGCGTGAGAAATTTTTGAAAATGTCTGACAGAAATTTCCAGCACCTCTGCACAAGATAGTCAAAGCCGATAGAATACTAAGAGTTACTAAGAATGAAAGAAACAGGACAATAAAGAAAAGGTTTCAAGAGGAGACAGAAAATGAGTGACATTGCATCCAAATTTTTGAAGATCATAATTGACTGGAAAACAAGAAGCCAGAAGAGAGTGCAAGAGAAGAAACTATTAGACTATAATTGGTTACATCTAGCAATTTCTTCAGTAAAATAATGAGACCTAGCTGCCAATCTAGTGCTGTGTTTAAAATTTTGAAATCAAAGTACAAATGGGGAAAGTTTGTCTGAAAATTTACTGCAAAATATTTAGAGAAGATTCAAAATGAAGCTACATTACAGTGGTGTTAAAATGGCTGAAGTCAAGATGCAAGGTCAAAACCATAATGGCAATTCTTGTTTGAATTTTGTTATGAATTTTTAGATATATAGCAGAAGCACTAGTTGGAGCAACATTACATACACAGATGAATAGCAGACTAAAAAGCCATTTTTATTATGATACCATTAAAAAGGTTTTGATTAATGCCATGTGACAGCCATACTCGATTATGATTGGGTCACCAATACACACACACAAACATATATAAATTTAGAAGATAAAATTTCTAAAAGCTTCATCGATCCGTTCAGGTGAAACCTAGATAGGGCCGTCTGGCTCATTAGGTGACTTATTTATTTATTTCACTCTACCTCTGTATTGAGCGCTTTTTGTTAGTTGATTACTCTAGTGCTTCTGCTATATATCTAAAGATTCATAAAAAAATTCAAATTTAATTTAAATTAGACAAGTAAACAGTTGTATTAATAAGTCCTCATACAAATTTGAATAAAGATGAATGTTCAACATGTAGAACATTTAGATATTTAGATAGGAAATATCAACTGGTTAGGCTACCATGGTTTTTTTTTTTTTTTTTTTTTTTTTAATCATCTCACCCCAAGCAAGGCATTCCACTGCCACTATTGCGCATGGGGCTACATAGGGGAAGGTAAAGAGAAGGAGTGGATAGACATAGGGAATGTCAGGAGAAAGGTGATAGATGAGTAAGGATAGCGAGGATGAGTGTCGGGCAGATGGGAAGAGTGTTTGGTAGAATGGGAGCAGGTTAGTGTGTTAGGAGGTGTCTATTGACCTTACATTTAAACTCCTGGAGATTGTAGCCGTCGGGGAAGCAATCGTTTGGAAGAGAATTCCACAGTCGGGAAGTGCGAGGAAAGAAACTGTTGGAGTAGAAGTTACGGCTGCATTTTATCGATTTCACTGTAAAAGGGTGGGATCTAGTTGCTAATCTAGTATCTCGTGCAAATTCGTATTTAGGGGGCACCAGTGATCTAAGTTCATCGGAGCAGAAGCCGTGAAAGTATTTATAGAAGAGACACAGCGAAGCCACGTCTCGCCGGTGGGAGAGAGACTGCAGGCGGTCTGCCAAGTCGGTATCTATCACATTACAGACCCTCCTCTGAACCTTATCGAGAAGCCCGAGGAGAAAAGCAGGGGCACCCGACCAGATATGGCAGCAGTATTCAATGCACGGGCGGATGGTAGATTTGTAAATGTGCAGGATAGATTTAGACGGAAAAAACTTCCGGGCCCTACACAGAGAACCGACTTTCATAGCAGCGGATTTAGCAATGGATTCGATATAGTCATTCCATTTGAGGTCCGCTGAAAGTGTGAGACCAAGGAGGCGTAGTGTTTTACTCTCTGGGAGGCAAGCCTGGTCCATGCTAATGGGAGGTAGGTGAGATTGTCGATGATGGTTAATTGACAGTAGCTTAGTTTTAGAAGCATTAAAATTTACTAGCTATTTCTTACCCCAGTCCAATATGGATTGGAGGTCTTTTTCAATCTCGGCTGCAAGTTTAGCTTTGACGCCTACACCAGATTTTTGTTGGAGGCGAGAGTAAACTGTGGTGTCATCGGCGTACAAACCTATTTGGGTTCTTATGGAATCAGGGAGATCATTAATATATATCAGGAAGAGTGTAGGACCTAAGATGGAGCCTTGGGGGACACCTGCGTTTGTATGGTAGTTCTGAGAGGCATGTCCGTTTAATACCACTTTCATTGTGCGGTTAGAGAGGAATGACTGGATTAGTTCAAACAAATGTCCAGTTATACCATAGCTCCGTAGTTTACATAGAAGGCCAGCATGCCAAACTCTGTCGAACGCCTTAGATATATCCAATGCAACGGTTCGAGCTTCGCCATTCCTGTCGAGTGCCTGGTATATGTACTCGGTGATGGTCGTTAGCATATCAGCAGTAGACCTGGTGAAGCGGAAACCATATTGCTTGTCCGAGAGGAGCCTGTGTGCTGTGAGATGCTGAACCACCTCGGCGTTGATAATGGCTTCGAACACTTTGCCAAAGATCGGAAGAAGGCTGATAGGGCGGTAATTTGCAGGGTCAGAGGGTTCTCCAGTGTTTTTAAATATAGGAACTATAGAGGAAGATTTCCAACAGGCAGGAAAGCAGGAAGCAGATAGGCAGAGGTTGTAGAGCTTAGAAAGGATAGAGGAGAGTTCAGGGGCACATTTCTTTAAGACTATGGTTGGGATTCTGTCACCACCGCTCGCTTTGTGAGGGTCAAGTTTTAAGATTATCTTAGAGACAAGCGAAGGTGTAATGTGGACATCATTCAGTTGTGCCTCGGTTCTAGGTGAGAAGTCGGGTGTAAAAACTCCAGACGAGTCCAGACTCGAATTGTTCGAGAATCTGCGGGCAAAACATTCAGCCTTATCTGCTGGGGAGGTGAGGACCTCAAATTTGTTGATTAGCGGGGGTATTGTGGACTTGCTCTTGTTAAGTACTCTTTTACAGAGTCGCCAGTAGTCTTTAGAGCCGAATTTAGAGCATGCTATGTGTTGCTTCATTCTGGCAGCAAACAACATCTTAGCTTCGTTAAGTACCCTTTTACACTTATTACGAGCTGAAGTGAAAAGGCGCCTGTTTTGTTCCGACGCATAGTTACGATAAAGTCGGAAGAAATGATTCCGGTGGGCAATGGCAGCCGAACAAGTGGGTGAGAACCATGGAGACGAATGAGATTTAAGCTGGAATTTCCTAGCAGGGATGAAGGCATCAATGCCAGCCTTAACCCAGGAGGAGACCTCGGATGCACATTCTTCGATGGGAAGACTAAAGACGTTGTTCCAAGGGATGTCACAATCTTTTTGGTTTCATCAGGCAATTTGTAACAAATGGTAGTGTAACTGAAAAGGTCAAAATCATGGTAGCATAATATTCTGATCATCCGTACATATATATAATTAAAAGGTATGTATAGGGTAAAAGTGCTAAATATTCAAAATAGAATGTATGTACATAAAAGTAGTTTGGACTCAGAGTTGAACACCGAATGTTTACAGTCTGTATCATACTTGAACGCAATTTTCAGATCATGAAGATTGCATTCAAATATGAATCAGACTGCTGTCCTTCAGTGTTTAACTGCTTTGCTCACTCTATTATTAGATATATATTTATGTGAAATTTAAATTAGATCTTTCGTATACATCTGCATATGTATTTTATTGATTAATAGTCACAAGGCTGTTACTTCTGTTTATGTATACCCACCTGTTAAACATTTGTAATTGGTTTGAGTTTGAGTTTGGTTTAATGGCATATCAACACCTCTTTGGGTTATTTAATGCCAAAAAGGTGGTGTTTTAAGGTATTTTTTTAATGTTTGGTTATAGTGAGAAAGTTGATTTTATTAAATCAACTTTCTCACTATATTTAGATGAAAAATCTTTTTTATTTTAGAAAACTGAAGATGTTTTCTAGTTTTGTATTTAAATATGTATTGTTGGTTATAAATTTTTTCTTTCAAAAATGAATTATGGCAATAATTTTTTCCTTTTAAAAATGTCTTGTTGGTAATATTTTTTATTCAAAAATGTATAATTTTTTTTAAGTCTGTTTTTATGTATATATTCCTATAAAAGTCTGTTTTTATGTATATATTCCTATAAAAGTCTGTTTTTATGTATATATTCCTATAAAAGTCTGTTTTTATGTATATATTCCTATAAAAGTTTATTTTATGTATATATTCCTATAAACATTTGTTTTTATACTTTCATCGTGTTTTGACCCCAGGGTTAACTATTTGCCCATAGCTGGGACCCTAACAGGTGCTACCACTCTGGGTCAGGGTGGACCTGGGAACAACAGCAATTAAGAGTTGGTTCCATGCTCCTCACAACTTCCCAAACAGAGGCCTTGCTGTCGGATGCAGGTTTACTGTCATACCCAGGACCATTTGTAATTGGAATCCCATGAGCATTTTCCCCCATTTTCATCAAGTTTCAATTATAGTTTATATGGTATGATCCATCTGTGAACCTGTCATGGTTCTCTCAATATATAATGATTACATGGTAAAAAGATAAATGAGAATACATTAGAAAGAAACAGTTTAGAACTTTAACTGTCAACTGTCTTCTTAATTTTGAAACTGCTTTTAGTATTAGAGCGATAAATTCCATATGTATTTTAACTATGTGTCGACAATACTGATACTTTTAAGAAGTTCTATCATGTTAGACGTTACATATATTTGTCTTTACAACCCAGTTTATTTGAGTAACTATAAAGAATGGAAGATTTCATTTTTATCACTTATTTCCTGTTAATGATCTATTGCATTGTGGTGCAGTGAATATTGACTCAAAACGACAAATCAGGGAGTCAAGTTCAAATTCCAGTTGAATTCCTTGCATTCACTTGTGCACAAATACCCTTGGGAAAGGTATTAATCCATCTCTTCCCTCCAGTTTTGGGTTAAATAATAGGACAGATTAGGTTCTATAGCCTTGGTCGACAACTAGTCTACTGCAGAAAGTAATGGCAACCTACTGCGAGATAATCTTATGCCCAGTCAGTCATTCTCTTTCGAGACATGATCGCCCAAAGTGTGTATCATGTATGGCACCTGACTGATTGATTGATATGTTAAATATGATTCAGTGTCAATTGTCTTTTGCAGTTATTAAATAAAATACATTTTTTTATTTATAGCTGTGTATTTGAGAAGCAAGCCCTCTTTAATACATGTTTCATTAAAAAAAACAAAGGTACTTTTGTTTTAGATTATTTTATTATCGTTTTCTGATATGCCAAAGTTTTGTTGGTTCTGAGTGCTTATGGTTAGACTTTTATAAATTTTCAAGGATTATTTTTTTGCTTTACTGCTATACTAAATAGGGTGTGATTGCTGTCATGATCATCATGGAGCCAGCCAAAAACAATATGGCTTTTGTTTCTCTAAGTCAATTGCCAATGTGGCAATAGTTATTATTGAATTTGTCTCTCAGACGTTAGATAAGGAAAGCAAGGCTTGGACTGTGGTTTCAAATATCTTAAAGGCACTTAACATGGTTTGGAATGCTGACCTCCACAAGGTCAAGGGATGAGAGTCTCTGACTGGATATTTAATTTTATTAGTGGCTTTTCTTTGTCTTTTTATAAATACTTTTATGGTCAGTCAGTTAAGTGCCATATGCGATACACACTTGGGTGATCATGTCTCTTTTGAGACATGACTGACTGGGCAGAAGATTATCCCGCAGTAGGTTGCCATTGCTTTCTGCAGTAGACTGGTTGCCGACCAAGGCTATAGAACCCAATCTGTCCTGTTATTTAACCCATAACTGGAAGGAAGAGACGGATTAATACCTTTCCCAAGGGTATTTGTGCGTAAGTGAATGCAAGGAATTTCAACTGGAATTCGAACTCGGCTCCCCGATTTCTCGTTCCGAGCTGATATCCACTGTGCCACAACGCACATCCTTTTATGGTAGTTGTTTTAAAAACTTGTCTTTATTTGTATCTTGACCACATGAATTTAATCATATTTTATGTATGCCTGGCTACTTGTATCCAATGATGCTTGTCTACAAGGCCATCTAGCTAATCCCTATTTCAGATGCTTGATCAGGCACATGAGCCCATCTGGGGTTTATGCTGCAATCTGAACAAGGCCGGGACGCTAAAACTCTCAGTCACGATGACTTGTGACTTCGAGCTAGCACAACCATTGATCTAATAAATTTCACTGACAAGGCTTGGGCCAACCCATAGTATGGTTTTCAGGCACATTCCAAAGTTGTCACACGCTGGGGTCGCCTCCCCCAGACCAATAACATCAAGAAGTCTCCTTCCTGACAAATTAACCATGGCGAGATTTAAACTCGGGCTTCATGGTCAGAAAGTGAACATTCTAACCACATGGCAATGTGCCCATATAAGCATAATACTTGATTGGCTTATAGGTCTCATTCATTTACGATCGAAGTAGCAAGATTTAACCATCAGTCATATTGTTACATTTTGTTTCTCTGCCATCTAAAATTTAAATGTAATGCCAATCACCATCTTCTGTATTCCTGAACCCTGTTCTTTTATTGTCCTTTCTTTTCACTAAAGAATTCACATTCTCTTCCGTTCCCAGTTACTGCCATATTCACCTTGCTTGGGATTAAATTATTTAAAAAAAAATGTATTAGCCATTTTTGGAAACAGAGAATATGTCAACTTTCTGAAACTTTTATACTATTAAAATAAAAAAATATTGAAAAAATTGTCAGATTGACTGAAATGGTTGTAACATGAAATGTAAACATTATAATATTTCATAATGTTTTGAAAAGACTTTTATGGCTACTGTCTATTTTATGAAACAATCCTGCCCATATATAAATGTACCATCCTCCCGTGCATTGAATACTGCTGCTATATCTGGTTAGGTGCTCCTGCTATCCACCTAAGTGTCCTTGACAAAATCCAACAGAGAATCTGTAATGTGATCAATCCCGACTTGGCAGCTCAGATACAATCACTTTCTCACTAGCGCAATGTGGCTTCCCTGTATCTCTTCTACAAATACTTTCATGGCTTCTGCTTCGATGAACTTCGCACACTGGTGCCCTCTATCTATGAATTTACTCGAGCCACAAAATTCGCAACTAAGCTCTACCCTTTTACTGTGAAACCAATAAAATGTAAATGCAAATTCTACTCCAGCAGGTTCTTTTTTCACACTTCCTGCCTGTGGAATTCCCTTCCATTTACTTGCTTCCCCAACAGCTAAAATCTCCAAGAATTTAAATGTAAAGTCAATAGTCATCTCCAATTTCACTAACCTGCATCCTCTCTCTCATTCTCCTTTCTGTGTCCACTCCACTCTCATCAGTATTCTCATCCTTCTCTTACCCACTTCCTGACACCCCCTATAACCTGTCACTCTTTCTCATAACTTTCTTCCTATGTAACTCCCTGCAAAACAGTGTCAGTAAAATGCCTTGCTTGGAGACAATGTGTATAAACAAATTATATTTTTCAGCCAATTCATTTCTATATACCTTTTTGGATGTACAATATAGAGAAAGAGAATAGTATCCTTTTTTTTTTTTTTTCAAGTTGTGAAAATTAAAAAATGTTGGCAAACAGAAAAGAAATGCTGGCAAATGCAATGATTAGACCAACCCATTCACAGTATCATATGTAACACAAGTTATTCCATAATGATAAGTCAAACCCATTCACAGCTATGTATATTTTATGTTCTCAAATCCTTTTGCTTATCAAAACAAAAAAACAAAACAAAAAGAAAACACATTGCCAGAGTTAAATCCCTCTATGAAGCAAGTGTATTTTCTTACCTTCACTCGTCTATTATTTGAACATCATACCACCAAACAATGTATTTTGATAGCCTTTTTCCATCTGGATATGGTCAGCCATACATTTCCTACTTCAATTTTCAATATCAGTCAGTCAGTTAAGTGTCATATGTGAAACACGCTTGGGCGATCATGTCTCGAAAGAGACATGACTGACCTGACAGAAGATTATCCCGCAGTAGGTTGCCATTGCTTTGTGTGGTAGACTGGTTGCCAGCCAAGGCTATAGAACCCAATCTGTCCTGTTATTTAACCCATAACTGGAAGGAAGAAACAGATTAATATCTTTCCCAAGGGTATTTGCGCGTAAGTGAATGCAATGGATTCAACTAGAATTGAAACTCGGCTCCCTGATTTCTCGTTCTGAGCCGATATCCATTGCACCACAATGCACATCCGTACAGACCGCAGGGTTGCTCCCTTAACGACTGCGAGCAGTCTTAATCAGATGGCAAGACGACAGTGCGTGCAGCAGCAACGAGGTCGTTTTTGCTCTCGGAGGTCGAAAAAAAAATTTTTCAATATAGCTTTCTTATATTCCATAAATCTGACTTGCTTGGAATGTTGTACAACCAGCTCTTAGAATCAGTTATTGAAGTTTTGTTTTAAAATACTTTTAATAAAAGAGTAATTATTGTCAAGGCAGAATTTTTTCTCATATATGATTGGTTTTGAGAAATTTGATTTCTTTTTTTAAAATTGGATTCTTTTATTTTTGCAAGTGAAAACATGACGTGTGAAAATCCTCTTTTTTTAATCATTGACAACTTTGTGTTGATTGGCTAAGAGAAAATAAAACTGTGGAAGTTTAATCCAGAATTAGAGATAAGCAAAATAGTCTTTTCTATATGTATTCTATATATAAGGAACATCAGGATGTTTGCAATCATGACTCTCCACTACTTCCATTGTAGCTCTTAGTGAGGTTTGTCTTATCACCCTTCTTTCAGTCCCTGTTCTGCTACTCTTTTCTAAAAGCTTGTTAGGTAGGATACTCCCAGTTCCCCTTGCCTTCAGTAGGACCCAATAACCCTACTAATAGTTACATGTCACAAACATATATATATATATATATATATATATATATATATATAAATAGTTACAAAGAGTTTATCTCTTTAATAGAGCAGATTCTTTTCTCACACTTCCCACTTCTCGAACTCCCTTCTGTTTGCTTGCTTACCTGATGGTTACAATTTTTTAAGGTTTAAACATAATGTCACTTGGCATCTTCTATCTACTTGATTCCCATCCTTCTCAAATTGTTTGTCCGACATCTTCCGTACTTTGATTTCTACCTCTCACTGTAACCGCCTGTTCATCAGTGGCCATCCTACCTTTACTTGGGGTGAAATGATTATAAAAAAAATACTCCTGTTTTATTTGGTGTGCTTTAGTTGGCTCAATCGCAGAGCATCTCAGCTCAGGTGCAAAGGTGCAAAGGATGCATATCTTATTTAGATTTCCTCAAAAACTCATATCTGGAATGTAAACAAAGCAATTTCTAATAAATTAATGGATTTTATTTACATTTGAAAAAAAAAGATTGTTTCTTATTAATTGTTAACTCATTCTGTGAGAGAATATGTATAAATATGTAAGCATAAGCAAATCCGTTCACCCATGTTTATTTAAAAAAAATAAAACCAACATGAAATGTTTACATGTATGTCGCATTACTTTCAGTGAATGATTTTAATTTAAGAAAATAAGTCAGATGTATTTTGATGAATGTATTTGTATTTAAATGTTTATTTAGCTTTGGTATTCTCATTCTTACTGTTTTTATTTTACATTTTCTTATCAGCATCTTTTTTTTTTTACTTATTTTATTCATTTGGTCATTGTTTTATGATCAAAAACCTGTTTGTATTGAGTGTCGTTATCAAGTGGAATATAAAGAAAGAGCCAGTTGAGCCCTGAAAATGAAACGACATCCCATAATGAAAAAGAAGAGATGTCAGCATCCTCCATCTTTTTCTTTTCCCCTCTCCTACTTCTTCCCCTTTCTTTTCTCCTCTCCTTCCTCCACCCATTTCTTTTCTCTCTCCTACCTCCCCTCATTTTTCCCTCTTCTACCTCCACCCTTTATCTCCACCCATTTCTCATCTCTCTCCCATTTCTTCCCTTTTCTTTTCCCTCTCCTACCGCCACCCATTTCTTTTCCTTCTCCCCATTCCTTCCCCTTTCTTTTCTCTCTCCTACCTTCACTCATTTCTTTTCCCCTCTCCTAGTTTCTTCCTCTTCCTTTCACTTTACTAGCTCTACTTCTTAATTTAAAAAAAAAAATGCCATTTCATCCATAATCCAAAGCAATAAGTAAAATTTTCTAAACATATGTGGAACAAAATGGAGGCCCTTTTTAGAATTTATTCATAATGACAGGCTACTGCTGGTGATTAAAAAAGCTGCATTATCAAATCTAGTACAATATTCAATATTGTGCGGTTGTAAAAACAAAAATAACAATTAGGGACTTCTGTAACTAAATTCATTGCAATTCCCAGATTTGTTTAAGCAAATTCTTTGCTTTTGTCTTATGGGCTTTATTTTATTAGTAATGAATTGAATGGGATGTGCATTGTGGTGCAGTGGATATCGGCCCGGAACGAGAAATTGGGGAGCCGAGTTCGAATTCCAGTTGAATTCATTGCATTCACTTACGCGCAAATACCCTTGGGAAAGGTATTAATCTGTCTCTTCCTTCCAAACCAGACTGGCAACTGGGTCCCACCCATTCACAGTCAGGTTAGCCAAATGCAGACGACAATTCTACTCCTGCAGCTTCCTCTCTTACACTTCCCGCCTGTGGAACTCACTCCCGTATTCTTGCTTTACTGATAGCTACAACCTCCAGAAATTTAAATGCAAAGTCAATACTCATCTACTAACCACTGGCCTCTAGCTCTCTCCCCACCCCCGTATAACCTTCCCTTTCTCTCCACCTATGTATCTGTCATCGCACCTTCTTTCTCAGCTTTCTATTGTTCCTTTCTAACTAGTTTGTACTCCTCACTCTTTTCTAATTAATCTTTTTACATTTATGTTACCCCCTGCACATCAGTGGCGTTTCCGCCTTGGTCGGGGTGAAATGATTTAAAAAAAAAAAAAGTTATGGGTTAAATAACAGATTGGGTTCTAGAGCCTTGGCTGACAACCAGTCTACTGCAGAAAGCAATGGCAACCTATTGCGGGATAATCTTCTTCCCAGTCAGTCATGTCTCTTTAGAGACATGATTGCCCAAGCGTGTTTCACGTATGGCACTTAACTGACTGACTGAATATAATAGCTGAAAACATAAGGATTCTGCTGGGCATAAAGTGGGGGATTAGTTTTATATTGTTATGAAGTAATAAACTGATCCCCCCCACTAATTACTTACTATAACAGGACAGATTGGGTTCTATAGCCTTGGCTGGCAACCAGTCTACCGCAGAAGGTAAGGGCAACCTACTGCAGGATAATATTCTGCTCAGTCAGTCATGTCTCTTTCGAGACATGATCGCCCAAGCGTGTTTCACGTATGGCACTTAACTGACTGAATGAATTGAATAAGTTGCTATACTGTCTATCATTTTCACATCTTGAAAGGAGAGATTCCTCGCTGGCTTTATGGATTGGGCACCTTGATGTGGTGTAATGGTTAGCAAGCTTGTTTTGCTAGAACCAGTTATAACTGAGTAGTGAGTTCGATTCTCACTAGATGTCCTGTACTTTCGGCCTTGTGCCACATCTAAGCGTCGCTTAGAAAATCATTACACCTAGGTTCCGGCTTTTGGGCTAGGGTCCAAAATGACCAAATTAAGACCAGTTTAGAACCTATTCACCGCGATGGATAGGTAATGTTTTGACCAGTAACTGGGTGTACGTGCTCAGGTTCCCCACATTAAAAAAAGACCTTGTGCCACATCTCTCTTGAGTGGGGGAGAAGAGTAAATATCCCTGGCTTTATGAATTGTTCACATTAAGAAAAATAGAGAATGAATTGGCTGAAATGATGACTAAACTATGTTATTAACAAAAAGAATCTGTTCAATCACTGAAACTACAGTATAACCCGGATAGAAGAGAACCCTTGATAGAAGAGAGATTTTCTCTGGTCCCAAATTAGAGCCTGTGGTAATGTATATAAAATAGACCAGACCCTGATATAAGAGAGATTTTATCTGGTCCCAAATTAGAGCCTGTGGTAATATATAAAAATTAGACCAAACCTGGATATAAGAGAACCTTTTAGCCGGTCCTGGAAACTCTCTTATATCCGGGTTGCACTGTAATGTTGAAATTGTACTAACAGACTTTTCCACATGGTCTCCACTTATTTCTTTTTCTTCTTCTCTTTTATCTCTATTCCAATAATCTCCTTATTTTCTCTCTACCTCCTCTACCAATTTACCTATCCTTCATCTCTTTCTTTTACTCCCTCTTTATCTCTTATCCTTTCCTTTTTCTATCTCTCTCTTTTGCCTCTCTTTTCTCTATCTCTCTCTGTCTGCCTCATTTTTATTTCTTTCTTTTGCCTCTTTTCTTCTCTGTCTCTCTCTCTTTTGCCTCTTCTTACTCTATCTCTCTATTTTTCCCTCTCCTTCCTCTGTTTCTTTTCACTATCATTTATCTCTCTCTTTTGCCTCTCTTTCCTACTTCTTGTATGTGTACCTGCCTGTCTCTCTTTATCTTTATTAATTTTCATTATTAATTTTGTCCCTCTTAATATAAAAATAACCTTGGAATACATTGGAGATTTTAGAATGACAGCATACAGATTTAAAGACATTTTAATTATATCATGAATTTTTTTTTTTTTTTAATCATATCACCCCAAGCAAGGTGGTAATGCCACTGATGCGCAGGGGGCTATGTAAGAGTAAGAAGATTGGAAAAGAAAAAACCGGAAACCACATTTTAAACAGGGAACAAGGGATGAGCCTCTTCACCTGTTCAATAGACGTGGGTGGAATGTGAACTGGGCGATAGTTTAGTCTATCTACTCCAAAATACTGTAAAACATTCCTGCTCCTTTAATCACACACTGCTGGCTATTACTCCTGTTTTATAATAGTCTTATTAGGACATTTTTTGTACAGATTTTTTACTAATTCATCTTCTAAATGAGTATTTTCTAATCACCATTCAATAATTTTCAGATGTCTACAACAAAACACTCCATATCAGGTTCCTGTTTGATGATATATGAAAGATTTTCTTTTGTCTGTCCTTGTTTTATCTCTCTCACTCTTGCCTCTCCTATCTCTCTCTCTCTTACTTGCCTTTATCTTTTTCTTTTGCCTCACCTTACCCTATCTCTCATTTGTCTCTCTTTTCTCACTCCCTCTCATTTGCTTCTCCTTACCCTCTCTTATTTGCTTTCCCTTTCATCTCTCTCTTTTGCCTCTCCTTGTCCTATTTGTCACATTTGCCTCTCCTTTCTCTATCTCGTTGGGCACTTCTAAGACAAGGATGTAGAATTAAAGACTTGTTTTCTCTATCTAAATACTTTTTATCACTCTTCTAAATCCAGTATTCTGTCTCTTTTTGTTCACAATCAACATAATCTGACATCTTTTGGGACTAGTTCACCATTTTTCTGATCATTTCCTTCATGATGACTATAAAAGAATGTCTGAATATATGTATTTGTAAAATTGCATGAAAAGTAATTATATATTTAAAGAGAGTTTTATATGGTGAATATAGATGACCCATTAGTGGTAATGGTAAGAAGAAGCACTGATTCTAGTACAATCACTGAAATTAAGCAATGTCAAGCCTAGTCAGTACCTAGATGGGTGACTGTTTGGTAATACCTGATGCAGTAAGCTTGGATGTGCACGTGGTGGACATGGCTCAGAATTGGTAATTGGAGAGTCTAGTACTAATTCCATTTGGGTTCATGATATTCACTTACGTGCAAATATGCCTGGTAGAGGTATGAATTCACTTATTCTCTCTATATCTATGGGTTTTGTATCAGCAGATAATTACTAACTAAAAAAAGTCTTACACTCTAAAAATATAAGCCTTAATAAACAAATCAATTGTATTAATTGATTCTTTCTTCATTGACTGAGCAATTAGTGTTAATACATGTTGGATTTTATAAAATCTCTTTCTTAAAAGTTTTATTCAGGAAATTAAACTTCTGAACTCTTTCTAGTAATGACTGAAGTTTTCTTCCAAACTTTATTTAAAGTAATGTAGAAAGTGAAATCTTGATTGTATCATTGTTGTTGTTAAAAGTGTTAAACTGATGTGGTTTCTGTTAGTTGGTAAAACGCTTTGTTTGTGATTCTTTATCTTTATTCAGGGTGGTCCAAAAGTAGGCGGACAGTAGATGCTATAGTTTTGTGTATCAGTTATATTATTACAATGGTGTTCATTATAACTATGGTATAGTTATTAGTGCACACAATAAAATTTAATTGTCAATGTAATAATTGTACTAGTAAATATAATTTTATATGTAAGCACAAAATAAATGTTATCATTTACTGTCCACCTACTTTTGGACCACCCTAGATATCAAATCCAGTTATAATAGCCTGAAAAGATATTTACTAAGCTTTTCTTACCAAAATATGGTCATATACAGGGGAAGGAAGATTATGTTGCTTCTGATCTTCCAAGAGAGGGGAGGGCTTAGCTGTCTTGAAAATTTAGCATTCAATATAATGTTTCATCTGAGCTTGAACACCAGCTTCTAGTACCAAGCAGATCAATTAAGCAGACACACTGATTGTTAGCATAGCACAAAGCTAACTGAGGATAGAAAGATCTCTGTGAGTAATGTAATTTCAAGACTTGAGTGACTATGATTCTCCACAGCTTCCTATTTTTGCTTTTAGCATCACTTTCTTCTTTATAATCGCTCCATTATTTAATAAAACTTGTTACTCCATCCATTTGCAGAACTTGTCAAGTAAGTTACTTGCTGCTTTCTTTTGCTACTTTTGTCTTCAATGTTTTATGTGAGTGTTAGATTCTCCAAGCCTTCTTTACTGTCCACAACTTTACTCCATATCAGGTTTCTGTTTGATGATATATGAAAGATTTTCTTTTGCTTGTCCTTGTTTTATCTCTCTTTTGCTTCTCCTGTCTCTCTTTCACCTCTATCTTTTTCTTTTGCCTTAATCTATCTCTTTCATTTGTCTCTCTTTTCACAATCCCTCTCATTTGCTTTCCCTTATATCTCTTATGCCTCTCCTTGCCCTATCTCTCTCTCTCTTATGCCTCTCCTTGCCCTATCTCTCTCTCTCTTATGCCTCTCCTTGCCCTATCTCTCTCTCTCTCTATTGCCTCTCCTTGCCCTATCTCTCTCTCTCTCTATTGCCTCTCCTTGCCCTATCTCTCTCTCTCTCTATTGCCTCTCCTTGCCCTATCTCTCTCTCTCTCTATTGCCTCTCCTTGCCCTATCTCTCTCTCTCTCTATTGCCTCTCCTTGCCCTATCTCTCTCTCTCTCTATTGCCTCTCCTTGCCCTATCTCTCTCTCTCTATTGCCTCTCCTTGCCCTATCTCTCTCTCTCTCTGTTGCCTCTCCTTGCCCTATCTCTCTCTCTATTGCCTCTCCTTGCCCTATCTCTCTCTCTATTGCCTCTCCTTGCCCTATCTCTCTCTCTCTCTCTATTGCCTCTCCTTGCCCTATCTCTCTCTCTCTCTCTATTGCCTCTCCTTACTCTCTCTATCTCTTTGTAGTCTTCTATGCTACTTAGATCTTTCCCATTTGTCATATACTCTGCAATATTTATTGGTAGAATTACATTTTGGCTGCTAGAAAATGTGGAGTGTGTAGCAAGGGATAAATGCTAAATAGGTAACAGAGCTGTCCAACAAACAGAATTGTAAAAGTTTGTCATAAGACATAACAAAAAAATGAAACAAACAGGACAAAAAATAATCTAAAGCAAACTAACAATATATACAAGACAAAGCAAGTGTAATATGGAAAAAATTCTCAAACTAAGAATTGGGGCTGTCACACGGATAAATAAACATAACATCCTGACTTCAAGGCAAGACAGACCCAGACTTAGCTATGAACTGGTCTATTTTATTGGCTAGGAAGAAATCCCAGAATGCATTTGTGTGATTCTGCCTATAACTTGGGAAGGTGGAAATATTTTGCAGTCATTACGAATTACGAAGTGTATTTACTCCCTCCCCCTCTCATTTTCCTATTATATATTTTTGAATACATTTTGTAAAAAAAAGTGTAAAAATATTATATATAGAACAAAATTTTTATGTCATGGGTTTTATCCCCTTTTTTAGGACCACCTGCGAATATTTGGTATTATGGTATATGTAGGATTGTAAGCTGATGGATGAGTTCTTGTGTTGAATGAACAAATTGTAATGGGCGATTGGGTCATGAATCTGACTCGCTAGGTTTAGGATAGAAAGTATTGACCAACCTCACTCCACTCCACTTTCAGCCATTATCCAAAATTAGTCTACATGTATAGTAATAAATATTCATTCTTAATTAGGATTGAAACCAACAGTTGCCACAAGTATTTTTCCATTTGTTGTGAAACTGTGCCACTTGTATTGGCATATATAGAGGGGTAGGTAGTAAATTGCTGTTCAACACTTCTCTTGTTTGTTTATCCCTTAGCCATCATCATCATCATCAGTTCCCTGACTGATTGTGGTTATTTGAGAAAATAATCAAGTCAGTTGGATGTTTATCAAAGTTTTGGTTGGGATAATATTCAAATGGTTATCTTAGGGGAGAAGATGTTGAAGTGATCCCACTTCTAATTTTGTTTACTGTTTTTTGGTGGTGGTTAGTATTGGGTTCTAATTATTGATAATTGGCTTTTGGTTCTGGTATTACTGATAATTGCTTAAGCCAGGCAAAAGTTAGGGGTTTCCAATGCTAATTTTCAAGGCAGGTAAACTTTCATTAAATCATTCAATTCTTCTTCTTCTATGTGCCCTGTCCCTTCAGGACGTAGGCAATCATGGATCTCCACGTCTCCCTATTCCTTGTGGCTCTTAGTATGTTTGTTTCTGTTGCTCCTGGCAACCCCCGTTCTGTCATCCACCTGATCAGACCCTGCAAATATGTTATCCTTCCTCTGTCTCTCCTTCCTTCTATCTGTCCAGTCAGTATCAGGTTCTCCAGGCTCTCCTTCCTCATTGCATGTCCCAGGAACTTCAGTTGTCTCTTCCTGATGCTCAGCATCAATTTCCTTTTTGTTGCCATTCTTTCTAACACTTCGTCGTTGCTTGTATGCTCAGTCCACGATATCCGTAGCATCCTTCTGTAGAACCACATTTCGGCCGCTTCCAGTTTTGTCCTCATTTTCGATCTCAGGAATATAAATGTATAGAAACTGCTGTGGTCACAAAGTGAGGGGTCAGTTTAGATATTGATTGTAATATGGAACTGATCCCCCACTTTATGTCCAGCATCCTTCTGTAGAACCACATTTCGGCCGCTTCCAGTTTTGTCCTCATTTTCGATGCTATTGTCCAGCATTCACAGCCGTATAAGTACAACATAAGGAAGAGTTAGGAAAAGTTAATCTACATGGAAAGGATATGTGAATAATCCATAATTCTGTATTGGGAAAGGGTTTGTATGGAAATAAAGAGAGAAGTGCTGATAGGATGTTCTCGCTAGTTATATTTAACTTTTACTAAAATAGTAAGATGATTCTATGACTATTAGAGAACATACAAGGAATTCTTCTAAGCATATATCTATACATTTAAACACCTTCCCCCCCCCCCCAGTAAAACAAAAAAGGAGAAAGGCTTCTTTTCTTTTATTTTTTAGTTTTTTGACAAAAAATATAATTGCTCATGTAAACGTATTATTAACAAATTTTTTAAGAGATATGCAAACTTGCCTGTCAGGACATTTTCTGAATTGGATCTAATTTAGTGCATCATCACAATTGTCAAATATAACGTCATATTTTAAAAGCTGTCTTTTTTTTTTTTTTTTTTTTTTTTTTTTTTTTTTTTTTTTTTTTTTTTGCAATCAGCAAACGAGTAAGGAAAAATAATAGTTTGCCACATGTTATCAGCCATGGGTTATCTCCTTTCAGTTAGTTAAGTGAAATATGTGATATTGCTTGGGCAGGAGATTTTCCTGCAGTTGGTTGCCATTACTTTCTGGAGTAGACTGTTTTCCAATCAAGGCTATAGAACCCAGGCTGTCTTGTTATTTAACCCATAACTGAGGGAAAGAGATGGATTAATACCTTTCCTAAGGTTATTTGTGCATATTTCATGCTCTTTTCTCCATCCACTCCACTCTCATCAGTATTCTCATCCTTCTCTGACACCCCCTATAACCTGTCACTCTTTCTCATAATATTCCTTCTATGTAACCCCCTGCAAAACAGTGGCAGTAAAATACCTTGCTTGGGGCGATATGATTATAAAAAAAAAACAGATAGATATGTGGAATTCCCTTCCATTTACTTTCTTTCCTGACAGCTTCAATCTCCAAGAATTTAAATGTAAAGTCAATAGTCATCTCCTATCTCACTAACTTGCATCCTCTCTCTCATGCTTCTTTCTCTGTCCACTCCACTCTCATCAGTATTCTCATCCTTCTTTTACCCACTTCCTGACACCCCCTATAACCAGTCACTCTTTTTCATACTTCTCCTCCTATGTAACCCCCTGCAAAACAGTGTCAGTAAAATGCCTTGCTTGGGGCAATATAATTATAAAAAACAAAAATAAGTGAATTCAATGAATTCAGCTGGAATTTGAATTCGGCTGTCTGATTTCTCGTTCTGAGCTGATAACCACTGTACCAAAATACACATTCTATTTCCATTAGTAAATATCTTCCTCTCTAAACCAGTCAAGAGAATAGGATGTTCTGTTGCTCTAAAAATGCTTTGATTCTAGTGGAACTTATTAAATGTATGTCATTAATTTTGATATTGCAGTATGAAATTCTCTACATTCTTAATTAAAATTCTATATCTAATTACTTTATGTAATGATAAAATATAAAAAGAAAAAACAGCTTTAATTCAAGTGGTTTATTTTCTTTCAGCATTCATTATTCTTAACTGTTTTTGTATTTTCATTTTTATTGAAGAAGTAATTCAAGATTTTCATGGAAAATCTTCTGAAGTATTCCAAAACAACAACAACAAAAACAAAAAGCTGAAGAGTGAGTTAATAGTCTTAAGGTGTATCACATTTACTCGTTTAATTTTTTTACAATACCAACAGCCATTAAGTAGATCTTATTCACTAACAAACACTATTTCCTATTTTATTTTTCTACATTGCTTAAATCTTGAATATTTTATTTCTTCTTCAAAATAGTCATATCAGGTATAATGCCATGCATTAATCAATGGTCCATATTCAAATAGGGTCATGGTTGGCATGATCAAAGCACGCATCACCTTATATACAATAATATATGAAAAGATGAAAGAACAATCTGTAACCAAGTAGACTACCTGTGACCAACTGGGTAGATTTCATGTGTTGATGTAAATTTGGCATATATAAAGGGACCAGTAAATATTCTCAAAAACAAGGAAAAAAAGACTATTTTGTAAAATCTTCTGCCTTTTAAGGTGCCAGCATTTTGGTAAATTGTAAAAGATAACATTGCAATTTACTCTCTTAGGAACAGTCAGAAGATTTGTGGTGCAGTGGATATCGGCACTGAATGAGAAATTGGAGAGCCGAATTCAAATTCCAATTGAATTTGTTGCATTCACTTATGCACAAATACCCTTGGGAAAGGTATTAATCCACCACTTCTCCCTCCATCTATGGGTCAAATAGCAGGAGAGATTGGGTTCTGTAGCCTTAGTTGGTAACCAGTCTACCACAGAAAGTAATGGCAATCTACTGTGGGAAAATCTTCTGCCTAGTCAGTCGTGTCTCTTTCGAGACATGATCACCCAAACATGTCACGTATGACACTTAACTGACTGATAAAAAAACAAACCAGTAAAAATATTTCAAATAAAACTATTGAGAAAGAAATTGAGTTTTATTAATTAATTTTAATGGTGTTTTGCTACTTTTAGCTTTTTTTAAAAAGAAACACATTGAAGTTGGGTTTAATATATTGGGTTGTAAAAATATAAATTAGTCGGTTTTTACCTTCCTGGGGTTTGAATAGGAAGCTTGTTCCACTGAACTCCACAGTCGTCAGAAGGTTAGAAACAAATTCTTTTATTCAAACTCGGCAATTTAAAATAAGGGAACCTTACTCATTATTTGATCTTTATTTGTTTCTCAGGTTTAAAATGAAGAACCAAAATACTTGTAAGCAGTACATTAAAGGGTTTCAGCCTTCTACAGAAATTAACTTTGCCAGATTGTGTAATAGGTAAAGAAATAAAGTAGCTGTGATAGTCATGAGATGCAAATAAGATTTAACACTGACTTTATGATATTGGGTATGATGATAAATTACATCCGGCAGCAAGGCCTCTGATCGGGAGGTTCAGAGGAGCATGGAACCAACTTTGAATTTTTGTTGTTCCCAGGTCCACCCTGACCTGGTGTGGTAACACCTATTCAGGTACCAGGTATGGACAAATAATTAACTCCCAGACTAGAGTTATTTAAGAGAAAAAGAAACAGTCTGGTTAAGAGTCTTTAGCTCTGGATAGCAACTTATTTAAGAGAAGGAAATCTCTGAAATAAAAACCTCTACATCTACTCTGTGGAATAGGGTAGGCTGAACTCTCTAACCTTGGTAGGCAATCTTTCTAGAGATGGTGTCTTGATAAAAACACTGAGTTTCCAGCTTCCTAAACTGGCTGGTGGTAGTAAAGGCATACAGTTGTAAAACTTGCTCCAATATTTTATGATGGTTTAATTACAGAGCCATCAAAAAAACCTCATCCAACTGATGCTAGCATGGAAATAGACATTAAACAATGTTGATGATATTACTGAATGATTATTGAGCCAGAAAGATGGTGGTTCTATTTCCAAGAGGACAAATTTTTATAGTAAAGTTTTAACAAGAATATATAAATATTTAAACAGACATGAATGCCATTTGAAAGACACCGAGAAGTTGGTCAGGCGAGTCCTTGGCTTAGTTTTTTCACAAACTACAACAATAACCATTTAATGAAGAGGAGCATTTCATTTAATCACATCTCATTTCAACACTGCTGCTACTAAAACCATTTCTCGTTGCATGTACAGTATATATTGTATCCTATGAAATTACATGGTCGCTGAGCAACAAGGGTACCATTACTGATACCTCAGTAGGGATTACTGAACCTTACCCAGGCCAGAGAGCATCACTATTGAACAGTGAAAGACAGGTTGCCTGGACAGAATAGTTACATTTCTCACTTCTTTGTGTAAACAATCAAATTTGTTTATGGAGGAAAATGCATATGGCTATGGATTCAGCAAGTTGGCTGTGGATCTGTAATGGAATGGTGTGTATTCTGTTCACAAGGAACATTCCTAAAACAAGAATCTTGATAAGTATGATATAAACAGATCCTGTTGCTGACCAAAATGTCATGAGCCTCTTGCTTCTTTGTAGCTATTTTCATGGTCAGTGTTCAGACAAGCTACATACATTGGTTCCACCAGTTCAGATCTTCACAGCTAGAACCTGCCAGGTCATATATCTAAGTCAACTCATTCTCAGTCCATCCATATTCCATTGGTCAAGATGAAGTTCCGCTCAAACAGCTTCATCAGTATTCCATTGGTGAGGATGAAGTTCTGCTCAAACAGCTTCATTAGTATTCCATTGGTGAGGATGAAGTTCTACTCAAACAGTTTCTTCTTAAGAACTTACTCTATGGAACATCCCAAGAAAATGCTAACTTGACCACTACAATCTTAACCTGTTCAACTCTATGAACAAATTATGTATCTTACATATCCTCACACTATGCACTTTCTCCCTTTTTATGCCCTTACAACACTAAATTTAGTAACACCCTGTCTTGAGTGGCTCTTAGACCTTGTATTAAATAAACATCAACCAGATCAGAGAGTATTACTATTGGACTGTAAAAGACTGGCACCATGTTGCCTGGTTAGAATGGTTATATAACCATCAACTTTGTTCATTGTTGAGGACTAGTATCCGCACTGAAAGTTATAATCGTGCTATGTCGGTTGCTAATCAACTGCCTAGTCTAGCTGAAGCACACAGAATTCTTGTTGAGACTTACAGTGATGCTCTGTTGAAAACATGATGATTTTGATGTTGAACAAAAACAATGCTTTAGCACACCGAAAAAGTTTGAAGAGGAAGAATTGGAGGCATTATTTTATGAAGACCCATGTCAGGTGTAAGTTGAACTTGCAGAATCATTAGGGGTTGATCACACAACAGTTTTGAAACATTTGAAAGCATTACGAATGATTCAAAAGCAAAATTTAAAATCAAACTTATTAGCTAATTATATATTTTGTTTTTTTACTCATTGTCATTCTAGAAAGGCGAGTAAACATGAATTAGAAATCAAGGCACAAACTCACATCTTTTTGGGTCAGGAAGCTGGCCTACACATGGCATCTGCTCTGTTAATTTAATTATCAGAACCGTAACACTTGATAAAGAGATGTGAGATTGAGATTTGCCTGGAATTTATTCTTTGTTCTAAATCTGTGCTGTTTACTTACGCCTATAAAGGGATGATATACGAAAAAAAAAATGCAATTAAAATTGAAAAATATCCTGGTTAAAAAATTACTAATGGTCGAGAATACTTTTGCATTATATAAGGTTATTGGGGTGTGACTGTTGTTTTGTTGTTATAGTGGTTTCATTTTTAGAGAGTTCAA
Source organism: Ascarosepion bandense (assembly GCA_037127315.1). Taxonomy (NCBI): domain Eukaryota; kingdom Metazoa; phylum Mollusca; class Cephalopoda; order Sepiida; family Sepiidae; genus Ascarosepion; species Ascarosepion bandense. The sequence continues at coordinate 642,702 of JBBBDQ010002692.1, read as the reverse complement.
ATTTAAAAAGTACACACGTGTTGTTGTTTATGTCATAATTGTGAAAATATGTTGCAAGCTGACATGAGTTGTTACAAAAAAGCTTCATCTAATAATATAGAGGTATTATTTCAGTCAGTCAGTCAGTCAGTTAAGTGCCATGCGTGATACATGCTTTGGGCGATCATGTCTCGAAAGAGACATGACTGACTGGGCAGAAGATTATCACGCAGTAAGTTGCCATTGCTTTCTGCGATAGACTGGTTGCCAGCCAAGGCTATAGAACCCAATCTGTCCTGTTATTTGACTCATAGCTAGAGGGGGAAGAGATGTATTATATTATTAAGTAATAATTATTGGGGGATCAGTTTATTACTTCATAACAATATAAAACTGATCCCCCACTTCATGTCCAGTAGAAGCCTTAATCATGTTTTCAACTATTATATTCAGTCAGTCAGTCAAGTGTCATACATGATACATGCTTTGGGCAATCATGTCTCGAAAGAGACATGACTGACTGGGCAGAAGATTATCCCGCATTAGGTTGCCATTGCTTTCTGTGGTAGACTGGTTGCCAGCCAAAGCTATAGAACCCAATTTGTCTTATTATTTAATCCATAACTGGAGGGAAGAGACAGATTAATACCTTTCCCAAGGGTATTTGTGTGCAAGTGAATGCAAGGAATACAACTGGAATTTGAACTCAGCTCCCCTATCTGTCGTTCCTAGTTGATATCCACTGCACCACAACACACATAGGTAATATTACTACTCCTAATAATAATAATGGAAATAAAACAATGGCAATGAAGATGAAAGAAATCCTAGTCAAAACTGAATAATTCTTGACAATGCTTCACCTAATCAAAATTCAAAATGATTTTACAAGCATGTGTGAGAGACTACAAAAGTCAAAAAAAAGAAAACCATGAAATAAATGTGCCCCATTGGAGAACACTTTACCCATGTGCAACTACACCTTAAAGCCAGAGCTAAAAGGAAGCTAGGGAGAAAAATGCTTGCCTTTTCATAAGCTTTAGGAGTACTCCCTTGTGACTTTTTTTTTTTTTTTTTTTTTTAGCAATGTTAAGTCATATAACCCACAAATACTTCATTTAATCAAAATTCCAAATGATATTACTACTACTAGTAGTAGTGGAAATAAAACTATTGAAATTATGATGAAAGAAATACTAATATTACTAAAAGATTCTACTGCATTATTTGTTACTTCTGCCATTGGAGTTACGTATGTGAATAGTGCAATTGTAATATAACAATTTCTTCTTTTGGGAGTTTAAAAAAAAACATACTTTCTAAAACTACCAACAAGATTAATGATTATAGCAAAAAAAAAAAAAAAATGATAGAGAGAGTGAGAGAGATGCAAGGGCAAGTAACTCCAGTGTTAGTGATAATTACTTATTCCTCAAAATCATGTCAAAAATTTTGTCTTTTTAATTATTTTCATTTAATAACCATTCTCTTGTTACCCCACACAATCCTTGCTCCACCATCCATCTGTTCAAATCCGTCAATATGTCACATGTTGATTTCCCTTGTCTCTCTTCCCCTCTATCCATCCTGTGAGCATCAAGTTCTCCAAGCCCTCCTTCCTCATTACATGTCCTTCATCGATTTCCACATCACCCTATCCCTTGTCACTCTTAATACTTCTGTTATTCCACTCAATCCCTGTTCTACTATCCATCTGCTCAAGTTCAACAAACATGCCATGTGTTGCTTTCCCTTATCTCTCTTCCCCTCTATCTGTCCCATGAGCATCAAGTTCTCCAAGCCCTCCTTCCTCATTGCAGGTTCAAAAAACTTTAGCTGTCTTTTCCTGATATTAAGTATCAGTTTCCTTCTCCTGTCCATCCTCTCCAAAACCTTATCGTTGCTCATTTGTCCTATGGTATCCTCAGCATCCTTCTGTAAAACCACATTTCAGTTTCTTTAAATTTTTTCTTCATCTTTGATGAGATTGCCCAGCATTCAATTTTCAATTGTAATTTAGCATGAATTCAAAATGCTTATGACTCACATGTGTGTTGCGGTGCTGTGGCTATCAGCTCACAACAAGAAATTGGAGAGCTGATTTCAAATTCTAGTTGAATTCGTTTCATTCACACACATGCAAAAACCCTTGGGAAAGGTATGAATCTGTTGCTTCTCCCTTCAGCTATGGGCTAAATAGCATGCCAGATTGGATTCTCTAGCCTTGGTTTGTAACCAGTGTAGCTTAGAAAGTAATGGCAACTTAGTGTATGAAAATCTTCCCCCCTCATGTTTCTTTCGAGACATGATCAACCAAGCTTGTATCATGTATGGCACTTAACTGACTGATTACCCACATGGGAAAAGCATGTATCTTCTTTTATGTGCCATGCTCTTTCAGGATGTAGGCGATCATAGTTTTCCACATCTCCCTGTCCTGGTGGCTCTTAGCTTGCTTTCTCCTGTTGCACCATGCAACCTTCGTTCCGTTATCTACCTCATCTGGTCCTTCAAATATGTTATCCGCTGCTTTCTCCTTTCTATTTTCCTTCTATCTGGACTGTTAGTTTCAGGTTCTCTAAACCCTCCTTCCTCATTGCATGTCCCAGGAACTGTAGTTGTCTCTTCCTGATGCTCAGTATTAATTTCCTTTTCGCTTCCATCCTTTCTAAAATGTCGTCATTGCTCACATGCTCGGTCCATGATATCCACAGCATCCTTTTGTCGAACCACATTTCAGCTGCTTAAGTTTTTCCTTCATCTTCGAAGATATTGTCCAACATTCACTGCCATATTGAAGAACCGACATCACATAGCAATCCAGTACTCTCATTTTTGTTTCTAGTGAAATTGTCCTGTTTCTTAATACTTTACTCAACTTTTGGAATACTTCCTTTGCCATGCCAATTTGCCTTTGATCTCAGTATTGCACTTTTCGTCTTCTGTTAGAACACTTCCCAGGTATTTAAATTTCTGTACCTGCTTGAGTATAGAATCCCTCACCTGTAACTGGCATTTTGGGCTGCCCTTTTTGCTGATGACCATGTATTCGGTTTTCTTGCAGTTTATTTGTCGTCCTTGTGTGCCAAATATTTTTGTCAATCTTCTTTTCTTTAGGATCTTTCACTGAAGAGATAAAAACTTTAAAAGCAAATCAATTCTTCTCAGCAATTTAAACCTGATACATTCAACATTTAATTGATGATCATATCAAATTCAAAATCAATTTTTGTTCAGGTACTGAATTTCATTTTAAACTGACTTGTATTTCTATGAATCAAACCCTTTTAGATATTTATTCAGTTTATTTTAGTCTGGCACAAGGTCATAAGACTCGGTGACATTCCAAGACCAGATTTGTAGAAACTGCTCAACAATGAATAGTAAATAGATATTTACTCAGTCCATTTTAAACAGGCACAAGGATACAATAGCAGAGCACTCGGTGTGAATCAAAATCACAATATTAGCAATATGACTACTTGGTAACTATTGTTTTAGGCCAGGTTAGTCAGTTAAGTGCCGTACATAATACATGCTTGAGTAATGATGTCTCTTTCAATACGTGACTGACCATGGCTGCCATTTAATTCTGCATTAGACTGGTTGCCAACCAAGGCTGTAGAACCCAATTTGTCCTGTTGTTCAACCAATAGCTGGAGAGAGAAGTGATAGATTAATACCTTTACCAAGTTTATTTGCATGTATGTAAATGCAACTAATTTAACTGGAATTTGAACTTGGCTCTCCACTTTCTTCTTTCAAGCCAATATCCATTGCACCACTGTAGCAGTGACTTGCCTCAGCGATCTGAACAAGCCAGAGTCGGGTGTATGTTTTGTAAGGGAGTGTGGCGAAGGTGAATTGGTGATCGTTGGTCAGATGGAGAATCAGACAGCATTTTGTGATAAACAGAATTGGTGTTGCTTGTAGCCATTTTTATATTTACTGTGCTGAGCACTCATTGGCTGAGTGGTAGCCAAGGCAAGTGCATAAAACATAGTAAGCTCATTTGAGGGGGATTGTTGTTATTTGAGCAATCATTTGTGTGAGAATAGTGTTTCGGAGATTAAGACAAGACGTGTGAATTTGGCGTGCCTGTTTGGAATGCTTTCCTGTGGTTGCTTTTTACCAACACAATTTTTTTTTCTTTTTGCAACAAGATATTTCAGCATTTATTTTGTCTGCCTTTCCTTCCATCATGGCGGACAAGATTTTTGACATCCGACTGATTCCCAGAGTACAGCGGTGCTGCCATTGCTATTGATGAGGCTGATTTCAGTGTGACGTTTGACACCAACAATAAAGTATGGACTGCCTCATGGAAATGGACAAGTGGTCATGCACCCACTGAATTAAAAAATAAGTTACAAGAATACACAGTACCTTTCTATGCTCAGGATGCATAGGAAAAAAATAAAATGAATGACTGGTACTATATCCTGAAAAGGAGCTTGGCCCACCTAAGGGTTTGATTCCTTTGATGGCAATTGTGCAGGAGCACAAGAAGAAAATCCGGCCAGTGTTGGACTATCGGGAATTAAATCAATTTGAAGAGGCATTTACTGCAGATGTGTGCGCGAAGAAACTTAGAGACTGGTGACGACAAGGAGTTAATGTACCGCTGTTGGACTTAAGAAAGGCCTACTTACAAGTTCATGTCGATAAGGCATTATTGCCCTTTCAGACTGCGGTTTTTATAGGTCAGCGATTTTTGCTTAACATGGTTGGGTTTTGGATTAAATGTGGCACCACTCATTATGAAAGCTATTGTCGACACAGTAGTAAATCAAGATCAAATGATTAAATGCGCCACATCAGCATATATTGATATTTTCATCAATGAAGAACTGGTTTCTGCAGTACACGTGCAGCATCTTTTTGATTATGGGTTTGTCTGTAAGGATTCAAAACAATTAGAAGATGGAGCCAAAGTCTTGGGCTTGCAGGTCTGGTGGGAGGATAGCAAACTTCGATGTAAATGAGGAAGTGAAATCCCAGACATTCCACTGATAGTCACCCGTCGAAGCATCTTTTCACTTTGCGGGAAACTTGTTGGCCATTACCCCTGTGTATGGCTGGCTCAGAGTGGTGACTGCATTTATAAAACGACAGGCAACTGCAGTGACCAACGGATGGGATGATGAAGTCAAGGATGTCTCTCTCTGTTCCATGCTAATGGAAACAGTGTCTAAGGTACACAAGATAGAGCCCGTAAGAGGAGACTGGTGCGTTGATGGTAGGGAGATGAAGTTGTGGGTGGACACAAGTTCTGTGGCCACAGGAGTGGGATTAGAAGTAAATGGGAGCATTGTGGAGGATGCTAGTTGGTTGCGTCCAGTTGAAGACGCCAAGCATATAAACTTGACCAAGCTCAATGCTTCAATAAAAGGTGTAAATCTGGCCATTCAATGGCAAGCTTCAGTATTACATTTGGTTACAGATTCAGCCTGTGTACATTGATAGATATCGGACACCCTAACCGGAAATGTGCGAATGAATATTTAGTATTTAAATCAGGTAAACTCTGACAGAGACGAACTCAAAAGAATTTAATGTTAAATTTATTTAATTTAACAGAGTAATATAATTGAGAAAAAATTTTAGATATTCTACAATTTCATGAAATTGTAGAATATCTAAAAAAATTTCTAGACACATATATATATATATATATATATATATATCCGAGTGAGTACAGAACAAGGAAAGAAAATTTTTTTTCCCGTCCAAAACATTAATTTAAAACAGTGCTCAATATATGGTGTATAGAGCTGTGAATATTTATTAAAATGGGTTTTTTTTTTGTGTGTGTGTGATTGAGGAATTTATCTTGTTTGTTGACCTTAAGAATCTTTAAGACAGCTTTATGGTTGGCTAGTGTTTAATTAATTGATGTGGCGAGGCTTTCCCTTTGGGGTTCCTTAGATATACATGATAGGGGTGGGGTGTTTTTTCTTTTTAATTTTGATGTTTCCAGTATGGGATATTTTTTACTTTTGTTTTTTCTATTTTTATTTTAGTGGGATAGGTTAAGGTAAACAAACAAGATAAGTTCCTCAGTCACACACACAAAAAAAAAACCCACACAAACACACAAAACTGACCAAGTAATCAAACCCCTCCACACACCACTTTCTTTGAAATCCTAACCAAAAGATATACCTGACCGATAAAAACGTACATTCCAACAGATAATACCATTAATCAACAATTTCGCACTTACACACCAAGTTCTTCAAAAGTCTAATGGTCAAAACGAAAGACACATTCCCTTCATTATCAATAATCCCAACCAACCCCACAACAACAACGAACCAAATATAAACAGAGGGTGATTCCAACTCTTGCTCTTTCCTCCTGATGAAATGTTGGTAACACAACATTGAAAAAAACATATGATTGTAGAGAAGACATATATAGAAAAAATTATGTATATGTTGTAAAACATAATTTATAATATATATATTGCATGTGTGTGCACATGCTTTTGTGCCAGACTGAATTAATATTAATTAAAAACGTAAAATCCAGTTGAAAGTTTTTTTGGGGCATTGCACAGAACATACTGATTGTCATTTATTTTTAACACTGTTCACGTTGTAAAAGACCTAAAAGCCACTCTAGGTAGAAGGTTGCAAAGTCAGAGGCACAGTTTATGGAGATATTTGGGAAGATAATAGCTTTACTCTAGACTTGAACAAGTTCTGATTGTAGTAATCAGAGATGTATCCTCTTGGGAGTCGAGAAGAAGCTGCTTGAGTAGATTTTACATTTCATCAATGGAATATGAAGAGCATGATAGCATTTAACTACAATGGGCATATCACGGTGTGTCTTAGCTGTGAAGGTTAGAACTAGTGAAACTAAAGAATGTAGTTCATTGGAACAATTTTCATGGAAATAGCAATTGATCAGTGAGAAACTTGTGACATTTTATCGGTGAGAAAGGGATATGTACACTAGCAGCAATAATTATTAGGAAATCCCAGTTATTTAAAAAAAAGAGACTGGAAAAAACTCCAAACAATATCAAAAAGAAGCTATACCTCATGGATTTGAGAAGCCCAATTTCCTGAAAAATTGTATTGATAATGATTTCATAAGTTTAAACTGGTTGTAATACTAACCGTTCAGTCAATGAATGCTTTCTGCATTAAAACAACTAATTTAACCGTTACCATGTACACTACTGGCCATAATTATTAGGCAAATCCTGTGTTTTAAAAAAATGATGTATTTCATACTATTTTTTACTGTTTATTGCCAAGTAAATAATTGTAAATGACAATAGAATGGTTCTTTTGTTCATACTGCACAATAACATGTGCATCAAATGAATTTGTAAATATTTAATGACCTATATTGCACTTTTATCAATGAAAGAATAAAGAAAATTTAGGGTGATTCGGATGAGTTCATCTTTGCTTCCATGCCTTGTAAAATTTTGCAAAGTAATTATAACAAAAGAACCATTCTATTTTCATTTAGAATTATCAAGTTGGCAATAAATACTAAAAATAGTATGAAATACATAATTTCTTTTAAAAAACTGGGGTGGCCCAATAATTAAGGCCGGTAGTGTAGGGTGAAAAATAATTCATCACTCACAAGGACGTGGAGACACTTTTAGACTCTATCAAGACTAAAAAGTAAAGAGTGGTCAGCTACTGCTCATTTTGAGCAGCATTACCATATTTTTGACTTAATCTGACCCTTTTGAGAGGAGTTAGGTATATACTGAACAAGAACAGAAAAATTACCATTTTTCCAGTAACAATTCGAGTAGGAATTCCACTTGAGGTCTGATTGAGCTTAAGTTCTGGTAGGTTCTAAAGGTATGAGGGCCTCCTTGAAAGAACATCTGTTAACTGCAATAGGTGAAAATTCAAAACCACCCACATTTAATCTGTAATTCATTAGCAAGAAGTAAATTCCACTCAGACATCTTCTTCCTGCAAATCTCTGCCCTGGTGAACAGACTCTCAAGTAGATGGTTCATCAATCACTACAATATTAACATGTTTAACCCTAAATTCAACAATTATCTTCCCCTCCTATCCATATAAATTACCCTTTAATGTAACCCTCTCCCTCAAGTGGCCCCTTGGGCTTTGTACAGAGTAAACTTTCAGACAGTCAGTTAAGTACCATACATGATTGGGCAATCATGTCTTGAGAGTGACATGGTTTTAAAATTTACTCGCGGTATAGCCTGGCATTGCTTGGGTGTAAGGAAAGCTTTAAAACTAATCCATGGTCCTGGAGCTCAGACTCTTTGGATGTTGGCACGAAAGACTAAAAAGCAATAGTTGTTTCCAGTTAAAGCGAAACCGTAGACTAAAAGAAAAATGAATGGATGTAAGTCAAATTTTGATTTCCTGGTATCGATATCAAATAAGTTTTTTTTGTCATAAACTGAATTTTGAAGGCTAAATAAGTCTTCTGAGTAAATGATATCATGGCTGAAACTAAGAGCTACAATTATACCTACTTAGAGCCAAACCCGAAGCAAAAACTAAAACAAACGGGCTGAAAAAAATACAGACATACAGGCAGATAAACAGACACACACACAAACATCTTGCCTTTTCTATATATATATATTATATATTATCGATTTTCTGCACTATTGTAAGAACTGCAACTTTGAAACTTCTGAATATCATTTCTCATGTCTTTGTCTATGAGTGTATCAAATTTGATTAAAATCGGACTACTCCTTCTATAACCCGATTTTTTTTATTATCAATTTTCAATATTTATCGGGGGTACCTTGTCACAAAACCTAGCTAAGAACACTCGCAGACGCTTATAGTACAACTGTGTAAATTTTCAAGAAAATCGGTTCAGCTGTTTCGGAGTCTATAGGTAACAGACACACACACACAAAGTTCCATTTATAAATAAGTTTAGATTTGCAAATAAAATTCTGAAAAGTATTCAGTATATATATATATATATATATATATATATATATATATATATCCCCATATCCCCACACACACCCACACAATTTACTTGGAGACTTCTAAATAAAATGCAGTGCAGCCATCTGCCTTCAGAAGACACATAATCTATAGTCCACCTGATTATGATAATTTCTTTTGAATAAAGAATAGAAATAATGAGTTTTGGTCCTTGATTCTGCATACTCCTATTAAATACGCACATTCTGTGAAGGCCTCAAAGGTTTGTAAGAGAACATTGCCAAATGAACAGCATTATGTAGACCAAACAGCTTACCAAACTGGTTAGGGATAAAGTTAGGGTAACACATAAAGCAGGGATAGGGTGATAATCCTGTAATATTCCCTCACTTCAAAATAATGAACTATTTGACTTGATCCATTACATAAAAGCCCAATAAAATACATTTCAATTTGTGGTTTTAACATGGCAAAATATGGAAAGTTCAAAAGGAGTAAATACTTATATATATATATATATATATATATATATATATATATAATAAAAAGTGTGAAAAAGCTGTGAATGTTTTCTTTAAAGTGTATGTTTATTGTTTTTGTAATTATACATGTTATGAAACATTGTCCATGATGCTACACATGTTTTGAGTCTAAAATTGACTCTCTTCAGGTGAGAAAAACTAAATGACCAAATAAAGGAATAAACACGCTAAACAACAACACATACACAACCCACATACATGTACACACACAAAAACCAATATATATATATATATATATATATATACTGTGTTTAAAATCTCTGGTATTAAATCATTTGTGGTATACGTGCACACACACACACATACATACATACATATATATATATATATATATATATATATATATATATATATATATAAACAGTACCACAAATGGCAATACTACAGAATTTAAACACAGTTTAAAGAGGAAAAAATATTTTTTAGACAAAACTCTGAGGATCCTTTCCTTAAGTTCTTGATATTCTTGTCAATTACCTTTCTCAAAGGCAGCCTTTGATGAAATGTTTCCCGAAAGGATATTCAGGATTTTTTAAAAAGAAATGTTTTCCCTATATATATTTATTTTCAGTAGGTTTTTATTATTTTCTGAAGTAGACTGGTTTCCAACCAAGAATATCGAACCTAATCTATTCTGCTACTTAACTCATAGTTGGGGCAGAAGAGCCACATTAATACCTTCTCCAAAAGTATTTGTGCATAAATGAATGCAACAAATTCAACTAGGATTTGAACTCAGCTCTCTGATTTCTCATTCTTAGTTGTTGTTATCTTTTGTACCACAGCACACATTCTAAGTGAACCTTACTGTCAAAATAAAAAACGCCTTGTATATTTTAATCCTTAAAATTATATATATATATATATATATATATATATATGCTGTTCCTTACATTCTTAACAAATACTTTCTTCTCCCATTACCAAGTCCATGATTTTACTGTGAAACCAATAAAATGTAAATGCAAATTCTACTCCATCAGCTTCTTTTCTCACACTTCCCGTCTGTGGAATTCTCTTCTGTTTACTTGCTTCCCCGACAACTACAATCTCCAAGAATTTAAATGTAAAGTCAATAGTCATCTCCTATCTCATTAACCTGCATCCTCTCTCTCATGCTCCTTTCTCCGTCCACTCCACTCTCATCAGTATTCTCATCCTTCTCTTACCCACTTCCTGACACCCCCTATAACCTGTCACTCTTTCTCATAACTTTCTTCCTGTGTAACCATCTGCACAGTAGACTACCTTTTGATTAACTGAAATGGTTGTAACATGAAATGTAAACATTATAACATTTCATGAAGTTTTGAGAAGACTTTCATGGCTACTGTCTATTTTATGAAACAATCCTGCACATATATAAATCTACCATTTGCTCGTGCATTGAATACTGCTGCTATATCTGGTCATGTGCTCCTGCTATCCACCTAGGTGTTTTTGACAAAATCCAATGTAGAATCTGTAATGTGATCGATCCTAACTTGACAGCTCAGATACAGTCACTTTCTCACCGGCATGATGTGGCTTCCTTGTGTCTCTTCTACAAATACTTTCACCAATGAACTTAGCTCACTGGTGCTCCCTATATATGAAATTATTTGAGCCACAAGATTAGCAACTAGGTTCCACCCTTTTACTGTGAAATCAATAAAATGTAAACACAAATTCTACTCCAGCAGCTTCTTTTCTCGCACTTCCCGCCTGTGGAATTCCCTTCCATTTACTTGCTTTCCCGACAGCTACAATCTCCAAGAATGTTTTTTTTATTTTTATTTTTACAAGATTCTACTGCTTATCATCTTTCCATCATTTCTTAAAATCAATTTCATGCTTGTTTATCAAAACATTTATGAATAAAGCTTTATGGTGCATTGATTCCTCTATAATGGTCATGCTGTAGCAATCATTTCTGAAATTAGAATTCGTTTTTTAATAATTCTATAAATACTTTCGCGGCTTCTGTACCGATGGACTTAGCTCACTGGTGCCCCCTATATATAAAGTTACTTGAGCCACAAGATTAGCAACTAGGTCCCACCCTTTTACTGTGAAACCAATAAATTGTAAATGCAAATTCTACTCTAGCAGCTTCTTTTCTTGCACTTCCCACCTGTGGAATTCCCTTCCATTTACTTGCTTTCCCGACAGCTATAATCTCCAAGAATTTAAATGTAAAGTCAATAGTCATCTCCTATCTCACTAACCTGCATCCTCTCTCTCATGCTCCTTTCTTTTTCCACTCTACTCTCATCAGCATTCTCATCCTTCTCATACCCTCTTCCTGACACTCCCTATAACCTGTCACTTTTTCTTATAACTTTCCTCCTATGTAACCTCATGCAATACAGTGGCAGTAAAATGCCTTGCTTGGGGCGATATGATTATAAAAAAAATTCTATGCATTTATATTCCAGAGAATGTAAATAAATCTAAAAGACATGTATGTGTATCTAATCAGTATTTCATTGGCTGATTGATTTGTTTTCTATGGTTTATCAACAAACAAGGAATTATATGTAAATATAAAGTGAGGGATCAATTTTATATTACAATCAATATATAAATTGATCCCTCACTTTATGTCCACAAATCATCCGTCTCATACCCACTTCCCGACATCTCTTATAACCAGTCACTCTTTCTCATAACTTTCCTCCTATGTAACCCCCTACAAAACTGGCAGTAAAATGCCTTGCTTGGGGCGATATGATTATAAAAAAGAAAAAAAAATCAAGTCTAACTTTATTATAGACACCTTCTCATTTTCCCCTGTGTAATTTTAATTTTGTTTTTTTAATGAACACGGATTGTATAGCAAACAAGAAAACAATGTTTCATTGTTATCATTTTGATGGATTTTTTTTCCACTACTTCTAATAGAAACACAATTGTCGATCTGGTTATTTCTTTTTTCATTACAACTTTACCGTATTTACAAGATAATTTAAGTCTCACTCCTGGCACAATAGCTCTTTTGATGTGGACTGTTAAAACACCGTGTTTATTCTCTCAGATTTAGGAAAATGAAGCTTTTAATATGTCTACATAAAAATGAAATTATTCCGTCCGATGAGAGGAAACAGTACTTGAGATTGATTGATGTAAATAGATGGTGTCTACCAATTATTCAATTTTGATTAGTTAAGGATGTTTGGTGTTGCCTGGATTGCAAGGTGGATGGTCACAACTGGTGTTAATTGATTCCTGCTTTTTTTTTTTTTTTTTTTTTTTTTTTTTTTTGTAGTGTTTGGTTATGACTTAGTAGAAATCCCCCAAGATTTTTTATCATCTTTACTTTTTCATCACTTATTCTACCTCCCCCACCACATAAGAATTCAGGCAACAATTGCTACATTTATAACTTACAGATGATTTGTGGCTTAGTCATATAATTACACAATACTTATCAGCTGCCTTGCCAAATAAACTTGGTACTTTCAAGACAAAAGACATTATTTGCTAATAGTACTTAGAATCACAGTTTGTGGCATTTTCAGGTCATTGCACAATAAAAAAATAATAGTAATATAGAAAAAGTTATTATAGATAATGAAAACTGGCTTTTCCTGACGATCTGCTTAAGTGAAACCTTGGTAGGTTTGTTGGCTCACTAGGTATACTTCATGTATTCTGTTCTACCTAAGTATTGAGCACGTTTTTGTTAGTTGATTACTCGTCTCAGGTTTTTTTTCTTTGGGCTTCGTGCTGATTCGGTTCGAATCCTTTTGACTGATGTTCATGTGCTTAGTTCTTTTTTTTTTTATAACCATTTTTCCTTCCACGCGGATCCGCAGAGGGTTTTTCAACACACGTATAGTCATAAGTTTGTCTATATATATATATATATATATATATATATATTAGTCATCAACATACAAGTCTGTTTCGCTGTATCACAGCTCATCAGTGTGGCTAGACACATCCACCCACTTCTGGCCGGGATCGAAACTTGACCGATTTGGTATCAGTCAGTCACTACCTCCTAAGCCATAGGTGTATGGAATCAGAGAAGGGAAATTTTAACATGTTGTATATAAGCAGTGTATACACACGCCAGTCACTAAAAGAACTCATTTCATTTCTGAAGAGTCACACACACACACACACACACACACACACACACACACACATATAAACCTGGGTTTGAATGTCAATCAATTTGTCAGGACGTTGACTACTTGATATTATCAGTCTAGAGAAAGTGATCCCAGCATGTGGCACCTTTGGAAAGTGCTTGAAGGCCATACTATAGGTTGAGCCAAGCCTTGTGAGTGAAATTGAGTAGACAGCTCTCTTTCAGGAGCCATCAATGGTTGTGCTATCTCGAAGTTACAAGTCATTGTGACTGAGGGTTTGAGTATTCTGGTATTGTTCAGACTGTTGCTCATGCTACATAACGCACTCTATCTTAGAAACTTTAACTAAGGTCCACTTAGCATAGTTGCAGGTAGACTCTGTGGGTGTTGAGCAAACACAAGTGTGCCTGAGCAGGCATCTGTAATAGAGATTAGCTAACCACCCTGGTATATGTATATTACTGATTATGAGTTTTTATATATATATATAAATATATATATATATATATATATATTGTAAACTTTTTATGGAAATTAAAGAAGATTCATGAAATGGTTATAAACAAATAAAAAATTTGAAATTATTTGTTTGAACCTTTTTTTGATCGATACTCGTATTTAAGTAGATATTCTGTTTATAATCAAACAATATTATATATTTATTTCTACCGGCCTGATTATTTATGGATAGGGGTTGCAGGTTCAAATCCTGCTGAATGATACACATTTTCATAACAAAAATTTGTTGTAAATAATCAAGCTGGTAGAAATAAATATATAAGAATATAAACAGAATATCTACTTAAATACAAATATCAATCAAAAATAATGTTCAAACAAATAATTTTGTATATATATATATATATATATAGAGAGAGATAGGATTAATGCAAAGAAGTTTGTTACTTAACTGAGCAAGTTCATGGTGACTTCAAAGTTTTGTGAGGACATTAATATGGTGTTGTCACTCATCAGGGCTAAGTTGTTTTTGATTTACAGTTTGTGTCTTTGCTTTTTTCTGTTTATATGGTGCTAGGTGTAATTTGATATTTTCTTGTGGGAATAGTCTTGTTTGCGTTTGGTTTATTTTCTTTTTATTGTGTGGGTGTTTGATTTCTTTGCATTGCTTCTTAATTTACTTGTGAATGGGCATCCGTTTAAGTGTTTCCTGTTGATATCTTGTTATATCTCCACCCCAATATCACTCACTTTACAATAAAAAACCTGCTTGCCAAAATACATTTTATCAGTAAAACTACTGAAAGAAAAATAACTGTCTTGGTGTAAAACATAACAACACTCTCACACCCTGATTGAGCAGTCTTGAAGAATGGTAGATTTTTGAAAAAACAGTAGCTATATTAGCATTTACACATCGCTCATTCAGTAATGAATTAAGAACACTCTTAGCTACTGGCACTGTTTACATGGTATATCACATGCTAAGAGTCAGCCTCCTTCTACCGAGCACCCGTAGCTCAGAGGTAAAATTGCTGGCTGATGTCAATTTGGTCGGGGTTTTAATCCTGACAAAAAGCAATTGGATCTCTAACTGTACTGATGAGCTGTGATACAGCGAAACAGATCTGTCTGCATATATGTGTGTGTGTGTGTGTGTGTGTGAATAATGATAAAAAAGAAAATTAATCTTCACTAACATGTTTCAATCTCTGATGAGCTATGAGCAAATGTGTATTTTATTTCGTAACAAGTACACGCTTGGGTGATCATGTCTCAAAAGAAACATGACTGACTGGGCAGAAGGTCTGCACACCCACAGTATGAGTTACCATTACTTTCTGTGAGAAAACTGGTTGGCAACCAAGGTTCATCGAAGACCTAAATGTCCTGCTATATAGATCTACCATCCACCCATGCATTGAATACTGCTGCCATATCTGGTTGAGTGCCCCTGCTATCCACCTAGGATTCTCTAACAAAATCCATCAAAAAAATCTCAGCAATGTGATCGATTCAGACTTAGCAGCTCAGATACAGTCACTTTCTCTGACTCAATGTGGCTTCCTGTGTCTCTACCACAAATACTTTCAAGCTGCTCTGATGAACTTAACAAACTGGTGCCCCCTATATAGAATTTTCCGAGCCACAAGATTAGCAACTAGGTTCCACCATTTTGCTGAAACCAATAAAATGTAAATACAAATTCTTCTCCATCAGCTTCTTTTCTCACACTTCCGCCTGTGGAATTCCCTTCCATTTACTTGCTTCCCAGTCAGCTACAATCTTCAAGAATTTAAATGTAAATCCAATAGTCATCTCCTATCTCACTAACTTGTGTCCTCTGTCATGCTCTTTCTCCACCTCCACTCCAGTATTCTCATCCTTCTCTCACTTTCTGATACCCCCTATAACCTGTCACTCTTTTTCATAACTTTCCTCCCTATAACCTCTGCACAGTGGTAATGAACTGCTTTTGGCGATAGGATTAAAAAAAAAAAATAGAACACAAGCGTCATCCAGTGGAAACATAGGGTGTTAATGAGTGAATCAAACAACTCCTTAGGTTTCATTCCACATATAGCATGCTTGCAGGAGTCAGTTGCGTGCCCTGCGCTCGCTTGGGTGATCATGTGCAGAAAGAGACATGACTGACCATGAGCAGAAAGATTATCCCGCAGTGAGTTTGCCATTACTTTCTGTGGTAGACAGTTTCAGCCAGAGCTATAGATACCTAGAGACCAATCTGTCCTGTTATTTAACCCATAACTGGAATGAAAAAATGGATTAATACCTTTCCCAAGGGTATTTGCGAGTAAGTGAATGCCGATAATTCAACTGGAATTTGAACTCAGCTCCTCAATTTCTCATTCTGAGCCGATATCACTGCACACAACACATATCCTGTTTGCGGGAGACCATTCTAAAAAAACTGACATCATCTCTCTTGCACAATAAATGTATTAACAATGAGAATAGGCCAAGTAGGGGTAGTTCAATATTGGTTAAAAATTTAATACCTCATGAAAAATTACAATTAAACACAAATCTACAGACCATGGTGGCAGCTTCAATTCATTCAACAATAACCATGTGTTCAATTTATATTCATCCAAAACACAGACTGAAATAAGAAATGTAATTGTATTTGTGTTTCATACTGTCTTTCTACTAATGAAAGATTTTAATGCATTCAACAATATGTAGGGCTGTGGGGTCATTGGTAAAATTATAGAATCTCTACTATAATCATCCGTCTATGTATCCTTAATAACCATATGAACATATACCTACACCCTGATGGGTCAACATCAGCTATTGACCTAACCATATGCTCCCCATCAATTTTAATGATCTTTTAATGGAAAATTCATGACATTAATGTGGTAGTTACTATTCTTCTATTTTCCTAAATATAAGCAAGCCTATGCCAGAGAAAATCCAAAATGGCAACTACATAAAGCTAATTGGCTAAAATTTAATGACCTCTGCTCATCCCAAATCAATATAGACATTCTCAATGAACTAGAACCAATAGTCTCCTTTACAAACATACGAACACAAATATTAAGACAAGCAATACCCAAATCTCTCTTTAAACCACATTTTACAGCAGAATGCAAAAAAGTAATTAAAACCAGGAAAAATGCTAAAGATATTCTTATGCAACCCAACACCCAACCACAATCAACCTACAAAACTACAAGCAGACTTGTGCAAAAGCACACTGCATAATAAAAAAGTCCAAAAGAGAATCTTGGCAAAACTACATCTCCAGACTAAAAAACAAAACCTCAATAAATAAAACATGGGAAATAATAAGGAAAATTAAACCCCATAAAGAATCTGTGACTTTCTAGGTTATCACATGTGGCCTTCTGCAACTTGTAGGGGCCTCACTGATGTTTATCAAATTGGCCTTGTGCCAAACACAACTGAAGTCCTCACAATTTGAAATATCAGAATGTTGGATGTTAGAATGTGGAAGAATAAAATATTTCATTTTGTATGTTAAAGTAAAATTTTATTAACTAAACAGAATAACAAATTTGTAAAAAAAATGTTCAAAGAGAAAAATGTACGTAGTTAAATGTTCCAGAGAAATAGTAGTAAGGAGTTAAAGGAATCCAGAGCTTATGGTTGTAAGTATCAGAATGTGTGTATGTAGAAAGATTAACAGGTTACTAATAAAGTCTGTGTTCCTTTCCTTTTTTATGACCAGCGAGAAAGTGGAAAGGAAGGTGAAGCAGTAAAGGAAATTGTACTTATCAAACGTTAATATTTAAGAGTCAGTTGAAGTATCTTGTTGTTGTTGTCATCTTTGCTGACTGTGAGAATGTTGAGGATGGAGAAGAAGAGGTAAAGGAAATTAGCATGAGTGAAGAAGGTGAACGAATGTGTGATGTGATCTTGTATCCCATCAGACTAGTTTCCTTTATTACATTTGGAAAGCATGCTTGATTCTCTCTCTCTCTGCTCCCATTTGACCTGTACTATCTCACCTTTCCTTTTTTCCTTCTACTGATTCCTCACACTGCATTCTTAACTTTTTCTGCCTTTGCAATTGCTTCTCTACTATTATAATAAATTTGACATCAACCACAAATTTGACTTTGTCTTTTCTTTGTCAGGTCAATCATTTTCCTATTTGTTAAAATTAAATTTTCACACTTGATTGTAAATTATTTCTATTCAGTTTTTCTCAAATGTTTTCAGTCATTTTGATCCATTTTTGTGCAGTAATTTGTACGTTTTTTGTTTCAATTGATATAGGATTTGTATCCTATAAAACTTTGTTATGGGCTGTAGAACCAGATAATTTAGAATAGTTGGTACCAGAGCTGAAGCCAGCAAAATATGCATCAGCTCAAGCTCCCAAACTAAAAGTTTACCATATTCCTCTTTTAAAATAACAATAAAAATTTCAGAGTTACCAGACTAAAAGAATTATTAGTGTTTTAGTTTGCTACTTTCTTCTCATGTTAACTTGAAACCATTAAAATCTTTAAAGTAAATTTTTATATATCACCACGCTAATGTTGTTCTGTTTAACAACTTTCTTCATTAGTTAGTGATGTCTGTTGTTTACACCTATTATCTTTTCATCTTCCTCCTACTTACATGATTAAATTTGCTAAAAATATTTAGACAAAAAAACAAAAAAAATTGTACATACTGTAAGAAGAAAAAAAATGTCTTATTTTTGACAGAAAGAACACAAAATTCAACCACATTTTATCATGTCTATATTTAATATTTTCATATTGTAAGTATTACTGTTGTAGGGTTAAAAACTTAAAAACTGACTTTAAAAATCACCTTGTTCAAGAAAAAACACTGTAGACGAAGTTTGACCAATGGGAAAGCTGGTTCTGGAGAAACTAGAGAAACAAAGAAAGAAATTCTCAAGCCAATGTTAGGAAGAATTTTTCATCCAATTAGAAACATCACTTCTTTAGAAATATGAGAGAGAAAAAAAGAAGGAAATTCCAAGGTTTTCTGTGCAAGAAAATGCTCCTTAGTAAAATTATATGCCATCTTGTTACCAGCCTATTTACTACTTCTCAACCATAAATATTTTCAACACACTTTTTTCACCTCCCACCTTTCACCAAATATTTGCACACTCTGAATCAACAATGAGTCTAAATATTCTTGGGGACATTATTTTCCTTTGAATTTTTCACTGAATTACTTAACTTTCTATGAAATTTTATAACCATTATGTGCCAAAAATTAAAATGAACTAGAAAAAAGAAAATAGCCTTCCATGATGAATGGGAATTGCAATATTTTTTATGTTTAGCAATCGTAAAATGTCTTGGTTTGCTTAATATACTGCAATTAAATACAAAAATGAATGTGCATCAAAACATTGATGCTTTCACAAAAAGACAATAAATATAAATTGGCAAGTCAAGCAGAAACAATGATCTGATCAGATAAATTATATACTCAGAACAAAGTAAGCATAAAGCAAATATTTGCTGGAAAAAAGGTAAACTGCTTCCAGTGATGCAGATCCGATAAAGGAATTCATTGTAGAAGTCATAAAATGTTTAGATCCAGCTGCAGCCGCTTCACACCGGCGTGATGTAGCTTCCCTGTGCCTCTTCTACAAGTACTTTCATGGCTTCTGCTCCGATGAGCTTAGATCACTGGTGCCGCCCAAGCACGAATTTACACGAGATACTAGATTAGCAACTAGGTCCCACCCTCTTACAGTTAAACAAATAAGATGTAACCGTAAATTCTACTCCAACAGCTTCTTTTCTCGCGCTTCCCGCCTGTGGAACTCCCTTCCACAACTCTGCTTTCCCGACAGTTACAATCTCCAGGTGTTTAAATGTAGGGTCAATAGACACCTCCTATCACACTAACTCCCAACTATTCTCACAACACTCTCATCTACCCAACCCTCATTCTCGGTATCTCTACCTGCCTATCACCCACCCTCTGTTATTTCCTATATTTAACCAGCCTTTCTCCACTCTACGTAGCCCCCTGCACAGTAGTGGCAGTGACATGCCTTGCTCGGGGTGAAACGCTTATAAAAAAAAAAAAAAAAAAAAAAGTTAACAAATATAAAAATGTGCCTCTTTCAAGAAGGACTTATACAGATCGACAGCATGAATTGGCCAGTAATGTAACAGAGCAGCTTCAAAATATAATAAAAAAAAGACAGTGCATATTTCTCCTTTGCTTTCCATGAATCAACAGATTTCACTGATTCAGCACAAGTATTTCATTTGTTCAATAACTGACAATTTCCAATTATTTGGATAATTACTTGCTTTAAGCACTTTTAAAGGAAAGACATGAGAAAAAGATAATTTTAATAACTATGGACAGGAATTTCATGGGGTTGGGCTGAATCTTGCTAAATTGATAAGTACGTATACTGATGGTGTTTCGTCTATGATGGCGGAAAATGAAAGATTCATTGTACATCTCAAATCACATCTGCTTGCAATGAGTGCAAGAGAACCCTAAATGACGCCAAACAGTTGTTTGCTGAGAGAATGCGACAGCACATAGCTGACTGCAAGTTCGGCTCCAAGGACTATTGGAGGATTTGTAAACGAGTGCTCAACAATAGGAAATCCTCAATACCTCCTTTAATCCATGGATTTGAGGTTCTCACGTCATCTGCGGACAAAGCTGAGTGCTTTGCCCACAGATTCTCATTCAACTACACATTCGACTCGTCCGGAGTACACCCACCCGACTTCCCTATTAGAACTGAGGCCAAACTGCACGACGTATATATTACCCCGACAGTAGTATCCAGAGTAATTTCAAAACTCGACCCCCATAAGGCGTGTGGAGACGATGGAATCCCGGTGATAGTCTTTAAGTGGTGTACTACTGAACTTTCCCCTGTCCTCTCTAAACTATTTAACTACTGCCTTTCTGCTTCCTGCTTTCCTGCATGCTGGAAATTCTCTTCAGTCGTTCCTGTATTTAAGAATTGTGGTGAACCCTCGGACCCATCCAACTATCTCCCTATCAGTCTTCTACCGATATTCGGGAAAGTATTCGAGGCTATAATCAATGCTGAAATAGTTCATCATCTCACTGCCCACAAACTGTTCTCCGACAGGCAATATGGATTCCACTTTGCCAGGTCCATGGCCAACCTGCTAACAACCGTAATGGAGTACATGCTACAGGCCCTTGATGAGTCTGACGAGGCTCGTGCGGTTGCTCTGGACATCTCCAAGGCTTTGGACAGGGTTTGGCACTCTGGCCTCCTATGCAAACTATGCGGTTATGGTATTACTGGTCGCCTGCTTGACCTAATCCAATCTTTCTTAAATAACCGCAAAATGAAGGTCGTTCTGAATGGGCTTGCCTCTTCATCCTACAGCACGAATGTTGGTGTCCCACAGGGCTCTATCCTGGGCCCGATGCTCTTCCTTATTTTCATCAACAACCTCCCAGATGAGATCAAGTCCCAAGTAGGCATCTATGCAGATGACACTACAATATACACCCGCTCCAGTAAGAAACCTGTTGTGGTGGACAGACATAATCTCGCTGCTGACCTTGAGCGGGATCTACACTCTGTGGTGAACTGGGGCAAGAAGTGGCTTGTCAACTTCAATTCATCTAAGACCAAGCTGTTGTCTGTCAACCATTACAGGCAACCTCTCTTGCCTCCCATAAGCATGGACCAAGTGATTCTCCCTGAGAGTAAAACACTACGCCTCCTCGGACTTACCCTGTCCTCAGACCTCAAATGAAACCACTATATTGAATCCATAGCAAAATCTACTGCTAAGAAGGTTGGGTCACTATGTCGATCCAGGATATTTTTTCCACCTGAATCCATCCTGCATATATACAAGTCAACCATCTGTCCGTGCATGGAGTACTGCTGTCATTTATGGTCAGGTGCCCCTGCCGTTCTCCTCAGTGTTCTTGACAAGCTCCAAAGGAGAGTCTGTAATGTGATAGGTACTGATCTGGTGACTCGACTGCAGCCACTTCCCCATTGTCGAAATGTGGCCTCCCTTTGTCTGTTCTATAAATACTTTCATGGCTTCTGCTCGGACGAGCTTAAGTCACTGATGCCTCCTCAACAGGTGTTTACTCGTGCAACCAGACTGGCAACTGGGTCCCACCCATTCTCAGTCAGGTTAGCCAAATGCAGATGACAATTCTACTCCTGCAGCTTCTTTTCTCACACTTCCCGCCTGTGGAACTCGCTCCCGTATTCTTGCTTTCCTGACGGCTACAACCTCCAGAAATTTAAATGCAAAGTCAATACTCATCTACTAACCACTGGACTCTAGCTCTCTCCCCACCCCTGTATAACCTTCCCTTTCTCTCCACCTATGTATCTGTCATCGCACCTGCATTCTATTGTTCCTTTGTAACTAGTTTGTACTCCTCACTCTTTTCTAATTAATCTTTTTACATTTATGTAACCCCCTGCACATCAGTGGCGTTTCCGCCTTGCTCGGGGTGAAATGATTAAAAAAAAAAAAACCACAGCTCCAAATGCATGGATTTCTTTTCATTGCATTCTGTGAAAAATCTGTTATTTCAAATAACAACTTGCAAAAAATAAGTATTGTGAACTATATACAAACAAATACCGTGAGACATCGTCAGTTTCAAAAAATCTTAATGACAGATGATGAGATAATCAGTGTGGATTTTCTCTAGCAATCAAAAATACACTTTTATCTCAAGAACATCGGTTGGGCAAAATTTGGTCTTTACGAGAGCAATTAATTGACTTTTTCAAAAGAAATAATAAATTTTTCAAATTATCAGATACAAGTTTTCACAGAGAAACTGCATTTATTTGTGATGGAATGACAAAACAAAATCAGGTTGAATATTTTGTTAGAAGGCAGAAATAAATCAATATATGATTTGTGGCAAAAATTTTTTTTCATTTAGAAAGAAGTTATTTTTTCAAATCCTTTCTTGCTCGGTGAAAAACTTTCAGAAGAACACTTTCTCTATTTGTCAAAAGTAATGAGTGAAAGTAAAGAGAATATCTATGAATTCTTTCAGGAATAAATACCAGTCAGCTTTAGTTTGAGTTTTGTTTAATGGCATATCAACACCTCTGTGGGTTCTTTAATGCCAAAAAGTTGGGGTTTTAAGGTATTCTTTTCAATGTTCAGTTATAGTGTGAAGGTTGATTTAGTCAGATTTTAATGAATGTTTTTTTTTTTAGAAAACTAAAAATGTCTTCTAGTTTGGTATTCAAAAATGTTTTGCTGAGAATATTTTTTTTTCCTTCAAAAATGTTTAATGGAAATAATTTTTTCTTCAAAAATGTATTGTTGGTAATATTTTTCCTTTAAAAATGTATATCTTTCGATAAAAGTTTGTTTTTATGTATATATTTCTATAAAAGTCTATTTTTATACTTTCATAATGTTTTGACTCCAATTTGGGGCTCAACTATTTGCCCATAGCTAGGACTTTAACAGGTGCAACCACTTTGGGTCAAGGTGGACCTGGGAACAACAGCAATTAAGAGGTGGTTCCACGCTCTTCACAACCTCCCAATCAGAGGCCTTGTTGCCGGATGCAGTTTACTGTCATGCCCAGGACCCTCAGTTTTAGCCTCATTAATAAAAGAATACAGCCAAAGTGATTTTGAAAAACACAATGTCACCCTGAAACTTGTTTTTCAGTCTCAGTGAGTTAACATATCAGAGGCTTTTGAGGAGTTACAAATGGAGCCTATTGAGCTGTCTGCAGATCTTCTTCTATGTGCCCTATCCTTTCAGGACGTAAGTGATCATGGCTTTCCACGTCTCCCTATCCCTGGTGGCCCTTAGCAAGCCTTCTCCTGGTGCACCATGCAACCGTCATTCTGTCATCCACTAGCTCAAGCCCATAAATCTAGAATATAAATGTATAGAAACTAGCATGGCCACAAAATGAGGGATCTGTTTATATTTTGATTTTAATATAGATTTGATCCCCCACTTTATAGCCACATTATAATTTCTCTTAAACAGTTGGCATATATCTTCTATGTGCCCTATCCTTTCAGGATGGAGGTGATGATGGTTTTTTACATGTCTTCTCCTGTTACCCCACACAACCCCCGTTTCGTCCTCCACCTGATCAGGCCCTTCAAATATGTTATCCACTGCCTCCCTCTGTCTCTTTTTCCTTCTATCTGGCCTGTCAGTATCAGATTCTCCAAGCCCTTCTTCCTCATTGTATGTCCCAGGAACTTCAGTTGTCTCTTCCTGATGCTCACTATTAGTTTTCTTTCCAAAACCTCATCATTGCTCACACGTTCGGTCCATGACATCCACAGCATCCTTCTGTAGAACCACATTTCCGCTGCTTCAAGTTTTTTCCTAATCTTCAATGATATTGTCCAACATTCCCTGCCATATTGAAGAACTATTAAATTCTATAGATTTAGACTAGTATCAACATTTCTGTTGTTTTGATTACTCTCTTTCTACCCATGTATTTTCGGCCTTCCTAGTATTACCCGAAGTATTATCATTATTCCATCAAATATTTAGACGATTTTTCTGATCGTTCTTGTTTCCAACACATTTAAATTGATGAGATTTTCTCGACTACCCAACTGTATTTACCGTATTTACAAGATAATTTAAGTCTCACTCCTGGCACAATAGCTCTTTTGATGTGGACTGTTAAAACACCGTGTTTATTCTCTCAGATTTAGGAAAATGAAGCTTTTAATATGTCTACATAAAAATGAAATTATTCCGTCCGATGAGAGGAAACAGTACTTGAGATTGATTGATGTAAATAGATGGTGTCTACCAATTATTCAATTTTGATTAGTTAAGGATGTTTGGTGTTGCCTGGATTGCAAGGTGGATGGTCACAACTGGTGTTAATTGATTCCTGCTTTTTTTTTTTTTTTTTTTTTTTTTTTTTTTTGTAGTGTTTGGTTATGACTTAGTAGAAATCCCCCAAGATTTTTTATCATCTTTACTTTTTCATCACTTATTCTACCTCCCCCACCACATAAGAATTCAGGCAACAATTGCTACATTTATAACTTACAGATGATTTGTGGCTTAGTCATATAATTACACAATACTTATCAGCTGCCTTGCCAAATAAACTTGGTACTTTCAAGACAAAAGACATTATTTGCTAATAGTACTTAGAATCACAGTTTGTGGCATTTTCAGGTCATTGCACAATAAAAAAATAATAGTAATATAGAAAAAGTTATTATAGATAATGAAAACTGGCTTTTCCTGACGATCTGCTTAAGTGAAACCTTGGTAGGTTTGTTGGCTCACTAGGTATACTTCATGTATTCTGTTCTACCTAAGTATTGAGCACGTTTTTGTTAGTTGATTACTCGTCTCAGGTTTTTTTTCTTTGGGCTTCGTGCTGATTCGGTTCGAATCCTTTTGACTGATGTTCATGTGCTTAGTTCTTTTTTTTTTTATAACCATTTTTCCTTCCACGCGGATCCGCAGAGGGTTTTTCAACACACGTATAGTCATAAGTTTGTCTATATATATATATATATATATATATATATATTAGTCATCAACATACAAGTCTGTTTCGCTGTATCACAGCTCATCAGTGTGGCTAGACACATCCACCCACTTCTGGCCGGGATCGAAACTTGACCGATTTGGTATCAGTCAGTCACTACCTCCTAAGCCATAGGTGTATGGAATCAGAGAAGGGAAATTTTAACATGTTGTATATAAGCAGTGTATACACACGCCAGTCACTAAAAGAACTCATTTCATTTCTGAAGAGTCACACACACACACACACACACACACACACACACATATAAACCTGGGTTTGAATGTCAATCAATTTGTCAGGACGTTGACTACTTGATATTATCAGTCTAGAGAAAGTGATCCCAGCATGTGGCACCTTTGGAAAGTGCTTGAAGGCCATACTATAGGTTGAGCCAAGCCTTGTGAGTGAAATTGAGTAGACAGCTCTCTTTCAGGAGCCATCAATGGTTGTGCTATCTCGAAGTTACAAGTCATTGTGACTGAGGGTTTGAGTATTCTGGTATTGTTCAGACTGTTGCTCATGCTACATAACGCACTCTATCTTAGAAACTTTAACTAAGGTCCACTTAGCATAGTTGCAGGTAGACTCTGTGGGTGTTGAGCAAACACAAGTGTGCCTGAGCAGGCATCTGTAATAGAGATTAGCTAACCACCCTGGTATATGTATATTACTGATTATGAGTTTTTATATATATATATAAATATATATATATATATATATATTGTAAACTTTTTATGGAAATTAAAGAAGATTCATGAAATGGTTATAAACAAATAAAAAATTTGAAATTATTTGTTTGAACCTTTTTTTGATCGATACTCGTATTTAAGTAGATATTCTGTTTATAATCAAACAATATTATATATTTATTTCTACCGGCCTGATTATTTATGGATAGGGGTTGCAGGTTCAAATCCTGCTGAATGATACACATTTTCATAACAAAAATTTGTTGTAAATAATCAAGCTGGTAGAAATAAATATATAAGAATATAAACAGAATATCTACTTAAATACAAATATCAATCAAAAATAATGTTCAAACAAATAATTTTGTATATATATATATATATATATAGAGAGAGAGAGAGATAGGATTAATGCAAAGAAGTTTGTTACTTAACTGAGCAAGTTCATGGTGACTTCAAAGTTTTGTGAGGACATTAATATGGTGTTGTCACTCATCAGGGCTAAGTTGTTTTTGATTTACAGTTTGTGTCTTTGCTTTTTTCTGTTTATATGGTGCTAGGTGTAATTTGATATTTTCTTGTGGGAATAGTCTTGTTTGCGTTTGGTTTATTTTCTTTTTATTGTGTGGGTGTTTGATTTCTTTGCATTGCTTCTTAATTTACTTGTGAATGGGCATCCGTTTAAGTGTTTCCTGTTGATATCTTGTTATATCTCCACCCCAATATCACTCACTTTACAATAAAAAACCTGCTTGCCAAAATACATTTTATCAGTAAAACTACTGAAAGAAACAATAACTATCTTGGTGTAAAACATAACAACACTCTCACAATCTGATTGAGCAGTCTTGAAGAATGGTAGATTTTGAAAACAGTAGCTACCTAGCATTTACACATCAATTAAAATAATTAGAACACCTAGCTACTGCATATGTTTACATGGAGACATCATGTGCTAAAAGTCAGCCTCCTTCTACCGAGCACCCGTAGCTCAGAGGTAAAATTGCTGGCTGATGTCAATTTGGTCGAGCCTTTAACTTGCCAGCATTGATCTCTCTAATTGTACTGATGAGCTGTGATACAGCGAAACAGATCTGTCTGCATATATGTGTGTGTGTGTGTGTGTGTGAATAATGATAAAAGAAAATTAATTCTCACTAACATGTTTCAATCTCTGATGGGCTTTATGAAATATTAACATTTTATTTCGTAACAAGTACACGCTTGGGTGACTCTGTTCCTAAAGAATACATGACTGACTGGGGCAGAAGATTTCCCACAGTAGGTTACCATTACTTTCTGTAGAAGACTGGTTGGCAACCAAGTTTATAGAGCCTAATCTGTCCCATATATAGATCTACCATCCACCCATGCATTGAATACTGCTGCCATATCTGGCTGAGTGCCCCTGCTATCCACCTAGGATTCTCTAACAAACCATCACAATCAGGCTGTGATCGATTCAGACTAGGTGCCAGCTCAGATACAGTCACTTTCACCAGCTCAATGTATTTCAGCCCTTCTTCTACAAATACTTTCACAGCTTCTGCTCTGATGAATCCTAGCAAACTAGTGCCCCTATATATAAATTTACTCGAGCCACAAGATTAGCAACTAGGTTCCACCATTTGTATCAGAAAACCAGAATACAATGTAATTACAAATTCTACTCCATCAGCTTCTTTCACACTTCCCGCCTGTGGAATTCCCTTCCATTACTTGCTTCCTAGTCAGCTACAATCTTCAAGAATTTAAATGTAAAGTCAATAGTCATCTCCTATCTCACTAACTTGTGTCCTCTCTCTCATGCTCTTTCTCCATCCACTCCAGTATTCTCATCCTTCTCTTATCACTTTTCTGATACCCCCTATAACCTGTCACTCTTTTTCATAACTTTCCTCCTATATAACTTCTGTACACCAGGTAGGACGTCTTTTTGAGGCGATAGGATTAAAAAAAAAAAATGAAACACAAGCGTCATCCAGTGGAAACATAGAGGTGTTAATGAGTGAATCAAACAACTCGCCGGATTAACTACATAGCATGCTTGCAGGAGTCAGTTAAGTGCCATACGCTCGTTGGGTGATCATGTCTTGAAAGAGACATGACCACTGTGCAGAAGATTATCCCGCAGAAAGGTTATTACTTTTCTGTGGCAGACTGGTTTTCAGCCAAGGCTATAGATACCTAGAGACCAATCTGTCCTGCTATTTAACCCATAACTGGAATGAAAAAATGGATTAATACCTTTCCCAAGGGTATTTGCGAGTAAGTGAATGCCGATAATTCAACTGGAATTTGAATCAGCTCCTCAATTCCTCTCTACCTGAGCCGATATCCACTGCACCACAACACATATCCTGTTTTATGGAGACTCATTTCAAAAATAAAATCATCTTTTATCATAAAATAAAGGTATTGAACAGAGAGAATAGGCCAAGTGAGGGTAGTTCAATATTGGTTAAAAATTTAATACCTCATGAAAATTACAATTAAACACAAATCTACAGACCATGGTAGCGAAAGCTTCAATTCATTCAACAATAACCAGCCATGTGTTCAATTTATATTCATCCAAAACACAGACTAAAGAAAAAATGCTAATTGGCCATATTCCTTCTGTCTTTCACTAATGAAAGATTTTAATGTGGACTCAACAATAAAGGTAGGGCTGTAGGAATCAAACTGGTAAAATTATAGAATCTCTACTATAATCATCTGATTTATGTATCCTACAACTAGAGAATATATCGCATCCTAGTACAGAAGATCAATACTAGTTATTGACCTAACCATATGCTCCTCATCAATTTTAATGATCTTTTAATGGAAAATTCATGATGACTAATGTGGTAGTTACTATTCACCTATTTTCCTAAATATAAGCAAGCCTATGCCAGAAGAAAGAAATCCAAAATGGCAACTACATAAAGCTAATTGGTTAAAATTTAATGACCTCTGCTCATCCCAAATCAATATAGACATTCTCAATGAACTAGAACCAATAGTCTCCTTTACAAACATACGAACACAAATATTAAGACAAGCAATACCCAAATCTCTCTTTAAACCACATTTTACAGCAGAATGCAAAAAAGTAATTAAAACCAGGAAAAATGCTAAAGATATTCTTATGCAACCCAACACCCAACCACAATCAACCTACAAAACTACAAGCAGACTTGTGCAAAAGCACACTGCATAATAAAAAAGTCCAAAAGAGAATCTTGGCAAAACTACATCTCCAGACTAAAAAACAAAACCTCAATAAATAAAACATGGGAAATAATAAGGAAAATTAAACCCCATAAAGAATCTGTGACTTTCTAGGTTATCACATGTGGCCTTCTGCAACTTGTAGGGGCCTCACTGATGTTTATCAAATTGGCCTTGTGCCAAACACAACTGAAGTCCTCACAATTTGAAATATCAGAATGTTGGATGTTAGAATGTGGAAGAATAAAATATTTCATTTTGTATGTTAAAGTAAAATTTTATTAACTAAACAGAATAACAAATTTGTAAAAAAAATGTTCAAAGAGAAAAATGTACGTAGTTAAATGTTCCAGAGAAATAGTAGTAAGGAGTTAAAGGAATCCAGAGCTTATGGTTGTAAGTATCAGAATGTGTGTATGTAGAAAGATTAACAGGTTACTAATAAAGTCTGTGTTCCTTTCCTTTTTTATGACCAGCGAGAAAGTGGAAAGGAAGGTGAAGCAGTAAAGGAAATTGTACTTATCAAACGTTAATATTTAAGAGTCAGTTGAAGTATCTTGTTGTTGTTGTCATCTTTGCTGACTGTGAGAATGTTGAGGATGGAGAAGAAGAGGTAAAGGAAATTAGCATGAGTGAAGAAGGTGAACGAATGTGTGATGTGATCTTACATCCTGGTCAGACTTGAGTTCCTTTATTACATTTCAGCATGTCATATCTCTCTCTCTCTCTCTCTCTCTGCTCCCATTTGACTCACTGATTCTGACTTTCTTTCCTTTTTCCTTTCTACTGATTCCTCTTTTCACACTGCATTCTTAACTTTTCTCAGTTTGCAAATTGCTTCTCTTCATGGAAATTTGGTTAGAAAATAAATTTGACATCAAATCACGAAATTTGACTTTGTCTTTTTTCTTTTCATTATGGGGTCAATCATTTTCCTATTTGTTAAAATTAAATTTCACACTTGATTGTAAATTTTTTGCCTTTGATCTAGTTTTCAAAATGTTTTTCAATCATTTTGATCCATTTTTGTGCATGTGCAATTTTACGTTTTTTGTTTCAATTGATATAGGATTTGTATCCTATAAACTTTAGAACAGGGCTATAGAGACAGATAATTTAGAATAGTTGGTACCAGAGCTGAAGCCAGCAAAATATATCAAAGCTCAGCTCTACCTAAACTAAAGTTTCGCAATAAATCATTACTCTTTTGCAACAATAATAAAATTTCAGAGTTACTGGTGATCAAAAATAAATTACTAGTGTGGTTTTAGTTTGCTAAGCTTTCTTCTCTGGTGTTAACTTGAAACCATTAAAATCTTTAAAACAAATTTATATATCACCACGCTAATGTTGTTCTGCTTGTAACAACTTTCTTCATTAGTTAGTGATGTCTGTTGGTTACACCTTGGCTATCTTTTCATCTTCCTCCTACTTACATGATTAAATTTGTAAAAATATTTTAAGACAAAAAACAAAAAAAATTGCTACATACTGTAAGAAAAAAAAATTAAATTATTTTTAGCTAGAAAAGAATACACAAAATTCAAACCACATTTTCATCAGTGTCTATATTTAATATTTTCATATTGTAAGTATTACTGTTGTAGAACAAAACTTAAAAACTTAAATGAGAAAATCACTTGTTCAAGAAAAAAACAAATTTGTGACGTGTGGTTGACCAATGGGAAAACTTTTTGTCTTGGAGAAACTAGAGAAACAAAGAAAAGAAAGTCCCTCAAACCAATGTTATAAAGATTTTCATCCACAAGAAACATCACTTTTGGGAAATTAGAGAGAAAAAGAAGAAATTCATGTGAGCCGGTGCAAGAAAATGCTCCTTAGTAAAATTATATGCCATCTTGCTACCAGCCTATTTACTACTTCTCAACCTGGTAAGTAAATATTTTCAACATAATCTCTTTTCACACTCCACACTCAAATTCAAATATCATAACACTTCAACTAACAATGAGCCTCATATTCTTTGGACATTATTTCTTCTTTGAGATTTTCACTGAATCATTTAACTTTCTCTATGAATTTTAACTCATTATGTGCCAAAAATTAAAATGAACTTTGAAAAAAGAAAATAGGGCTTTCCATGATGAATGGGAATTGCAATATTTTTTGAGTGTTTAGCAATCGTAAAATGTCTTGCTTGCTTTAATATACTGCAATTTCAACAGTAAAAAAACAATGTGCATCAACATTATGCTTTTCATAAAGACAATGAAACAAATTGGAAAGCGAAGCAGAAACAATGCAGATTCCATTCCGTGTTAAAATTCAGGAAATTTTGCAACAAAAGTAAGCTATAAAGTTGCATATTTGCTTGGAAAAGAACAAACCGTTCAGTGATGCAGATCCGATAAAGGAATTCATTGGCAAGTCACGCTAAAAATGTTTAGATCAGCTGCAGCCGCTACTCACACCGGCGTGATGTAGCTTCCCTGTGCCTCTTCTACAAGTACTTTCATGGCTTCTGCTCCGATGAGCTTAGATCACTGGTGCCGCCCAAGCACGAATTTACACGAGATACTAGATTAGCAACTAGGTCCCACCCTCTTACAGTTAAACAAATAAGATGTAACCGTAAATTCTACTCCAACAGCTTCTTTTCTCGCGCTTCCCGCCTGTGGAACTCCCTTCCACAACTCTGCTTTCCCGACAGTTACAATCTCCAGGTGTTTAAATGTAGGGTCAATAGACACCTCCTATCACACTAACTCCCAACTATTCTCACAACACTCTCATCTACCCAACCCTCATTCTCGGTATCTCTACCTGCCTATCACCCACCCTCTGTTATTTCCTATATTTAACCAGCCTTTCTCCACTCTACGTAGCCCCCTGCACAGTAGTGGCAGTGACATGCCTTGCTCGGGGTGAAACGCTTATAAAAAAAAAAAAAAAAAAAAAGTTAACAAATATAAAAATGTGCCTCTTTCAAGAAGGACTTATACAGATCGACAGCATGAATTGGCCAGTAATGTAACAGAGCAGCTTCAAAATATAATAAAAAAAAGACAGTGCATATTTCTCCTTTGCTTTCCATGAATCAACAGATTTCACTGATTCAGCACAAGTATTTCATTTGTTCAATAACTGACAATTTCCAATTATTTGGATAATTACTTGCTTTAAGCACTTTTAAAGGAAAGACATGAGAAAAAGATAATTTTAATAACTATGGACAGGAATTTCATGGGGTTGGGCTGAATCTTGCTAAATTGATAAGTACGTATACTGATGGTGTTTCGTCTATGATGGCGGAAAATGAAAGATTCATTGTACATCTCAAATCACATCTGCTTGCAATGAGTGCAAGAGAACCCTAAATGACGCCAAACAGTTGTTTGCTGAGAGAATGCGACAGCACATAGCTGACTGCAAGTTCGGCTCCAAGGACTATTGGAGGATTTGTAAACGAGTGCTCAACAATAGGAAATCCTCAATACCTCCTTTAATCCATGGATTTGAGGTTCTCACGTCATCTGCGGACAAAGCTGAGTGCTTTGCCCACAGATTCTCATTCAACTACACATTCGACTCGTCCGGAGTACACCCACCCGACTTCCCTATTAGAACTGAGGCCAAACTGCACGACGTATATATTACCCCGACAGTAGTATCCAGAGTAATTTCAAAACTCGACCCCCATAAGGCGTGTGGAGACGATGGAATCCCGGTGATAGTCTTTAAGTGGTGTACTACTGAACTTTCCCCTGTCCTCTCTAAACTATTTAACTACTGCCTTTCTGCTTCCTGCTTTCCTGCATGCTGGAAATTCTCTTCAGTCGTTCCTGTATTTAAGAATTGTGGTGAACCCTCGGACCCATCCAACTATCTCCCTATCAGTCTTCTACCGATATTCGGGAAAGTATTCGAGGCTATAATCAATGCTGAAATAGTTCATCATCTCACTGCCCACAAACTGTTCTCCGACAGGCAATATGGATTCCACTTTGCCAGGTCCATGGCCAACCTGCTAACAACCGTAATGGAGTACATGCTACAGGCCCTTGATGAGTCTGACGAGGCTCGTGCGGTTGCTCTGGACATCTCCAAGGCTTTGGACAGGGTTTGGCACTCTGGCCTCCTATGCAAACTATGCGGTTATGGTATTACTGGTCGCCTGCTTGACCTAATCCAATCTTTCTTAAATAACCGCAAAATGAAGGTCGTTCTGAATGGGCTTGCCTCTTCATCCTACAGCACGAATGTTGGTGTCCCACAGGGCTCTATCCTGGGCCCGATGCTCTTCCTTATTTTCATCAACAACCTCCCAGATGAGATCAAGTCCCAAGTAGGCATCTATGCAGATGACACTACAATATACACCCGCTCCAGTAAGAAACCTGTTGTGGTGGACAGACATAATCTCGCTGCTGACCTTGAGCGGGATCTACACTCTGTGGTGAACTGGGGCAAGAAGTGGCTTGTCAACTTCAATTCATCTAAGACCAAGCTGTTGTCTGTCAACCATTACAGGCAACCTCTCTTGCCTCCCATAAGCATGGACCAAGTGATTCTCCCTGAGAGTAAAACACTACGCCTCCTCGGACTTACCCTGTCCTCAGACCTCAAATGAAACCACTATATTGAATCCATAGCAAAATCTACTGCTAAGAAGGTTGGGTCACTATGTCGATCCAGGATATTTTTTCCACCTGAATCCATCCTGCATATATACAAGTCAACCATCTGTCCGTGCATGGAGTACTGCTGTCATTTATGGTCAGGTGCCCCTGCCGTTCTCCTCAGTGTTCTTGACAAGCTCCAAAGGAGAGTCTGTAATGTGATAGGTACTGATCTGGTGACTCGACTGCAGCCACTTCCCCATTGTCGAAATGTGGCCTCCCTTTGTCTGTTCTATAAATACTTTCATGGCTTCTGCTCGGACGAGCTTAAGTCACTGATGCCTCCTCAACAGGTGTTTACTCGTGCAACCAGACTGGCAACTGGGTCCCACCCATTCTCAGTCAGGTTAGCCAAATGCAGATGACAATTCTACTCCTGCAGCTTCTTTTCTCACACTTCCCGCCTGTGGAACTCGCTCCCGTATTCTTGCTTTCCTGACGGCTACAACCTCCAGAAATTTAAATGCAAAGTCAATACTCATCTACTAACCACTGGACTCTAGCTCTCTCCCCACCCCTGTATAACCTTCCCTTTCTCTCCACCTATGTATCTGTCATCGCACCTGCATTCTATTGTTCCTTTGTAACTAGTTTGTACTCCTCACTCTTTTCTAATTAATCTTTTTACATTTATGTAACCCCCTGCACATCAGTGGCGTTTCCGCCTTGCTCGGGGTGAAATGATTAAAAAAAAAAAAACCACAGCTCCAAATGCATGGATTTCTTTTCATTGCATTCTGTGAAAAATCTGTTATTTCAAATAACAACTTGCAAAAAATAAGTATTGTGAACTATATACAAACAAATACCGTGAGACATCGTCAGTTTCAAAAAATCTTAATGACAGATGATGAGATAATCAGTGTGGATTTTCTCTAGCAATCAAAAATACACTTTTATCTCAAGAACATCGGTTGGGCAAAATTTGGTCTTTACGAGAGCAATTAATTGACTTTTTCAAAAGAAATAATAAATTTTTCAAATTATCAGATACAAGTTTTCACAGAGAAACTGCATTTATTTGTGATGGAATGACAAAACAAAATCAGGTTGAATATTTTGTTAGAAGGCAGAAATAAATCAATATATGATTTGTGGCAAAAATTTTTTTTCATTTAGAAAGAAGTTATTTTTTCAAATCCTTTCTTGCTCGGTGAAAAACTTTCAGAAGAACACTTTCTCTATTTGTCAAAAGTAATGAGTGAAAGTAAAGAGAATATCTATGAATTCTTTCAGGAATAAATACCAGTCAGCTTTAGTTTGAGTTTTGTTTAATGGCATATCAACACCTCTGTGGGTTCTTTAATGCCAAAAAGTTGGGGTTTTAAGGTATTCTTTTCAATGTTCAGTTATAGTGTGAAGGTTGATTTAGTCAGATTTTAATGAATGTTTTTTTTTTTAGAAAACTAAAAATGTCTTCTAGTTTGGTATTCAAAAATGTTTTGCTGAGAATATTTTTTTTTCCTTCAAAAATGTTTAATGGAAATAATTTTTTCTTCAAAAATGTATTGTTGGTAATATTTTTCCTTTAAAAATGTATATCTTTCGATAAAAGTTTGTTTTTATGTATATATTTCTATAAAAGTCTATTTTTATACTTTCATAATGTTTTGACTCCAATTTGGGGCTCAACTATTTGCCCATAGCTAGGACTTTAACAGGTGCAACCACTTTGGGTCAAGGTGGACCTGGGAACAACAGCAATTAAGAGGTGGTTCCACGCTCTTCACAACCTCCCAATCAGAGGCCTTGTTGCCGGATGCAGTTTACTGTCATGCCCAGGACCCTCAGTTTTAGCCTCATTAATAAAAGAATACAGCCAAAGTGATTTTGAAAAACACAATGTCACCCTGAAACTTGTTTTTCAGTCTCAGTGAGTTAACATATCAGAGGCTTTTGAGGAGTTACAAATGGAGCCTATTGAGCTGTCTGCAGATCTTCTTCTATGTGCCCTATCCTTTCAGGACGTAAGTGATCATGGCTTTCCACGTCTCCCTATCCCTGGTGGCCCTTAGCAAGCCTTCTCCTGGTGCACCATGCAACCGTCATTCTGTCATCCACTAGCTCAAGCCCATAAATCTAGAATATAAATGTATAGAAACTAGCATGGCCACAAAATGAGGGATCTGTTTATATTTTGATTTTAATATAGATTTGATCCCCCACTTTATAGCCACATTATAATTTCTCTTAAACAGTTGGCATATATCTTCTATGTGCCCTATCCTTTCAGGATGGAGGTGATGATGGTTTTTTACATGTCTTCTCCTGTTACCCCACACAACCCCCGTTTCGTCCTCCACCTGATCAGGCCCTTCAAATATGTTATCCACTGCCTCCCTCTGTCTCTTTTTCCTTCTATCTGGCCTGTCAGTATCAGATTCTCCAAGCCCTTCTTCCTCATTGTATGTCCCAGGAACTTCAGTTGTCTCTTCCTGATGCTCACTATTAGTTTTCTTTCCAAAACCTCATCATTGCTCACACGTTCGGTCCATGACATCCACAGCATCCTTCTGTAGAACCACATTTCCGCTGCTTCAAGTTTTTTCCTAATCTTCAATGATATTGTCCAACATTCCCTGCCATATTGAAGAACTGACATCACATAACAATCTAGCACTCTCTTTGTTTCTAGGGAAATTTTCCTGTTTCTTAGTACTTTACTCAGCTTCTGGAACGCTTCCTTCACCATGCCAATACGCCTTCGGATTTCTTTGTTGCACTTTCCATCTCCTGTTAGAACACTTCCTAGGTATTTCTTGAAAAATCTGTTAAGCAGTAAGAAAGATCCCCTTGAAATTTGGAAAAGGGCAGTAGAATATCCTCGCCTTTGTGAACATGCACATGAACTTATTTCAGGTTTTTCTTCAACATACAGTTGTGAATCTATATTCT
Organism: Ascarosepion bandense; assembly: GCA_037127315.1. NCBI lineage: Eukaryota > Metazoa > Mollusca > Cephalopoda > Sepiida > Sepiidae > Ascarosepion > Ascarosepion bandense. The sequence goes on along the minus strand of JBBBDQ010002692.1, from coordinate 605,747 downwards.
TATACTTGACACAAATCAAAAATTAATTGAGGATGCAGTTGACAGATGAGCATTTGGAAAATCAGTTAAAACTAAAAGCCGCCATGTTGGATCCTGATATCAAAATTCTATCTCAAGAGAAGCAATGCCAAGGAAGTCATTAATTATTCAAAAAGGTGGATAAAGTATTTGTTTTAACAGGTCTTCAGTTTTATGTCTGTTTTTGTGAGATTATATAGTTATTTAATTCTGTCTTATGCATTATTTACCTGAGATATAAAATGAGTAACTGTAAAAAATATCACATGGTAAATGCAACCTCTATAAAAGACAAAGAGTACAAAAAGGTTCCCTGCCCCTATGGTCGTATAAAGGATAATGGCTCAAAATTGTTAATGAAAAATCTGTGTTCCAATTCCAATTGAGTTCATTATATTCACTTATGTACTAATACAATTGGGAAAAGTATGAATCCACCTCTTTCTCCCCATCTATGGGCTCATTATTAGGATGTGTATCACTAAACCATTATTTTCTCAAAAAATTCTTATAATCTGAACATATTTTCTGGCTTTAAATAACCTGCAAGGGGTTGATAAACTGTAAAAATTGAATCAACCAAACAGACAAATTGTGTGTGCTTTTGTTATCTTAAAATATCATCATCTCACCCGTTACACCCAATTGTTGGCAGCAACTTTTTGTTATTGTTTTCATAACAAACTGTTTTTTTATAGGGTAGGGTTGTTAGCCATGCGCTCAACCCCCAAACCTGGAGGTTGCTTAACTTCAGTGATTGGACAAGAACCGGTGTATTCAACACAATATAGCTGCAGACATCTTAAAATATGTTCTTTGCTCAATTCTTATTATCACTCGTCTTAATATTCAGTTTGGTTTTGTGTCTTTCCTCATTGCTTTTTTTCAGTTTTGTTTCCCCAGTTTCCAGGAAGTCCATTGTGTGGTCACCTTTATGTTGGATTTTTTATTAATGCAAAAACTGACATGTAAAGGCCAGAGAATTTATAGTGGGTTATCCGTTATGGTGAAGCGTAGTTGTTGTGTTGAAACAGATGAACTGAATTTGGCCTTGTTAGTCGATAGCCTAATATAAGAGGGGTATAAAACAAGAAAATTAAATTGTGTATAGGAATTATATATATATATGTACTAACCAAAAGACATTACTTTTATTTGTAAAAAAAAACCAAAAAAACAAAAAAAAACTTATATATATATATATATATATATATATATAAGTTTTTTTTTGTTTTTTTTTTTACAAATAAAAGTAATGTCTTTTGGTTAGTACAAAGGTCGTTAAAAATGTTCATAGCAGTAATTGCTGAAAAGAGTTTGTATGTGTGTACATTCATTTGTTAGGAGTATCTTTGAAGTCTCTGCTTGGTCCTTCGGGTACTTCAGTTATTAAATGGCTCAGTGAACAGTGAAGAAGAAGATGAGAGAGAAAGGAGAGGCAACATAATACGATCACTTGACCTTTATCAAGGGACGTGTTGATTATGCTCATATTTTCTCTACTGTCGATTGTTTTCTTGTGTCGTCCTTTTATTTCATTTTCGGGGTCTGAACAAATTATTTGGGAATTCACATCTGGATTTAATTCTGGGCTTCCCATTGGACGATAAACAAAATTCACGTCGGCTCAGAAAAAAGGGTCTGTAAAAGGAATTTCATATTTATTCATTTTTGGTTTTCCACCGGAACTTCTGCGTGGAGCCCAGATGCGCAAAGACCAGTTTTGGTCATTTGCTTTCTGGATCTCTGAGGGCAAACATCTGGTCCCTCACTTGCTTGGTATCACCACAAATTAAATTTGCCGAAACATTTTTCACTGAAGATTAAAAATAAAAGAAAAAAAGAAACAATAATTGAATATGGCAGCCATGTTGTTTTCAAAACATTGTAACAAAAATCAAAGTTATTTATAAATACTGGCAACAAAAAAGATCAAGGAGGTCTATTTATTCTGGCGGGGAGTGTTTTGATTTATTTCTGTCTTCATCTATTAATGTCTTTTAATTTTTTTGACTTATTTCTGTCTTCATCTATTAATGTCTTTTAATTTTTAAAAACATCAAATTTTTATCAATTCATGGACCTTTTTGATGTTGACCAGATTCACAATAAAATCTCACAAATAAATGACTTTTCATTTATTTTTCAAATAAACCAATTCTTTATATTGGTTCAAATTGTGACCAAATCTGTAGTGTACACTTTTGTATTAATGCCCTTGGGAAAAAATGAATCTATTTCTTCTTCCTCCAGCTATGACTGAAGTAACAGGCTAGAATGGGTTAGCTACATGTTTCTGGTAGCCTTGACCTTGCATCTATATATATAAAAGGCAAGATGTTTGTGTGTGTCTGTCTGTATGTCCTTCATACAAATACACAATTTTTATCCAATTCTCACTAAACTTCACACAAATATTCTTTAGGTATCTGGTCAGGTTATGGGCTACTTATTTTTTTCAATTCCCCCCCCCCCCCCAATATTGGAAATCGATACCCCAATATCCGATCTGATCAAGATCAGGATTTCAGACCTTCTATCGTGGTTCTTGCTGCAGAATTTGCTCTAACTTGGTAAAATTATAGTTTTTTAATCTCAAACATTAGTAGATCTTCTCAGACAACTCATTTTCCTTGATATCAGAAATCAGTAAGCCTCGATATTCTATTGAATCTGATCAAAAATCGATATTCAGCCATCAATATGGCTCATTTTCTCCAATTTTACTCCCAATGAGTACAATAAGTTTTCATGGATTTATTTAGGTTAGTTTTTGCCTGGATGATTTATTTGACTCTGATATTGGAAATTGATACCCTGATATCTTATCGGGTTTGATCAAAATCAGGTTTTCAGCCCTTTTATTTTGGTTTTTGCTTCGGGTTTTGTTCTAGGTAGGTATAATTGTAGTTCTTAGTCTCAGCCATGATACCATTTACTTAGAGGACTTATTTAGCCTTCAAAATTCAGTTTGTGACGTAAATTTTATTTGACATCGATACCGGAAATCAAAATTTGACTTACACCCATTCATTTTACTAAGTTCTACGGCTTCAAGACCAACCTTTCAACAGCCTATGTTTTTCGTGCCAACGTCCAAAGAGTCTGAGCTCTAAGACCACGGATTAGTTTTAAAGCTTTCATTACACCTGAGCAACGCCGGGCTATACTGCTAATCAAGGATAAGACCTAAACAAGAAGTGTTAGGAAGTGACTTCACAGTAGTAGTGAGAATGTTCAATAGTTAATTAGTCCTTAGAGTGATGACTCTGTGGCTAAGTGGTTGTCCAAGGCAAATACCCACAGATCTATAGCTGTTCTCAATATATTTTTGCAGATCATTCTTGGTTGTCCCCTCTTGTTTTTGCTCTGTTCTGGTTGGTAAAGAGTGAGTCTTTATACATGGTTATTGATTGGCCTTAACCACTGCTCATACTTATTGCAAATAAATGTTTTTTTTTAATCAGTGGTTGTTGGCTAACTCTTTGCAAGATATTCTCATTTCTGATGCATTCAGGTCTTTTAGCAGCCAGCATATATCTGTAACTGGGGGTTCCAAACGAATTTGGAGTCTTCACAAATTGTTTAATTTTTGTACAAGATACCTATTCTTGTGTCAAATGTAGATAGAATGAAGGAATGAAATGTAGAGTTTCATTTCAGTTGAATGGTTGGTGACTGTCATGTTATTTCAATTGTCAGAACTTTTTAAAGTAATATAGTGTAGGGAAGATGTGCATCATGGTGCAGTGAATATCAGCTCTGAACAGAGAGCCGAGTTTGAATTCCAATTGAATTTGTTGCATTCACTTTTGCACAAATACTCTTAGGAAATGTATTAATCTCTCTTCTTTCCAGCTATGGGTTAAATAGCAGGACAAATTGGGTTCTATAGCCTTAGTTGGCAACCAGTCTACTACAGAAAGTAATGACAACTCACTTCTACCCAGTCAGTCTTGTCTCTTTTGAGACATAATTTCCCAAGCATGTATCATGTATGGCACTTAAAGTAAAAGATCAGTTTTCTATTGTCATGAAGTAATAAACTGCTCCTCCTAGAATTAGTACAAATTAATATAATCAAAAACGAATACAATAAAAGCTTCTGTTAGATCTAAAGTGAGGAATCGGTTTTCTATTGCTATGAAGTAATAAACTGATCCCTCAAGAATTACTACTTATTAAGATAATAATGTAATCCATCATTTCTCCCCAGCTATGGATTGAATAGCAGGACAGATTGGGTTCTGTAGCCTTGGTTGGCAACCAGTGTAGCACAGAAAGTAATGGCAACCCACTGTGAGAGAATCTTTTGCCCAGTCAGTATGTCTCTTTCAAATCATGATTGCCCAAGAGCATATCATGGCACTTAACTGACCGAGTATACAGCATCATTTAGCAACACAGAAAGTAGAACTGAAATGTATTCTGATCTAGTCTATTGAATTCCCTTACATACTAATACTCTTGTGAAAAACATGAACCTCTTCCTTCTCTCCCTAGCTATCGATTATATAACCGTGTAAACTGAACTCTTTCACCTTACATGGCCACCAGTCTGAGAGAAAAAAAAATCTAAATGGTAATTCACTGATAATAAAGAAAAGGAATCTGTGGAGAGCCATGATTGTCTACATCCTGGTGGGACATAGGAATCTGTGGAGAGCCATCATTGTCTACATCCTGGTGGGACATAGGAATCTGTGGAGAGCCATCATTGTCTACATCCTGGTGGGACATAGGAATCTGTGGAGAGCCATCATTGTCTACATCCTGGTGGGACATAGGAATCTGTGGAGAGCCATCATTGTCTACATCCTGGTGGGACATAGGAATCTGTGGAGAGCCATCATTGTCTACATCCTGGTGGGACATAGGAATCTGTGGAGAGCCATCATTGTCTACATCCTGGTGGGACATAGGAATCTGTGGAGATCCATCATTGTCTACATCCTGGTGGGACATAGGAATCTGTGGAGAGCCATAGATTGGTCTACATCCTGGTGGGACATAGGAATCTGTGGGAGATCCATCATTGTCTACATCCTGGTGGGACATAGGAATCTGTGGAGAGCCATGATTGTCTACATCCTGGTGGGACATAGGAATCTGTGGAGGAGCCATCATTGTCTACATCCTGGTGGGACATAGGAATCTGTGGAGATCCATCATTGTCTACATCCTGGTGGGACATAGGAATCTGTGGAGATCCATCATTGTCTACATCCTGGTGGGACATAGGAATCTGTGGAGAGCCATCATTGTCTACATCCTGGTGGGACATGGGAATCTTTGGAGAGCCATCATTGTCTACATCCTGGTGGGACATGGGAATCTGTGGAGAGCCATCATTGTCTACATCCTGGTGGGACATAGGGAATCTGTAGAGAGCCATCATTGTCTACATCCTGGTGGGACATGGGAATCTGTGGAGAGTCATCATTGTCTACATCCTGGTGGGACATGGGAATCTGTGGAGAGCCATCATTGTCTACATCCTGGTGGGACATGGGAATCTGTGGAGAGCCATCATTGTCTACATCCTGGTGGGACATGGGAATCTGTAGAGAGCCATCATTGTCTACATCCTGGTGGGACATAGGAATCTGTAGAGAGCCATCATTGTCTACATCCTGGTGGGACATAGGAATCTGTGGAGAGCCATCATTGTCTACATCCTGGTGGGACATGGTAATTCACTGATAATAAAGAAAAGGAATCTGTGGAGAGCCATGATTGGATACATCCTAGACTGATATGGCAGTTCACAGATAATAAAGAAATGGAATCTGTGGAGGGCTATGCTTGCATATGTCTTGAAATTGTTATAACAAGCAATAAATTAATGTTTTCAACAGCATGTCTTCATTAAATATGCACAATATATATTTGCACTTGTTAGAAGATCGGCAAAAATCGTTAGTAGGTTGTTTTTGGTTGGTGTTTGTCAGGAAAGCAATTAGGCATAATGGTGTTGGTAGTGCTGAGAGTTTTCTCAGGTTGGTTTGGTTGAGGTCACAGGATAGGTCTGAAGTGGATTTGGCTGTTGTTGGGTTTAACACATGTGTTGATTGATTGTCGGCAATGGTGTTGATGAGCTGGCGGCCATGTGATGTCGAGATGTTGATGTCAAACTGCCTGCTAAGGTTGGTTGACATGTTAACTGATTGAGGTCACAGTGTTGGTTTGATTTGTGGTAGGGTGCATTAGTTGCCTAGATGATAGCAGTGGTGATGAGAGATTAGGTGTAGCTAGTAGGCCTTTATACGAAATAGACTGACAGTGCAGACAATGAGGGTAGCTCTGCAGTAGGTTGAACAGAATGTTTCATTTGAATTTGGCTGAATGTGGTATCAGCGAAATGGGGTGAAAATAGTGATGGCAAGGGTAGGCCTGTAGTGGGTTGGGCAGAATGTTTCAGTTTGATGTCAAGGGAGGCCTGGAGCTGTGTGATAACAACATTGAGGTGTTATAAATCACATTTGTGGCTTTGGTGATGGAGGGTCCAGACGATATCAAAGCTGGTCTCTGCTATATTTAGTGTGTGTGTGAAGACTGATTGTCAGAATGTATCTGTCTGGTGTTGGTAACAGCGACCTGGAGATGTGTAGTGATGACATTGATGTGTTATAAATCAATGTAAGGGTCTGGTGATGTTGAAGCTAGTCTTCGATTCCATATGTGAATAGTTAAGTGAGTTTAGTATATAATCATACATTCATACGTAATGCTCAGTGCTTATGCACCTGAAACAAGAATTCTTTTTTTTTATTTTGTGTTCTGTCTTCTTGATGTTCACATCTGTCTGGCATACAGAGGGAATCAGAAAGCAATCTAGCTGCGGCAGGGTACTAGAAAGGGATGTATCATTTAAAAAAACGTTTCCAGAGCATTTTTTAAATTTTTTAGAAATTGACCAAAACTCCAGAAAAATGAATCTTTTCTCTTCGATGTTTGCACTTCTGTTTTGCTTTGGGTTGCTTCAGTCAGTCTCTTAAGTGCCATAGGTGATACACGCTTTGGGCGATCATGTCTCAAAAGAAACATGACTGACTGGGCAGAAGATTATCGCACAGTAGGTTGCTATTACTTTTTGCAATAGACTGGTTGCCAGCCAAGGCTATAGAACCTAATCTGTCCTGTTATTTGACTCATATCTAGAGGGGGGGAAGAGATGTATTATATTAAGTAGTAATTAATAGGGGGTCAGTTTATTACTTCATAAAAATATAAAACTGATTTCCCAGTTTATGCCCAGTAGAAGCCTTAATCATTTTTCCAACTATGATATTCAGTCAGTTAAGTACCATGCATGATACAGGCTTTGGATGATCATGTCCCGAAAGAGACATGACTAACTGGGAAGAAGATTATCCCGCAGTAGGTTGCCATTGCTTTCTGTGGTAGACTTATTGCTGACCAAGGCTATAGAACCCAATCTGTCCTGTTATTTAACCCATAACTGGAAGAAAGAGATGGACCAATACCTTTACCAAGGGTATTTGTGCACTAGTAAATGCAAGGAATTCAACTGGAATTCGAATTTGGTTCCCCGAGTTGTCGTTCCGAGTCAATATTCACTGCACCACAATGCACATTTGATTGCTTACCATATGCAAAAGAATGTTTTAAATATCTGTCTGTATTTTTGAGATGAGGTATTGTATTTATTTATACTATTTCCGTTGTTTGAACTGTTGTCATCATTTCTGCTGTTATATTCACAAGGTTTTGGTTGTTGTATTGAAGTTTTGAACCGAACGCTTTATTTCGTTAACTGGAGTAGATTGTTCTAGTTTTATAAGTCATACTCTTTTAGATGTCGCAATATCAGTTATCTCCCTTTAACTCAACTACCTAAGTTTTTTAGTTTCTGTTTGTTCAACTCTGCTATAGCCAGGTATTGAATTCACAACTCTTTGAGTCAAGACCCTGGATCTGACCAACACTTTTATCTACTAGGCCATGTGTCTTTGAGGGTTTAGGTCAAAATTCCAGTCACCTGAAGAAGGTCGGAGTCTACAACCAATTTATTGTGAATATGGCAACAGAGATGAGGACAACAGTCCGAACAATGTAAATAATTTGCTATTTTGATGTTCACATGTACACACACACACACACACACACACACACACACACACACACACACACACGCACACACACACACACACACACACACACACACAGTTCATCTATGCACCGGTTACTTTATTAGTTGGCTGGACAGAATGATTGATTTTTTTGGTGTTCAGGTGCCTCTACTGACAGGCTGTTCATCACTGACATTTCTTGCTGTCAAATTCCAGTTTGAAAAAAAATTTTTTTTTAAACTGTAAAGAAAATTAACAATTTCAGGCTTCTGTTTCCAAGATGGAAACAATTAAAAGTTCTTCCAGACGATTCTTCTCAAAGAGATAATCTTAAATGAAGACACATCAATATAGGATATTTTTTTTATAGTTTTTAGTTTCTCAACTTTTTCTTCCAGTTTCTTTTTTCTTAAATATTTTTTTTTCTGAAAAAATAATATAGAACTTTATTTTTTCACTTAAACTTTTTTCTTTATCTTTTTAAAATATTCTTTAACATACTCCACCCCCGTTTACTGAACAGGTGAAGAGTCTCATCCCTTGTTCCCTGTTTAGGATGTGGTTTGTGGCTTTCTCTTTTCTAATCTTTTCACTCTTTAATTTTTTTTTTTCAATTCGAGTAGATAGATCTATCTATCGCCCAGTTCACACGCCACCCACATCTATTGAACAGGTGAAGAGGCTCATCCCTTGTTCCCTGTTTAGGATGTGGTTTTCGGCTTTCTCTTTTCCAATCTTTTCACTTTTTTATTTTTGTTTTTCAATTGGAGTAGATAGACTAATCTATCGCTCGGTTCACACTCCACCCACATCTATTGAACAGGTGAAGAGGCTCATCCCTTGTTCCTTGTTTAGGATGTGGTCTCCGGCTTTCTCTTTTCCAATCTTTTCACTCTTACGTAGCCCCCTGCGCTTCAGTGGCATTACCACCTGGCTCGGGGTGATATGATTAAAAAAAAAATCTTAAGTTTTTTTTTTTTACTTTTATTGTTAATATCAAGTTTCTTTACTTTCTTAATTTTTTCTTTGTTTAAATTTCATGTGTTTCTCTTCTCAGTACAATTTACCTTTTGAGGCCTCCTTTTCTTAGATTGGTTGCAAACCAGTACAAGAGGGTACAGTCCACCCTGCTATTTTATTACCAGTTGGAAGTTGAAGGGAGAAGAAATGATTCCCACCTTTTCCAAAAACGTAATGCATTTAAATAACTTGATCTGTGGTGACCTCGTTATGTCCTGGGCTCCTTTTAAGAGATATAAAATTAATTTTGAGCTCAGTATCACATCAGTCAGAGGGTAGTCCAAGAAAGTGACTTTATAGCCACCAAATGCAGAATTGAGCCTCAATGAATAATTTGATCTGCACTGACACTCTTATGTACTGGGCTCACTTTAAAAGCTACAAAAGTTAGTTTTTTATGCTCAGCATCATATTAAAATCAAAGAAAGTGATCTCATAGCCACCAAAGCATATTGGTGTAACAACATAAAACAGGAAATCAATCGAGCTGAACTTAGAATATATTAATGTTAATTTTTTTCACTGTAATTATTCTGATAAGCTTTGACTATGAATTTCAAAGCACAACTACCCTTGCGAAAGATATTAATCTGTCTTTTCCCTCCAGTTATGGGTTAAATAATAGGACAGATTGGGTTCTATAGCTTTGATCAGCAACCAGTTTACCGCAGAAAGCAATGGCAACATACTGCGGGATAATCTTCTGTCCAGTCAGCCATGTCTCTTTTGAGACATGATCGCCCAAAGCGTGTATCACGTATGGCACATAACTGACTTACTAGATTGGCAGCTAGGTCTCATGATTTTACAGTTGTAATGGCTAGATGTAGCCATACATTCTATGTAAACAATTTATTCTCTCACACCCTTTACTTTTGGCTCTTCTGGCTTCTTACTTTTCAGTCAATTTTGATCTTCAAAAATTTAAATAGAATGTCAACCACCATCTTCTGTCTTCTTAATTCTTGTTCTTTTATTGTTCTCTCTCCTTAATAATGATTGTTTTTCTTGTATTCTTTTCACACTGAGTCTTGTGTCTTAGTGGCTTTGTTTCCTTACTTGGAAGGAAATGATTAAATAAAAGACAACTGAATGACAGGAAATCATATATAAATTCTGCCTACAAAGAGGAAGGTAGAGTTATATCTGTGTGAGAACGAGATTAAATATTCAAAGAAAATGTTTTAAAATCATCAGACCCTCAACATTAATGTGTTGGTTTCCAGACGTGAATAAACAATTATTTTATGTATGAAAATTTAATCTGGTTTTCTCGTCAAACTTTACTAATATAAGCTTCAAGTGTTTTTCTTTTATTTTTGCAGTAAATTATGTTTAATTTTATACTTTGTTTTGTAAAGTTTTTCTGAGCTTCTGAATCTTTGTCATTATTCCAAAGATTTTCTGGAACTGTCATCTAATCTTCATTAGTTTTCTCACCATATTTGTGCCAATGTATTTGGACATCCTGATGTGCGTTGTAGTGCAGGATATGCGTTGTGGTGCAGTGGATATCGGCCCAGAACGAGAAATCAGAAAGCCGAGTTCGAATTCCAGCTGAATTCATTACATTCACTTATGCGCAAATACCCTTGGGAAAGGTATTAATCCGTCTCTTCCTTCCAGTTATGAGTTAAATAACAGGACAGATTGGGTTCTATAGCCTTGATTGGCAACCAGTCTGCCGCAGAAAGCAATGGCAACCTACTGTGGGATAATCTTCTGCCCAGTCAGTCATGTCTCTTTCGAGACATGATCGCCCAAGCGTGTATCATGTATGGCACTTAACTGAGTGACTGTCTGACTGGTATTTTCAGATAACTCCTTGTCATTATTCCATGATTTATTCAAATAGTAATGACGATATTAGCCATTTTCTTATCAGGTAATGTATAGTATTTAACCAGACCTACTTTCAGTTGAAATTTATAAAATAAAGAATTCAAAAAGGCCTCCTTCCTAACTGTTTGTTAGTGTTGAATGTCAGCATATTGATTGTCATTTTCTTTTAGCATTCCATGTGATATTCATTTTAGTTGTTGCTACTGTTGGTAGTCTTCAAGTGATTTGTTTTCTGTTATCTGATACAGTTCTTTGTTGATGATTCGGTAGCAACAGTTCACATTATTTGAAGATGAAGAGTCTTCACCAATACTTTAGGCTTCGTTTGCTCAAAGACATTTTTAACTGTTGATCTGAGAAAGCAGTTGTATGCAGCTGATAGTTTAGATATCTGTGAATGTGTTTGGTGCCATCCATATGAAATCTTCGTCTGATAAGGCTATTTAAGAATATGACTCCAGTCTTTAGCTCGATGTTTTAGCTTTGTAGCAACTTGCTGTCATCATTATCATCATCATTGTTTAGCATCTATTTCCATGCTAATGGGATGGACGAGGTTTTCTTGATGGCTCCATAATTGAACCATCATGAAATATTGGATGGAGTTTCACAGCCCTTACTAATATGGTGAAACAAAGAATTTCTTTTTTCTTTTTCTTACTTACTAGTCTAACCTACCAAAGAACATGAGTGTTTGCAAAACTAAGCATAGAGAAGCCCTTACTAACACCAACCAGTTTAGGAGACTGGAAACTCAGTGTTTTTATAGAGACACCATTTCTAGGAAGATTATCTACCAAGGTTTAAGAGTTCAGCCTAGCCTATTCTACACAGAGTAGAGGTTTTTATTTCAGAGATTTCTTTCTCTTCTAAAGATATGGAATCTTACCCAGCTTAACTTTATCTTTTAAATGGCTTCAGTTTGGGGGTTATCTATTTGCCCATAGCTGGGACTATAACAGATGCTATTTCCCCAGGTTAGGGTGGACCTGGGATCAACAGCTATTAAGAGGTGGTTCCATGCTCCTCTGAACCTTCCAATCAGAGGTTTTTTTTTTTGGTCATTTCACCCCAGGCAATGCGGTACCACCACTGATGTGTAGGGGGCTACATAAGAGAGTTAGTTTTAGACAGGAGGAGAGTGAAGAGAAAGACAAACCAGTTACAGGGGGGTGAAAGAGAAAGAGCAAGAGAAGGATGCGAACAAAGGAGTGAAGACAGTTGCGAAGGTAGAGAGAAAGGAAAAGAACATGATACACGGGGTGATGTAGAAAAGGCTGGAGTTACATAAGAGAGTTTAAGTATTAGGCAGAAGGAGAGTGAAGAGAAAGACAAACCAGTTACAGGGGGTGAAAGAGAAAGGGCAAGAGAAGGATGCGAACAAAGGAGTGAAGACAGTTGCGAAGGTAGAGAGAAAGGAAAAGAACATGATACACAGTGCGATGTAGAAAGGGCTGGAGTTCATTTAACACAAGTTAGGGAAGAGCACAGATTGAAACCATTACCCCTCAACTCAACATGTATTCTTTTCCTGACTCTCTATCCATGCACCCACCAAGAAGTGGGCTGGAGTTAAGTGGAAAAGAGATGAGAATTGACTTTGCTGGATGTAGTTTATTGTATCATAAAGTCAGTGTTAAATCCTATTTGTATCCCAGGACTATCACAGCTACCTTACTACTTTACCTAATACCTCATCTGGCTAAGTACATTTCTATAAGTGGCAAGACCAAAGATCTCTAATGTACTGCTCCCAACCAACGGGACTGCTGCCAGATGTTGTTTATATGCTCTATTGTGTGAAACTATTTCTAACACAATATATTCTGTTTTATTTTCTCATCTCCTCTACTAAATTTGTTAAAATTGCTCCATACTTTGAGGTATTTGAAATGTTTCTTCTTCTTCTATGTGCCTTGTCCTTTCAGGACATAGGCTATCATGGCCTTCCATATCTCCCTATTCTTGGTGGCTCTTAGCACGCCTTCTCCTGTTACACCATGCAACCCTCGTTCTGTCATCCACTAGCTCAAGCCAATAAATCTAGAATATAAATGTATAGAAACTAGCATGGCCACAAAATGAGGGATCAGTTTATATATTGACTTTAATATAGATTTGAACCCCCACTTTATATCCACATTATAATTTTTTATAAACAGTTGGCATATATCTTCTTCTGCTATGTGCCTTGTCCTTTCAGGACGTAGGCTATCATGGCCTTCCATATCTCCCTATTCCTGGTGGCTCTGAGCATACTTTATCCTGTAACACCATGCAACCCCTGTTCTGTCATCCACCTGCTCAGGCCCTTCAAATATGTTATCTGCTGCTTTCCTTTGTCTCTTTTTCCCTCTATCTAGCCTGTTAGTAACAGGTTCTTCAAGCCCTTCTTCCTCAATGCATGTTACAGGAACTTTAGTTATCTCTTCCTGATGCTCAATATTAATTTCCTTTTTGTTACCATCATTTCCAAAACTTCATCATTGCTCACATGTTCGATCCCTGATATCCGCAGCATCCTTCTGTAGAACCACGTTTTGGCTGTTGGCAGTTTTTCCTTCATCTTTGATGATATTGTCCAATATTTACTGCCATATTGAAGAACTGACATCGCATAACAATCTAGTATTCTCTACTTTGTTTCTAGTGAAAGTTTCCTGTGTCTTAATACTTTACTTAGCTTCTGGAACGTGTCCTTTGCCATGCCAATTCACGTTCAGATCTGTGTCACACTTTCCGTCTTCTGTTAGAACACTTCCCAGGTATTTAAATTTTTGTACCTGCTTGATTTTACTATCTTGCAACTGTATTTGGCATTTTGGCTGTTCTTTTTGCTGATGATCATGCAATCGTTTTTTTGGGGGTTTTTTTTTGCCGTTTATTTGTAGTCCATTTTTGTCACTCTCTTCATCTATCTTTTGTAGTTTTCTTTCTGTGTCTGTAATCAGCACTATTGTCCGTGTACTGTATGTTATTCAAATTGTGGCCTCTGATTATAAATCCTGGCTTAACATCTAGTGTCTTCAAAATAGTCTTGCTGTACAAGTTGAATAGATCCGGTGAAATGACATCCTTGTCTTATGCCCCTTTCTATCTTTGTATATCTGCTGATATTGTTCCCTGTTCACATGCAGTAGAGATTCTTGAAATGCTCAGCATATACTAATTGTATATCCTGAATTTTTATGATTGTCTTTCTAATTTCATGGTTTCTGTTTTTGAAAATTTTGTGTTTTGAGTTCCAAGTATTTTTATTCTTTATATTTTGCCTTGATTTTTCACTTGGTATGTTCTTTGTCTTCTAGGTATAAATTTATACAGTAAGTTTTGTTTACTATTTGAGGTGATATAAAGTTTCCTGCTAAGAGTCGATCAGTTATGTGACATACGTGATACATGCTTTGGGCGATCATGTCATGAAAGAGACATGACTGACTAAGCAGAAGATTATCCCGCAGTAGGTTGCCAATGTTTTCTGTGGCAGACTGGTTGCCGACCAAGGCTATAGAACCCAATCCATCCTATTATTTAACCTATAGATAGAGGGAGAAGAGATGTATTATATTATTAAGTTGTTAGTGGAGGATCAGTTTATTACTTCATAACAACATAAAACGGATCCCCCACTTTATGCCCAGAACAAGGCTTAATTTTATTTTCAACTATTATATTCAGTCAGTCAGTTAAGTGCCATACGTGATACAGGTTTTGGGCGATCATGTCTCTTTCGAGACATGAATGACTGAGCAGAAAATTATCCTGCAGAAGGCTGCCATTGCTTTCTGTGGCAGACTGGTTGCCAACCAAGGCTATAGAACCCAATCTGTTTTATTATTTAACTATATAGATTTTTATTTTTATTTATTTATTTATTCAATTATAGAGGGAGAAGAGATGTATTATATCATTATTAAGTTGTTAGTGGGAGATCAGTTTATTACTTCATAACAACATAAAACTGATCCCCCACTTTATGCCCAGAACAAGCCTTAATTATGTTTTCAACTATTACATTCAGTTAGTCAGTTAAGTGCCATTCGTAATACACGCTTTGGGCAACCATGTCTCGAAAGAGACATGACTGACTGGGCAGAAGGTTATCCCGCAGAAGGTTGCCATTGCTTTCTGCGGTAGACTGGTTGCCAACCAAGGCTATAGAACCCAATCTGTCCTGTTATTTAACCCATAACTGGAGGGAAGAGACGGATTAATACCTTTCCCAAGGGTATTTGTGAGTAAGTGAATGCAAAGAATTCAACTGGAGTTCAAACTCAGCTCCTCAATTTGTTGTTCCATGTCAGTATTTACTGCACCACAACACACATCCGCTTCTGTTTATTAATGGTCTGAATTCTTGAATACGGTAGAAAATAATGTATTTTGTAACTCTTTATTCTACATTCTTTTTTTCTCATTTTTGTTGTTGATTAAGCCACACTGATAAAAGTTACTTAAGATTTCGTCAAGTCAAAGTACAGTTACTTATACATTCACAATGACTCAGCAAAGTAGATCAGAAAAATCTCATACAGGTTTTTATTTTATTCTATTTTTTTTCAAAATATTGCATCCCACAACTCCCTCATCAGCTGCCTATCGTCAACATTGATCTTTCTATTGTGTCTGGCTTTTGCCAGTAAAAGGGGTGGAGATTTTAGACCAGAGATAAAATAACAATATGATGAGGTAGCTGATAATAATTCTAAAATGACTACATTGCTGACTGTTTTAGAAAGTTGAAGAAATAAGGGGGAGGGGCAACTGTTTGAGATCTCAGATAGCCAAATTTATCATTTGTGAAATGGCTATCTGTAATAATAAAACAAGTAGTTTCCTTAAATATTTAATAAGTTAAATTAATAATATTGGTTGTAATATGTATAAAAACTAAGTTATTGACAGATTTGTTGAATGATTCAAATTGATTTGCAAATGAAAATGAAACTTGTATTGAATTCTTTTGGTCTATCATTAATTCTACAAGACCCAACCCTGCATCCAAGACTGAAGAAGGGGACAGTTCTCTTAGCATCATCTCTGGAAATAAGGAAAAGGTGAGATAATGATCTGTCATCACTAAAAAGAATCAGTAGAGTGGAGAGGTAGGGAACTACAAACAGAGGGCAAAGAAGAGGGTTGCATACATTTTTGCAACACTAGAAGAAAATGATTTCGTTTTAGGGTGAACTGTCTAAAAAAAAAATAAAAGGGTGGCTCTGCAGGTTATTCATTTAAAATGGATAGATCCTGGATTCAGATACTCTCTTGTGAGATTATCTTTTTACTTATATAAATTTTGGCTGTGAATGAGGAGATAAAAACACGGGTAGAATGAGGTGACTATCAAAATCATTATAGCTTGTATAGAATAGGATGCATTTGTTGAAAAACCATCACAAATCTACCCCCAATCAAGATGGGTTCTGACCAGTATGGTAAAGGCAACCATAGTTGTCTCCCCTTTTAATGTAGTCAACTGCCATACATAATACACACATGGGCAATCATGTCTTTTTTGATCCATGACTGACTAAGCAGAATATTTTCCTGTAGTAGGTTATCATTTCTTCTTGCAGCAGACTGGTTGCCAACCAAGGCTTTAGAACATAAGCTGTCCTGCTATTTAGCCCATAGCTAGGGGAGAAGAAACTGATTAATACTTTTTCCAAAGGTATTTGTGCTTAAGTAAATGCAACTAATTCGACTGGAATTTGAACCTGGCTTTCCAGTTTCTCATTCTGAGCTTATATCCATTACACCACAATGCACATCCCTTTAAACTCATTCAGTTAAGTGCCATATGTGAAACAAGCTTGGGCGATCATGTCTCGAAAGAGACATGACTGACTGGGCAGAAAATTTTCCCACAGTAGGTTGCCATTGCTTTCTGTGGTAGACTGGTTGCTAGCCAAGGCTATAGAACTCAATCTGTCCTGTTATTTAACCCAATGCTAGAGTAGGAAGAGACAGACTAATACCTTTCCCAAGGGTATTTGCACGTAAGTGAATGCAATGAATTCAACTGGAATTCGAACTCGGCTCCCCGATTTCTCGTTCCTAGCCAATATCCACTGCACCACAACGCACATCCCTTTAAACTACTGGACTTTAAAGACCTTTCTTATGGGCAATTGTCAAATTGCATTGAATAAAGCTTCTTCACAAGCATAAATTTTAGTTTTTTTTTTCACAGTCGGGTTTGTCATTTTGGAACATTCTGTAACAAACTGAAAAATTAATTTGTCTATATTTCTGAAATGAGGTAGTATTCACAGTATTTACATTATTTGGACTATTGTCTTCATCTTTGTTGCCATTTGTATGATGTTTAATAATAGATCATTCTATTTGTCTATAATTCTGAGATGAGGTAGTATTCACAGTATTTACATTATTTGGACTATTGTCTTCATCTTTGTTGCCATTTGTACGACGTTTCGGCCGTTGTGCACTCTGGCCTTCTTCAGGTGCTGGGAATTTCAAACCAAACCCTTAAGAACACATGGCTCAGTGGATATAGACGTTAGTTTGTTCCTGTGACTTGACTCAAAGAATTGTGAGTTCAATACCAGGCTACAGCAGTGGTGAACAAGTAATTTACAGGGTTAGAGGGAGATAACTCATGACTTTCAAAAGAGGCATTACTACGCAAGGAATGGAGTTCATATATCCCAGTGATTGTAATAAAGAATTTGGTTCAAAATTCCAAGCACCTGAAGAAAGCCGAAGTGTACAAAGGCTGAAACGTTGTACAAATGGCAGCAAATGAGGATAATAGTTCAAATAATATAAATACTGAAGACTTCATGATTTTCCAATCAGAACAAAAATGATTTGAAAAACAAAGACATTTTTCATAAAATATCTTGTCAATTTCTCTTCTGATTTTTTTTTTATAATATTATCTTTTTTAAAGAACCTCATAAATTGCACTTTGTTTTTACCTCCTCCTCGTGTACATCTTTAACAACCTCATTCAGTCATGTTCTGCTTTGTGTCACTCTTCTTACCTTTTAGTGGGTAAAAAATTAGTAAAAAAATGTATAAGTAACTGGACTTTGACTTGACGAAATCTTAAGCAACTTTTATCAGTGTGGCTTAATCAACAACAAAAATGAGAAAAAAAGAATGTAGAATAAACAGTTACAAAATACATTATTTTCTACCGTATTCAAGAATTCCGACCATTAATAAACAAAAGTGGATGTGTGTTGTGGTGCAGTGGATATTGACATGGAACACCAAATTGGGGAGCTGAGTTCGAACTTTAAATTCCTTGCATTCACTTACTCACAAATAACCTTGGGAAAGGTATTAAGCTGTCTCTTCCCTCCAGTTATGGGTTAAATAATAAGACAGATGGGGCCTATAGCCTTGGTTGGCAACCAGTCTACCGCAGAAAGCAATGGCAACCTTCTGCGGGATAACCTTCTGCCCAGTCAGTCATGTCTCGAAAGAGACATGATCGCCCAAAGTGTGTATCACATATGGCACTTAACTGACTGAATATACAAAAACCAGTCTACAATACTTATCACAATCAATTACAAGCTTGTTTTTATATTAATGCTCTTCGGGGTCAAGTTTAGAAACATAAAACATAGCAATTTGATAAAAGTATTCAAGAATTCTACCAATTTTACTAGTTTATAATAGTTTAGTTAAATTGAAATAGCTTTATTTTAAGCAACTTGACGAGTAATTCTTGCACAAAAATTAAACAACATGGACACTGGTCAAAATCCTATGTTGCTATTTAAAGAAAATTGTGTAATGGTTTGTTGTCTATCGTCTCAAAATATCTCTCATCATCAAAACAACCTCACCTCTTGTTTGTTAATCAAATACTCATTATCTAGAGACATTTTAAAAGTTACTTTCACCGTGTTTTGAGATTGATGAACAAGGTTTTTAAATTAAGATTTAACTTTCATCTTCTGGTTTCAACTTATTGATTTTTTTAGTTGGTGAAATTCTTTTTTCTTTTTGTTGTTGTGTTTTTCAGTAGTGAGAAAGTATCTCCCTTGACAAGAATTAATTTCTTTTAATGTATTTTTAGGTAGAATGTAATACTTCCATTATTTCAAACAGATGAACATACTTCATATAATATATTAACAATTTCAGTTCTCTATTATCTGTTAATAATACCATTTATTAATAACTGTAAATAATTGCAATATAATAATTATTTTAGGACCTTTTTTTGTTCCATGATTAAAAAATTTATTTTGTGCTTAAAACACAGTAAATCTAAAGAAAAGTGTTTATTGAAGAATTTATAAACTCCTTAATATAAAAACATGGAATCCAAAGTGTAGGGATTATTGAATGCCTCATGAACTTCTAAAATCATATTGAATCTCAACAATGGAACTGATGGAAGGTTTTGTGAACTTGTTAATTTAAAATTATATAGATCTCAAGTGTTGTACTTATTGAATGTCTCACAAATGCATTTAAATAGCAGTGCTTATTGAAGTTCCTCTGAACTTGTTAATCTAATATCATATTGGATCTAAACAGTAGAGGTTATTTTATATCATGTGAACTTGTTGATCTAAAATCATGTTGGATTTCAAGATGTGGACTCACTAAATGTCTTGTGAACTTTTTTTAATGTAAAATCTTATTGGATCTCAAGTGTAGGACATTTTTAATTTCTCAAAAACTTGTTAATTTAAAATCGTATTACACGTAAAGGATAGAGCTTATTGAAGGTCGTGGGAATTTGTTAATATAAAATCATTTTAGATGGAAATAGCAGTGCTTATTGAAGGTTTTGTAAATTTGTTAATCTAAAATCATATTGGATCTCAAGAGTAGGGCTTATTGAAGATCTCATGGACATAGAAAGCAAAATGAAATTTAAAGAGCAGTGCTTATTGAAGATCTTGTGTATTTGTTAATCTAAAATCATATTGGAACTAAAGAGTTGGGCTTATGGAATGTTTCATGAACTTGCTAATCTAAAATCATATTGGATCTCAAGTTTAGTGTTTGTTAAAAGTCTCATGATCTTGTTAATTTAAAATCATATTGGATCTCAAGAGTAGGGCTTATTTAAGTTCTTGTGAACTCAATATTAAAAAAAAATGTTTAAAAAATTGTGCAAATGTTGCAACTGAATGTATAGAGGTTTTGCTTCACTTTTGCTATCTTATCTATATTAATGGCACTTTGTATATTCAAACATTATAAGCAAACATTATAACAAAAGCAAACATATCAAACATTATAAGCAAACATTATAACAAAAGCAAACATATCAAACATTATAAGCAAACATTATAACAAAAGCAAACATATCAAACATTATAAGCAAACATTATAACAAAAGCAAACATATCAAACATTATAAGCAAACATTATAACAAAAGCAAACATATCAAACATTATAAGCAAACATTATAACAAAAGCAAACATATCAAACATTATAAGCAAACATTATAACAAAAGCAAACATATCAAACATTATAAGCAAACATTATAACAAAAGCAAACATATCAAACATTATAAGCAAACATTATAACAAAAGCAAACATATCAAACATTATAAGCAAACATTATAACAAAAGCAAACATATCAAACATTATAAGCAAACAGAAAATCTTAGAATCCCCGTTCTTTTTGCAGTCAATTGCAAGACCCCAAATAATAATAAAGATTATATGAAGTTCATTCCGGAGCCATGCAAGATCGCTGTAGGTTATTGAAATTCACAGTAAGTCATTTTTAGACAAATAAAAAAATTCTACAAAAATCTATTGACATTCTGAGTTTGCTGTGATATACAAATTAAGATGTTATATAGGGTAGGATAGATAAGGTCAAATTCACTCTCCAAAGTTACCAGAGGACATAAGTTTTAATTTAAGGCTTTTTAAATCTTCTTTGCCTTCAACAAACAGTTATATATAAATTTTAGCTCTAAAAATATAAGAGTGAATTGAACAGAAAAAGATATTCGTAAGACGGATAAGATGATGATATCCAAGGTCATTTGAGGTCACCAAAGATCAATTTTGAATTGAAACATATTTTTATTTAACTAAACAAAAAAAATTTGTGTAGATAAAAATTTGTATTGTTATCAAAACATTGTACACTCCTGAAAAATGTTCTTAGATAAAAACTCAAAATTTCATCTGATCTTATTGTGTGATTGCATGAGTACGTCAATTGATCTTGAAAAATAATGCTTCATCGTATGAAAAACAAAACAAATCAAGAGCAACCATTGAAACTTTCTGGAGATGTACGTGACCCTCCAACTTTCTAGAGATGGGATTAACTACAAAACTTTCTAGTAATGGACATGGCACCTGAATTTTTCTCACATATCAGTTGGTTTGGATATTAATAAGAACAAAACAATCTATACCCATCAGAAATTGTTTGTGATATAATTTACTCATGCACATATGAACTCTTCTAACTATAAATAAGCAGTAGTTTCTGCTTTCTGGCAGAAGTCAATTCCTGCAGATAGCTCTGACAGCTGGACTAAACAGTCACGCTAATGATCTTCTCATTTTGTATATGTTTTGTGCTGCTGTTCTTTGTTAATATATTTGTTTAACTATTTCTTCTTTGTGTTTTTATTTCTGACCCTAAACAAGGTCCCAACAGTTTGTTTTTATGATTTTCAATGTATTTTAATAATTCTTATGGCAAACAACAGCTGTTGCCTTTAGGTGCCTGTATATCACTGTCAGTTGTCATAATGAAGAGATCAAACCATGAATTTGGTTTCTTCTTCCTAATAACAACTGGGATAGTAACCAGCTGCAATCTTTTCTCCTGTGGCTGATGCTACAATTTTAAAATATTTTCTACTAGGGCAATATCAAGTATCCCTGCTAGTTGTAATTCTGTTTGGATGGTAATCTGTTGAATTGGTTCTATATTTTTGAAACCTTGATCATGGCGTCTTTAATAATGTTAGTTAAATGAGTTGACTTGAATCATAGAAGTTCTATTTTGCAGATACACACAACATACATAAGTCCCACGAGTACGACAGCCATACAAACAGTGGGTATTTCTATCACAAGATAACCTGAGAGTTCTACCAATTTCAGGCTGTTTTGAATTCAGTGTTATCCTTTGGTTGCAACCCAAAGAGAACCAAATATTCTCTGCTATTAAACCCATAGCTTGGGGGAGAGGGATGGATTCATACCTTTCACAAGATTATTTGCGTGAAAGTAAATGTAATGAAGTTGGCTAGAGTTTGAAATTGGCTTGCCGATTTCTTCTTTTGAGTTTCTAATAATTACACTACTTTTACTTTTTTTTGTGGATCTAGAAATGGATGGATGGATGACTGGCCCCTCGTATCTGAGGATGCCTGTCTACTAGGGCGGCTAACCAATCCCTGTTTCAGATGCTTACTCAGGCACATTTGTGTTTGTTCAACACCCACAGAGCCCACCTGAGGTTAATACTGCAACTATGCTGAGCAGACCTTAGTTACAGTTTCTGGAAAAGAGCACATTATCTGGTTTGATCTGAAACACTCAAACCCTCAGTCATGATTGTGATTTCATGCTGACTGTCCCCAAATAGCTTTGCCTACACAATTTCATACACAAGGCTTGAGTTAACCTGTAGTATGGTTTTACAGGCACTTGCCAAAGGTGCTGCATGCTGGGATCGACTCCTCCAGATCTATAACCTCAAGAAGTAACATTGTTGATGAATCAACCATGATGAGATTTGAACCTGAGTCTCATTATTCGAAAGTTAATGGTATAACCACTCAGCCACATGCCCATGGATCTAGAAATATTGATTTGGTAAATGCTGACTTATAACTGCCAGGTTGATCTTGCAAGCAATTGGTAGTAATTTCTGTTCACATTAGGTGTCCAACTTCAGTTACTTTCTTTCTATACAATGCTTAACTAAGTAAATATTTTCAGACCATGCCAAAGTTTATAAGCTATTGAAGTTGACTATTCATAATTACAACCTTTTGAAGAGTGAGGACCAAAAAGCTATGTACAGTCATTGGTGAGGGCCAAGCAGCTATGGCTCTAGTGTCATGGAGAAGAACAATGTTATTAAATATGTGAATAAATTTTCTATGTATTTGAAGAAAGCAATGATTCAATATAATTTAATATCTGATGGGAAGTTTGTTAAAAAAATATTACATCTTAAAAATAACTGTTTCATAAATCTGTATAAAAAAAAAATTCCCTTAAAATTGGTTGCAAACACTATTTTATATTCATTTAAGTGTTTCCGCTCCCAAAAGCAATTTCACAGAAAAAATGAAAGTGAGGCCGTACACTAATTTTAGCGATCCCTACAAATAAAAAATAAAAGCAAAACACATTCTAAAGGTAAAAAGAAATAATTTTTAAAAATTTCAACGCAATATATTCAGACTATCAACTGTCACTTTGGTTTGGTTTGCCTATATTTATATCGTGTCCAGAATAAGGTAGCGGGCCGGACAAGATTCACTTGAGGACCGGATGCAGCCCAGAGGTCATGGGTTGCCAACCACTGTGCTAGACAAATTAAACTTTTGTCTGAATTTCTGGGATAAAGTGTTGTCGTTAATTTGCCATCCAGTCTTGCCAGAGTTCTAAAGCAATTATATAGCCTTGTGGGTGATGAATTATTTTTCATGTTGCAACCCCTCTCCCACAGATAAAACATTGCTAGCACCTTGCTACAATGCAAATGGCAAATGTTTAGACTGGCTACTTTCTTTAGCTTCACCTTCTTCAGCTAGGACCTGTCATGTTACTTACACACAGTCAGCTCCCCCTCATTCCCTTCATATTCCATTGGTAAGGAAGGTTTCACTCAGGTAGCTTCTGACATAGATTTGTTACTTATGGAGCACACTCCCAAGAGGATGCTTCCCCAATCACTATACTCTTAACCTCTTCAAGTATAGGGTCAACTGTTATCTATCCTACATATCCTCATAATACACACATACTTACTCCCTTACTACAAACTCATTCAGGAAATTCTACCTTGAGTGGCTCTTGGGTTTTGTATTGTTTGAACTATTGTATTAAAAAAGAATATTTCATATTTTCTGTTATTATCACGTTTCGATTGTTATGCTGCCAACCATCTTCAGGTATCAGCCAATTAGGTTAAGCTTTAGGCAATTTAAAACTAAACCCATTATTTAATTATTCTTATTTTACTGTCCATGTCTAAGAATATCTTATGTTCTTTTCTTTTAGTTCTGCTCAAACATTGCTCATCGTGTTTCCACTGAGTCTAACCCTGTACTACCCAAACCAGAAACTGAACTAACCCTAACCCTGCCACATGGAAAACCACTTTAATCCACTTGCTGGCATACCCTGAATTTTCACCAACCACAATAAATGGGTGTTCTCTCAAGGTGGTTCATTGACTATTGGGACTTAAAGTCAGCCCACACGTACATACCAACAATTTTTCTAGTATCTTTAGTGATGGATTGTACACTCTTGTGCAAATTAATTGAAACAACTGCTTTAGTTTCCTTTCTTTCACCATACGGTCAATTTTAGGCCCACTGGAGTGACAGGGTGTAATTGATTTCTATTTTGTCCTCAGATTAGGTCATTTGCAGTGGTGTGCATTAATATGAATCTATTTTCGGGTTGTATGATGAAATTTGTTTAGCCTTGAATAATATTGCTTCATCCATGATTGCATCAGATTTTTAACATGCCCAGGCACTATTGTCTTGACTGTCGATTAATAGTCCTACCGCCATTATCTGCAATGGACTACTCCAAAGAATCATATAAGAATTGTAACGCTGTCTGAACACACTGGCAAGCCTTACAGAGAGATCGCAGATATTGTTGGTGTCAGCCTTTCAACTGTCAGTTGTGTCATCAAGGTGAAGAAACAAACTGGATACATCAGTCCAAAACGTAAAGAAGAATGTGGACAGAAGAGAAAATCAATGCCAAGAGACAATGTATACGTGAGCAGGGAAAGTGTGAAAGATCCTAGGAAGTCATTATTTGTTTTGTTTCAATTAATCAATTAATTTGCACAAAACTCGAGGTCTGAGTTGAGTTTAAGTTTCCTCTGATTATGCTCTAATTTTAGAAGAGCTCAGGCTTCACTTTTCATCCAAAACCGTCTACACGGCCTTGTGGGTGATGAATTATTTTTCCTCCATACAACCAGTTTCTCACATATCCTTAGAAAATATTCAAATGAGCTACATTCCTTAGCACTACCTTTTTTTTTTGTAAACTGCATCCAGCAGCAGGGCCTCTGATTGGGAGATTGTGAGGAGCATGGAACCACCTCTAAATTGTTCTCAGGTCCACCAGAGTGGTAGCACCTGTTAGTGTCCCAGCTATGGATAAATAGTTAACCCCCAAACCAGGGTCAAGATTGAATGAAACATGTTACCAACAAACCTTTTTTGAATGAAACATGTTACCAACAAACCTTTTTTGAATGAAAACTGTTACCAACAAAACTTTTTTGAATGAAAACTGTTACCAACATCTGTAAGTTAAAATAAAAATACGTTTCTGGCCTTAAATGACCCTTTAGATGTTGATAGG
Source organism: Ascarosepion bandense (assembly GCA_037127315.1). Classification (NCBI taxonomy): domain Eukaryota; kingdom Metazoa; phylum Mollusca; class Cephalopoda; order Sepiida; family Sepiidae; genus Ascarosepion; species Ascarosepion bandense. The sequence goes on along the minus strand of JBBBDQ010002692.1, from coordinate 580,210 downwards.
CCATTAAACAGAAACTAACAAGCAAATAAAAGGTTTGGTTTAAAATTCTAATGGATATCGCCTGAAGAAGGCTGAAGCATACAACAGCCAAAATTTATACCACCTGAAGAAAAACAAGCTTGTACAATGGCCGAAACGTCATGAATATAGCAATAAAGATGAGAACAGCATATCACCTGAAGAAGGCCAAAGCATACAACAGCCCAAATTTTGTGAATATAGTAATAAAGATGAGGATAATAATTTAAATAAAGTCAAGCTTCATAAAAATGTAGAAATGCTGAGTAAAGAACATAAATATTTGTCTATACTTCTGAGATGAGGTAGTATTTACATTATTTCTAATCACACCTGAAGAAGAACATGCGTGTACAATGGCTGAAACGTCGTGAATATGGCAATAAAGATGAGGACAACAGTCTGAACAATGTAAAAATGAGATCATAAATGTTGGATTGAATTAAGATAAAAAGTTGCCAACTAAGTAATTTGTTTTGTATTTTCTGCTGAATACTTTTTTGGAGGATGTTATGACTAAAACAATCAAGATGAAGACCATAATCTACATAAATCAGTGTGCAATCAAATAGAATTATGTTGGACACTCTCTCTCTCTCTCTCTCTAGCAGATTTTGAAGTGGCATTTGGTGCTTAAGAAATTTTGAAAATGGACTTTGGTAATTTACTAATAATTTTTTCTTCTTTTTTTTTTTTTTGCTACTTGACAATGATTAAGTATTAAAATTTTCTTAAATTGAAATTTGGTTTATTTGAAAATTAGATCTGTGAGAAAAAGTAGAAATAAATAGAAATTATAATCTTTCTTCTTTAACCAATGAAATGTTCTGATATAAAAACCAAATAAGTAGTTCATCGATTTTTGGGTTTGGGGGATGGTGTGTCATTAAATAAGACGAAATAAAAATTTGGGTTTCTTGGAAGTTGACAGAGTTCTTCACTTTACTTGTAGGATTTGAAGAATTGATAGAAATGGAACAGAACTGCAAAAAAAATTAAATAGCAGAATTAAAAAACAATTCCACAGATATCCTTCTTACACTCAATAATCAAAATGTCATTATGAAAAGACAGAAAGAAACAAGAAAATACTGAACTAAAAGTTGTTGAACTTTAATAAAAGCAGCCAACTTGATTTACATATTGAAATATATCAGAAATATAGAAAGGAAAAATGAGTACTACGTATTTGGGCAGTAATGCCATGTATATAACGCAGTAAAGTCAACAAGATAACGAAAGTTACTTAGTCTATTGCATTTAGTATTGTTTCTAAATCAGTTCAGTGATGCTAAATTAATAGAGAAAGAAAAAAATGTGTTTTACTTTGCTTGCTGATATGGTTTCATATATTTTTGCTTTCATCTTTTTCGAACTTAATAATAAAATACATTGTAATTAATTACTACTAGCAGTATAACCCGGCATTACCCGGGTGTAATGAAAGTTTTAAAACTAATCCATGGTCCTGGAGCTCAGACTCCTTGGATGTTGGCACGAAAGACTAAAAAGCAATAGTTGTTTCCAGTTAAGGCGAAACTGTAGACTGAAAGAAAAAGGAATGGATGTAAGTCAAATTTTGAAGTTTGGTGAGAATCGGATAAAAATTGTGGATTTGTATAAAGGACATACAGACAAAAAGACACACACACAAACATCTTGCCTTTTATATATATATATTCTGCACTATTGTAAGAACTGCAACCTTGAAACTTCTTAATATCATTTCTTATGTCTTTGTCTATGAGTGTATCAAATTTGATTAAAATTGGACCACTCTTTCTATAACCCGATTTTTTCGATTATCAATTTTCAATATTTATCGGGAGTACCTTGACACAAAACCTAGCTAAGAACACTCACAGATGCTTTTTGTACAACTGTGTAAATTTTCAAGAAAATCAGTTCAGCCGTTTCAGAGTCTATAGGTAACTGACACACACACAAAGTTCCATTTATAAATAAGTTTAGATTAGATTTACTCTGACAAGAAAAGTTAAGTAGAAAAGGTTAGGTTTTTAGATCTTGTTTAGTGGTATGTTAACTATTATGAGTTTTTTATGCTGAAATGTAAATATTTTGAATGTGATTTTATACCTTCAACTACAAATGAAATGTATTTTTGGTAATACTACTATAAAATATATTGCTGGTGACTTTATTATAAATATGTATTGTTAGTCATTTTTTATAGGAAATGTCTTTTTGGTACTTTACTATAAAAATGTATTTTTATATCTTTATAATATTTTGTTCTTGATTGGGAGGTTAACTATTTGCCCATAGCTGGGACCTTAACAGGTTCTACCACTCTGAACCAGGGTGAACCTGGAAACAACTACAATTAAGAGGTAGTTCGACACTTCTCAAAATTTCCAATCTCCTGAACAGAGACCTTGCTGCCAGATATAGTTTGTTGTCATACCCAGGACTAGAAATGTTAGTTGGAAGAGATATTGGTAACAATTAGTCAGTTTTTCTTATCATAGGTAAACTTTTAAGACCAGAATGGTACTCAAGAACTTGGTGATGGAAAGTGCAATATAAGGTGGCTGAGGGAGGGTTAATCCAATAAAATTTTGAAAGTCCACAGTATATGGTCAGGCGCCCCTGCTGTTCATCTCAGTGTTCTCGACAGGCTCCAAAGGAGAATCAGTAATGTGATAGGTACCGACTTGGTGGCTCGACTACAGCCACTTCCCCACCAATGAGACGTGGCCTCCCTTTGTCTGTTCTATAAATACTTTCATGGCTTCTGCTCCAATGAACTTAAGTCACTGGTGCCTCTGCAACAGGTGTTTACTCGAGCAACCAGATTGGCAACTGGGTCCCACCCATTCACAGTTAGATTAACCAAATGCAGACGACAATTCTACTCCCTACAACCTCCAGGAATTTAAATGCAATGTCAATACTCATCTATTAACCACTTGACTCTAGTTCTTTCACCACCCCGTATATCCTTTCCTTTCTCTCCACCTTTGCAATTGTTGTCACACTTGTATTCCCATCCTTCTCTTGCTCCTTTCTAACTGGTTCGTCTTCCTCTTCACTCTCTTCTAATTAATCTTTTTACTCTTATGTAGCCCCCCCTGCACATCAGTGGCATTACGATAAAAAAAAAAAAAAAAAAAGAAAGAATTGTTTTTAATGCTCAATTTTTCTTTATATGAGAAATCATGTATCAGGAAAAAAAACTTTCTTCTGCTGGTTATTGTCTTGCTGGTATCATTCTTATTTATTGAGAAAATAAAATATGATATCCCCCCCCATCCCCTGTTCACCATTTTATCTCATTCTTTCTCTATATCTTAATGATTTTCATCTTTGGAAAATCCTTATAGAATCTTTGACTATCATGGGTATTCTATTTCTACAGATATTCCCAAATGCTAGTAACATAATACAAAATTGATCTGAGAAGAAAACTAATCAGAGAAAATGAATGAAACATAGAAATTTTTATAGGTTTTATCAAAAATCACTGATAAACGACTAAGACTAATTGTCAGACACTTGTATTGTTAGTGTTGACTTCATCTGTCTTTTCAGAACCTACACCCTTCCTCATTCCCAGGCCTTTTCTATTGCTACATTTCATTGTTTCAAAAGTACAAGATAACAATTTATGAGTTCAGACTTACAAGCTAAGACAATGTCTAGTGTACATGATTAACAGGAATTTTTTTTCTTTTTAGAAATAATTTTATTTTTTTGTCTTTATCCATACATACTCTATAACCCTAGGTAAGTTTTTTTTTAAAGAAAAATCAGTTTTCATTTGTTTATTAATAAATTATCTTTCAAGGATTGAATTATTGAACTAAGTTGTGATTTGAATAAATGAATAGAGGAAGAATTTTCACTTATCTTAATAATACCTTCAAAGAAATTGAGTAAAAAGACTAGAGCATTATGGGTAATATATGTCCATATGAGGAGGAATTCTTTTTTATTAGATTGGTTTTGGAATTCTAGGCAGGATTGGTTTTGGAATGCTTTGTGATTGCCAGTGTTAAACAGAAAAAGCAGAAGTTGGGAAAGACATGGAGGAGAAGAGACATTTTAAGTGTGATCAACAACTGGTAAATGGAGTCAAATTTTATACAGCCCAGATATCATTACCCCAATAAAAAGAACTCTATTTTCGACCACGGGGATTGCTTGGCTCTTCATGGGTGAAGACAGAGTTGTGTGTTGCAAGTGGGATGTAAATTTTTCACCTTTTTGATTTATGCCCCACCCCACCCTGGGCATTTTCTGATGTTGGGAGACTGATATATGATTCTTGGAATTATGAACTTGGACTTCAGGTTTTGTGGATCTGAACCTCCATATTGTTATTTGACTCATTTTTCTTGATCATGTTATTTGCTCTTTATTCAAATTGATGGATGGAGGAATTATAACAAAGCTTTTTGTCAGTATCATTGGTTCAGTGGTAGAATGCTCACCTGCCACGTGGGCGACTCGGGTTCAATTCCTGGCTGATGCATCTCTAGGATTCATTTACTGGTGTTTTCTCATTAGGATGTGCGTTGTGGTGCATTGGATATCGACTCAGAATGAGAAATCGGGGAGCCGAGTTCTAATTCCTGCTGAATTCATTACATTCACTTACGCACACATACCCTTGGGAAAAGTATTAATCCGTCTATTCCTTCCAGTTGTGGGTTAAATAACAGGATAGATTGGGTTCTATAGCCATGGTCGGCAACCAGTCTACCGCAGAAAGCCATGGTAACCTACTGTGGGATAATCTTCTGCCCAGTCAGTCATGTCTCTTTCAAATCTAGCTCAGATTTTGGCTGAGTTCATTTTTGTATAAATATCCTTGGAAAGATATGAATCCAACTTTTCTCTCCCACATTATGGATTAAATATGCAAACTAGGCTCTCTAGCCTTGATTGGCAACCATTGTAGAATGACAACTTAAAATTCAAAAGCAGTTGGGTCTGAAGCTAGATACTCTACTATGTAAAAGCCTACTTGTTATAGAAACCCCAGCTTTGACATCTACTATGGTGAGGCAGTGACCCCGTAGTCTACAGGGGAGTCTAATATCATTGAATAGGAGGGGAAAATAAGGTAAGCTTCCATCATAGAAGATCGTTATTTCAAATCTTAGTCTTTATTGAGAAAACCAACATCTGGAACCACAACTATTTTAACCACAAAACAATCTACAATATTGTATTCATTTATTGAACCATATTAATCTCAGATAAAATATTGAACGATCTTCTTTATAACTCTGGGGTACTTGAAAAAATATTAAAGACAAGCATGCTGTTTCTGAATGTTATAAATTTTGAATTTGGTTCTCCTCAATGCTCTTGGTCTTGTGCCAGATTTGGTATAGTCAAAGTCATTCAAAGATTAGTTTTGCTTGTAAATCTCAGTGTACAATTGTTGCACTTTGAAAATTTTGAACTACTAGCATGCTGCAATAACTTAACCTCATTGGAGTGAGCATTTGTCTGAAGTGTGTAAAGGTTAGTTAGTACGATGCACAGATGCCTTGATTTGTATTGAGAACAACTGAGAGTGATTGATCATTTATGGCAAAGTAATGGTTTTATTTTGTTGTGTGGGTGTTTCAGCCATTTGATGGAAAAAGTGACTTGCTTCATAAAATTTATGCTTGATTTTCTGAAGTAAGTTTTCCATGTTATGTAAATGACTAGAAATTATTGTGCAAAAAAAAAAACCTTCTTTATTTAAATGAAGCATTTTTGCTACTATTATTTTATTATGGTTTTGCTCCATCATTTTTATTGTACCATTTTGGCTCGATCCACTTCACATTATTTTATTATTAATTTGATGTGATCATCTTATTGCCACTTTTTATCAAAGCACTCTGATTCTGTTGCATGCTGGGAGCATTTTTTTTTAATGAAGATTTGAGAAATCATATTCTTCTTTGATGTGCCATATCCCTTCAGGATATGGGCAACCATGGTTCTCCACAGCTTTCTATCCTTTATAGCTTTTAGAAAGGCTTGTCATTCCTGTTCTAATTAGTTAGGTAGTTGCTTACAGATTTCCTCTGGCTCTCTTGCCTGAAATTTTTCCTCGTTGTGTGTCCTACAAATTTCAACTATCTCTTTATGATTCTAATCATATGCATCATTTTTATTTCCATTTTCTTTAAAACTTCCACATTACTCATATTTTATAAATTTTCAACATCCTTCTATAGAAACAGACTTCTGTTATCTCACATCTCTTCATTTAATGACCACATGTTACCATAGAAAAAAAATATTTACTTAAATTCTTAGACCCTGATTGATACAGATTCCTCTGTGTTTGCCTCTTTCTTTCTCCTACAAATATTACTGTTAATGAATTATGCCCTTTTGATTTCATTTCCCTACATTTTAATATTATTTAATTTTGAAATTTTAATTTTATAATTCTATTTTTTTTATCTTCATGTAGTTTTTGTCAATTTATATTTTACTCTTGATATATTAAAAAACATTAACCTAACTTTATAACATTTAACTCCCATGAACATCAAGTGAAATTAAATTCAAATCTGTTAGATAGTCAGTTTGTTATATTCACCACCGACATAGGAGAATATATATATATATATATATATATATCCACAGACTGATCTGTTTCATTGTATCACAGCTCATCAGTACGCTTAGATATCCAATTGTTTTTACCCAGGATGAAAACCCAATTGAATTGGGGTCTGTGGAGGGTAGAAGGAGAGATTTTAGCGTGTGATATATATCATGTAAACATACACCAGTAGTTAGTGTTCTAATTTATTACTGAATGAACGATGCATAGATGCTAGAGTAGCTACTGTTTTTTTAAAGTCTACCATTCTTCCAGAGTGCTCAATCAGGGTGTAAGAGCGTAAACAGTCATCTGCAGACAGATCTGTTTCGCTGTATCACAGCTCATCAGTATGTTTAGACATCTGATTGGGTTTCAATCCTGGGTAAAAGCAATGTGCTATGTGTTCTGATACGCTTGTGCATAAATATGTTAAAAAACAATAGATGAGAGTAACATAGTCTATTTGATGGAATAAAGTGTTCTATTGAAGACTTTTCAGAGAAGTCAGATATAGCAGATATCAGATGATGGCCTGATGGTGATGTGGTTAAAATATTAGGCTCAAAACAAGATGAGGATGCAAGTATTAGGTTGTCCAGAAGGTGCATGCTGATATTTAGGGATTCATGTTCTAACACATTAGAACGCATAAAATCTATTGATAATGTGCTTACATTTCTAATTATAGCACACTTCAAACTATCTCTTGAGAAAGTTTAAAATTACTTAATTCCTGTCAATTTTGTATCCCGATGAAAATGGAAGTTTATAAGGTGTATTTTAGATACTTGATTTTTTCTTTTTATTACCGTAAAGGTAAAAATACCTCACAAGCAATAAAAAAAGATATGTATTCAGTACGTGAAGATGCTTTAGCTGACAGAATTGTACAGATTTAGTTCGTTAAGTTTAGAGTTGGTGATTGTAGCTTTATTGATGAAAAACACTCAGAAAGACCCCCCCACTACAGATAATGATAAAATCAAGATATTGATTGAGAATAACCCGTATTACACGATGCAGAAATTGGCAAAAACACTAAATTTATCATAATCTCCCATCCATGAGCACTTAGTGAAGCTTGGGTACCATATGATCACTACAATGTTTGGGTATCACATGATCTGAGTAAAAAGAACCTTTTAGATCACAAATGCAATGTCAATACTCATCTATTAACCACTAGACTCTAGCTCTCTCCCCACCCCCGTATATCCTTCCCTTTCTCTCCACCTATGTATCTGTCATCGCACCTGCATTCTCAGCTTTCTATTGCTCCTTTCTAACTAGTTTGTACTCCTCACTCTTTCCTAATTAATCTTTTTACAGTTATGTAGCACCCCCCCCCCCCCCCCGCTAATCAGTGGCATTTCTGCCTTGCTCGGGGTGAAATGATTAAAAAAAAAAAAATTTCTATTTAAGATTTGCTGTATAGCTGCAATGAAAATACAATCTTTTTTAAGCAAATTGTGACAGGTGATGAAAAATGGATTGTTTACATTACCCCAAAAGCAGATTTTGATCCTAGGGAAGTCAGGCTTTGCGTCTGGTAGGATTGGAAAGGAATCTTGTACTGTGAGTTTCTGTCAAGTAACCAGTCAGTTGATTCTGAAAAGTACTGCATGTAACTGGTTGAATTAAAGGCAACGATTCAAGAAAAATGCCCAGAATTGGCCAACAGGAAAGGTATTGTTTTCTATCAGGATCTTACATTTCTTTGGTGACCCCGCAAGAATTGTAGCAGCTTGGATAGTATGTATTACCCCACCTGCCATATTCACCAGACATTGCTTATCTGGATCTTCCTTTATTCAGGTCCTTGCAAAATAATCTTAATGGTAAGAATTTTAAATTTAATCTTACCTTAATGAATTCTTTGCCAAGAAACTACCAATATTCTGGGAAGGTGGAATATTTAAGTTGAAGGAAAAAATGACGAATGGTTGTGCAGCAAAATGATTCATATTTAGTAGAATAAATATGATTGCATAATTTTGTTTTTTATTTTAATTTCTATTAAAATCTTCATGGACAACCCAATAAAAAAGTTACTTCAGATGATTGGGTTTTCAAAAACTAAATTTGATATCAGATTACAAATTTTTTTTATAATTATATGCCCCAAGCAAGGCATTTTATTGCCACTGTTTTGCAGGGGGTTACATAGGAAGAAAGTTATGAGAAAGAGTGAGAGGTTATAGGGGGTGTCAGGAAGTGGGTAAGAGAAGGATGAGAATACTGATGAGAGTAGAGTGGAAAAAGAAAGGAGCATGAGAGAGAGGATGCAGGTTAGTGAGATAGGAGATGACTATTGACTTTACATTTAAATTCTTGGAGATTATAGCTGTCGGGAAAGCAAGTAAATGGAAGGGAATTCCACAGGTGGGAAGTGCAAGAAAAGAAGCTGCTAGAGTAGAATTTGCATTTACAATTTATTGGTTTCACAGTAAAAGGGTGGGACCTAGTTGCTAATCTTGTGGCTCGAGTAAATTTATATATAGGGGGCACCAGTGAGCTAAGTCCATCGGTACAGAAGCCGCGAAAGTATTTGTAGAATTATTAAAAAAATTATTAAAGTATTTATAGAATTATTAAAAAACGAATTCTAATTTCAGAAATGATTGCTACAGCATGACCATTATAGAGGAATCAATGCACCATAAAGCTTTATTCATAAATGTTTTGATAAACAAGCATGAAATTGATTTTAAGAAATGATAGAAAGACGATAAGCAGTAGAATCTTGTAAAAATAAAAATAAAAAAAACACCTTTTTTTTTCTCTTTCATAAGTCTTATTGATGATATTTTTCTTGAAAAATGTAAGACCTAAAAACAAATGAAAAAAATAAAAAAGTTTCAGAGTTTTGTTGTTGGCTTCCAGTCTGTTTGTCAAGAATTTGTGCTTAAAGACAGACAAAACTACATCAAATATTTCAACCTTTTTGCTCCGAGGCAAATGGTTTTCAGAAGAGTGAAGAATCGAAGTTATTCCAAACCAAAGAGAGAATAACTGAAGTAATGTTGAGAAAACATCTTTAAAAATTCTATCAAGCCAATCAAAATGATTTCTTAAATTTATTATCATTGCATGACTTTTAGTAAAATCTTTTATTCATATTAAAATGGTCAGTATTCTTGCATTTTCCAAAAAAATGTAAATATATCCCATGATCCTTTACAGCTGTTGATGCACTATGTGTACCGTAGTTAGCACAGTAACATGGGTGTTCGAGAGCCCATCTCTCTTTAGGTTTAATTGAATTGTGTTTCTAGACAAGGCTAAAGAACAAAGCTTGCATGAATTCACTCTTTTTTTTTTTTTTTTTTTTTTAAATCATATCACCCCAAGCAAGGCAGTAATGCCACTGATGTGCAGGGGCTACATAAGAGTGAAAAGATTAGAAAAGAGAAGGCTGGAAATCACATCCTAAACAGGGAACAAGGGATGAGCCTCTTAACCTGTTCAATAGATGTGGGTGGAGTGTGAACCGTGCGATAGTTTAGTCTATCTACTCCAATTGAAAAGAAAAAAAGATAAAATAAAAAAGAAAAAGAGAAGTGAAAAGATTGGAAAAGAGAAAGCCAGAAACCACATCCTAAACAGGGAACAAGGGATGAGCCTCTTAACCTGTTCAATAGACGTGGGTGGAGTGTGAAGTGGGCGATAGTTTAGTCTATCTACTCCAATTGAAAAGAAAAAAAAAATAACTTGGGTACAGTACTTTCCAAACTTGATAACTGTCTAATATTCATTGCCATATTGAAAAACAGACATCACATAACAATTCAGTTCTCTCTTTGTTTCTAGCAAATTTCTTTTGCAGTTCAATACATAGCAGCAAAAAGATGGATTGATGCCTTTTCCTAGGGTATTAGTGTGAAGCAAATGAATAAGACTTAGTCAGAAATTGAATTTAGCATGTCAATTCTACTTACTGCAGAAATAATTGTTTTATTTGCATATTTTCTGTATTTTCAATGGAAATAAAAAAACAAATACAGATGCACATTATTTACACTGTTTGAACTCATCATTATTGCCATGTTTACGACGTTTCGGTTGTTGTACGCTCTGGCTTTCTTCAGGTGCTAGGAATTTTGAACCGAACCCTTTGTTTTAATCATTGGAGTATATCATTCTCATTCCATGTGTGATGCCACTTCTAGATACCATGTAGATATCTCGCTTTAACTCAACTTTCTAACACATGGCCCAGTGGACATTGGTTAATTCCAGTTACTTGACCCAAATAGTTCTGAGTTCAATACCAGGCTACAGCAGTGGTGAACAAATAACTTAGAGAGTTAAGTAAAAGGGAGATAACTACATGGCATCAGAAGTGGCATTGCACATGGAACGAGAATGATATACCCTGGTGAATCCGTCTCTTTTCTCCCACTCCAGGCAACAGAATACTTTGAACTCAAACCAGCCTGGAGACAGTTGGGCTCCATCAGGCTATCTTGTCCAAAATATAACACTATTGCTCTCAGATTATTATGTGTAAAATAAATATGCAACATTTTGGGAATATTTTTTTCTTGCATTGTATTAATGACTAGCAGTATTGAGATTGTTGCTTCTTTTTGTTCATTGTTCCCAAATTTCTTTTTCTTGCACAAAATCCATTTCTTGACATTGAGAAAGAAAGAAAGAAAGAATTCTTTTGAGCATTGTATCCCAGTCTAAATTCATGTAGGCTTAAAAAATTCTCTTTTTAAATGCAAGGAAATATTCTCTTTTTAAGTCTTAGCTTTGCATGAAAAGGTCTGGCTCAGGTAAAAAGTAATCTTTTCCTCTTTCTGTTCTCCTTTATTGACTTTAAAATATAATAAAGATCTTGGTGACTTATTTTCATTCTTTATGTCTTTACATGTAAAAACTAAATCAGAAAACATATTTCATTTTTACGATTTTTAAAAAGTATCTTATTTTTTAGTTGTTTTTTAATGGAACATTTTAGCCAGTATATGTTTGAACCTTTAAGTTAACTTAAGATAAAATAGTAATGGTAAAATTAGCTGTTTTCTTATAAAACAAAATTTAGCAATCATTGACTGAGCAGTCAGTGCTAATGTCGATTGAAATTTTAAAAATCTTTTATCAAAATAAATTTCCAGAAAAATAGGTTTCTTAAATTCAGTAACTTTTTCCAGTATTGATGGGGGTTTCCTTCCTAACCTTTTGTTTGAAGTAGTGTGTTACAGCAACATATTGATTATATCATTATTTTCTCATTGAGTGGCATGCTCTATTTTTTTTAGTTGTTGCTATTGTTGGAAGTTCTCAAGTGATGTGTTTTTTTTGTCTTATTTGGTACAGGTTTTGTTTGTTATTCTGTAGCATTAATTTGAAGAAAGGTGGACTCTTGCTAAAACCTTAATTCACCCAAAGGCATTTTTAATCATTGGTATAACAATGTGGTTGTATACAGTTGATATGATGAGGCTATTCAAGAACATGACTCAAGTATTTATGTTAGTGTTTTGTAGGAATGTGTGATGTTGGGTGAAAGTATCATACGGAGATCCGAAGATGTATTGGCATGGCCGAGGATGCATTCCAAAAACTGAGTAAAGTATTAAGAGACAGGAAAATTTTGCTAGAAACAAAGAGAGTACTGAATTGCTATGTGATGTCTGTTTGTCTAATATTCGTTGCCATATTAAAAATCTTATCAAGTATGCGAAGTATTGTGCCCAAGTTTGAATTCATGCAAGAAAAGTAAACGAAGATCACGTTTTTTCATGTTCATAAATAAGGGCTTCTAATCTTCAAGAATATTTCTGGCTGAAAATAAGTTAAAGATTATTAAAGAGAACACATTAATTATCATGTATACCTGTTGGGAGGAGTTTTCACACTGAAGGTTATTATCAGGCTATGTCGGTTGCTAATCAACTTAACACACCCAAAATGTTAGGAACTTGGTAATCTTTCACTGAAAGCTGACTCCTTAGTATTTGGCTAACTGCCTAGTAGTTCTACTGAACTCCAATAGAACTCTAAAGAACTCCTAAGAACTTCTCCTGTTAACTCTTATTAATATAGGAGAGAGAGTCCATTATCTGAGAAATAGGTGTGTTTCCCCATAACAATACTACAATTCACCTAATTTATATCGTGAATACTATGTTAAAACGGCTTTTCACAAGACAACACTTCAAACAGCCATTATTTTTGTATCAACCTAATATTTGTATTTTTTTAAAATGTTATAATTGAAACGAACTGCTTTTTCTCTTTTTGCTCCTCATTGATTTCCTCTCTTTTATTTTGCTTGTCAAGATAGACAAATCTGTTTAAAGTCACCTTTCTTGATATCTTTGTTATCACTAGCCAACTTACAAATTAGGGAATAGAAAGAACAGAATTGCAAATGGCTGAATGAAATAAAATACGGATATTAGTCCAAAAATAATCATTGTGGTGAAAAACGCAACATTTATTTATGTCAAGAAAACAAAGTTAAATGCACTTCAAGTTAACAGCAACAAAATATGTACAAAGAAAATGTTGATGTTGATTTAATGAGGATATCAAAATATCACAACAGTACAGATTTTTCAATCTGAATTTTCTGACATGATGGAGTATCGTTTTATGTATTGATTGATTCAAACTGTTGTCTTCATTTTGGTTGTTATAGACACAATTTTTTACATTTGCTGAAGCCTTTAGCTTTCGTTAAATGCCTGTTATGTCAAGTAACATTCTTGAATAATGATTTAGTTTATTCAATCCTGAAAAGCGGACAGTTCCTGCCAAATGCTGTCTTATAAATATTAAGTGTTGTAGGCTACCTGCTGGTTGTGAATTCAAACCCTTGAATCGGGCAGTGGAAACTATCTATCTATATATATAATAATAATATTTATTAATAAATTATAACATTGATATATTATTATTATTAGCTCTACTTTGTATTGAGCACTTTTTAAAAAATAGTGTTTCTTTGAATGGGGAATATTATTCCACCCATACTTGGATATCTATATATATATATATATATAGAGAGAGAGAGAGAGAGAGAGTTAAGCAAATTAGCAGAAGTAACATCACAAAAGTTGAATTAATAAAAGAATGAAATGAGATAATTAGCTAATAAGAGTTATCTCCCATAGCAGTGACAGTAGAATGAGAACAGTCTACTCACATAAACTGAATAAAGGGTTCAGTTTTATATTTCAAGAATATAACTGAATAGAATAGGAACTGGAAGAATATTTGGAAGGAAAAATAGTTGATAAATTGTGACTGAAACAATCAAAATAAGGATAACAGTTTGAAGAAATGAGTGTATAATGATAGTGTTTTGTAGCTGTTAACTTTCATACTGAAGTCAAAAATATTGAAAAACATTCGGTTCTTATTTTATCTGAATTCCTCTGTCTGTAGGTTTACATAAACACGTGTTCACTCTCTTTGAACTTGCTTATGGCTGTGTCTTTAACAGTCTTCATTTTGTACATCCCAGTTCATCCCCCTTGTTGCAATGGCTAAATTCCCAGTCTGCTTCTCTGTTGCTACAGCTGATTGTTTTATTATTGCACCTGTTGCTCTGTCTTGATTAGTCCTTATGTCTCTCGTGATTTCTAAAGTCCAATGACAGGCAGATATTAAATGTTAGAAGTATATTAACTCTAATGTTTTACAGGTGATTCTTCATTATTTTTTAACCTTTTTTTAAATGAAAGATAATTATATTATTTACATTGTTTGGACCATTGTCTGCATCTTTATTGCTGTTACGACATTTTGGCCGTTCTACTTTCCAGCCTTCTTCAGGTGCTAAGAATTTTGAACCAAACCCTTTATTACGATCATTTGGGTATATCATTCTCATTCCATGTGCAATACTACTTCTGGTAGCCATGTTGTTATCTCCCTTTAACTTAACTCTCTAAGTTATTTGTTCACCACTGCTGGTATTGAACTCACAACTCTTTGGGACAAGTCACAATGTCTATATCCACTGGGCTATGTGTCCTTGAGGACATCAGTATATGAATTTCATCTCTTATCTTTTTTGACATTCTCTGTACCTTGTCTTTTCAATCACTGTAACCCTCTGCACACAAGTGGTGGTCCTGCCTTGGTTGTAGTGAAATGGGCGGACATGAAGGAGACTACCACCACTTTTAAATTTGTTGTTTCTCATTTTTTTTTTTTTTACTTCTTTCAATGCAGTCCTATTGGTTATTACATAAATTTTTTGATTATCAAAAAAAATTTGAAAAAATTTCAATATTGAAACAATTTTAGGAGGGGCTCAGTTTCTCATAAAACGTTATAGTAAATCAATCTTCCATTTTGGAACCACTCACATTGGGGTCGCTTTGTTTTTTTTTGTTTTTTTTTAGGACAAGTTGTTGCTTTTGATTTTGTCTTTTTCAAGTTTTCTTCAGTTCTTACGATGGCATCATCCTTGGAAAATCCAAGAATGGCTTTATTAAAAAACTTTGCAAAGGATTCAGTTGTTGAATATGCGCAAACAAAAAAGTGAATTGCACAGGATCGATTTACTATAAGGTTTTATGAAAAACTGAGCCACCCCCACTCCTAAAATTGTTTAAATGTTGAAATTTTTATAAAAATTTTTTATCAATTGAAAAGTTGAGGGTGTAATCGATAAGATTGCACTGAAAAAAGTGAAAAAAAAAAAAAAAAAATGAAAAACAACAAATTTAAAGGTGGTGGTAGTCTCCTTCAGGTCTGCCGTGAAATGATTATAAAGAAAAAACAAGAAAAACAAACAATGTTTTATGTCTTTTCTGGCAACAAGAATGACAATTTCTCTGTAAGGAATGGAGAATTTCTTTATTCACTTAGATGGTTACAAATGATTTGAATCTTTTCTACTTTTCCAATAGGAGTCAACAGCATTCAAAGAATAAAAACTCAAGGACTTGAAATGATTTTGGGTTGCACTATTATTTTGTGAGAATCAATGCAAGAAAAGTGTAAGATACTAATTCACTCAGACAGAATACAAGGATGAAAACCTGATAAATAACAGCTCAAATTGTATAATCGAAGAGCCAAGTTCGAATTCCAGTCAAATTTGTTACATTCACTTATGCGAAAATACCATTGGGGAAAGGACTGAATCCATCTTTTCTTTCTTCAGCTATGGGTAAATAGCAAGACAGAATGGGGCCTGTAACTGGTCTAGGGGAAAGACAACTATATCAACTCACAATTAGACAAATGTGGGGAGTATAGCTACACTCCTGAAGACATGATCAATCAGGGAAGAGTTCTTTCAAGGTTTGAGAAATTCATTTTTCTGAATCTGATCTAATTCATCCTTGGTGCCTTCTTTTACATGTTTTGTAGCACCGACTGTAGGTAATTACTCTAGATTATCCCACAGTAGTTTGCCATTGCTTTCTGTGGTAGACTGGTTGCCAGCCACGGCTATAGAACCCAATCTGTCCTATTATTTAACCCATAACTGGAGGGAAGAGATAAATTAATACCTGTCCCAAGGGTATTTGTGCATAAGTGAATGCAAGGAATTCAAACTCATAAAAAAGAATACTTTCTGTGTAAATTATGTAACGAATAAAAAATGAAAAATTTATATTTTTTTTTAGATGGTACTCAGGTAATGGTGGCTAGAAATATTTTTACAAAATTTTCACAAAAGTAAAAAAACTGGAGAGAAAATTTTAATACAGTGTTTAAGGACCCCATTATAAGAGTATCTTTTTTTTTTTCGCACTTCCCACCTGTGGAATTCCCTTCCATTTACTTGCTTTCCTGACAACTATAATTTCCAGGAATTTAAATGTAAAGTCAATAGTCATCTTCTATCTCACTAACCTGCATCCTCTCTCTCATGCTCCTTTCTCTGTCCACTCCACTCTCATCAGTATTTTCATCCTTCTCTTACCCACTTCCTGACACCCCCTATAACCTGTCACTTTTTCTCATAACTTTCCTCCTATGTAATCCCCTGCAAATCAGTGGCAATAAAATGCCTTGCTTGGGACAATACGATTATTAAAACATAGTTGATTGATTCCTTTTCTACGACTTATTAACAGATAAGAAATAACATGTATATAAAATGAGGGATCAATTCTATATGACAATCATTATATAAACTAATCCCTCACTTTGTGACCACTGTTGTTTCTACATATTTATTCTGACAGGTTTTAGAAGAACAGATATGATTATAAAAAATCTCCTTCCTAAAATATATTAACCCTTTTGCATGTGCATCATTACTTTTATTTTTATTGTTTTCAAATTACATTTTTGTTGTTTTCAAATTACGTTTCAGCTATTTGAGAAGAAACCAATAGAGTCTGTAACATTTACTATTTAATTTCTTTTAAATCGAGATTCCTAAAATCTGCAATTTAAGAAAACTGAAGTAATATAAAAACAAACAACAAATGTACTCAACAACATTGAAAAGGAATTAAAAGCTTAATTTCTGAATTTCATTGGTTTCTCCTCAAATGATATCTTAAATGTAATTTGGAAAATTCCTTAAAAAATAATACATACAGACACTAAAATTACATTTAACACATGTTTTATTCTACACTGAATGTGGGATGACTAATTGTTATGAGGAAACACGCCAATTCTATAGTGAATAGACTCTCCCACCTAATTTAAGTAGGACTGGTAAGAGGAATGAGGATCAGTCAATGTTGGAGGATTGTAGTCGACAGTTAGTCGAATACAAAAGTAGTCAGCGATCTGGCAAGATTATACCTATTATATCAAGTTGCTAACGTTTTGTATGTCAAGCCTATTAGGACCGACCTTAGCACAAATACTATCCTTTACTGCAGAAATAACTCCACAACACTAATGCAAAGGCTGCCTTTATCATTTCTTATTAAATATATCGCAGAGTTCATGACATACGCATACATATGACATGTACTCTATATCAGTCAGTCAGTTAGGTGCTATATTTGATACACACTTGGGCGATCATGTCTCTTTCAAGACATAGCTGACTAGGCAGAAGATTTTCCCGCAGTAAGTTGCCATTACTTTCTGCGGTAGACTGGTTTCCAACCAAGGCTATGGAACCCTATCTGTCTTATTATTTGACTCATAGCTAGAGGGAAGAGACAAATTAATATCTTTCCCAAGGGTATTTGCACATTCTGTATATACTAAGGTAGAAAGTCATAGAAGATTTAAGATGAAAATAATGACCATTTATTGAACTGTATATTGAATTTAGGGTAATATGTTAAAATCTAAAATGAAAAGGAAATCTTTGTCATTTTACAATTAATTATTAACCTTTATAATTTTAATCAGAGTTGACATTGCTTACCTTAGATAAGTTTATGCAGTTTTTAACATAGTGATGGATTCATAGCTTTCCCAAAGTCATTTGTGCAAATGTAAATGAATTTCTTGCATTAACATATACACAAATACTCTTTGGAAAGGCATGAAACTATTGCTTCTCCCTCCATCTATGGGTTGAATAAGACAGATCAGGTTCTATAGCCTTAGTTGGCAACCAGTCTACTGTAGAAAATAATGGCAACCTAGTTGCGTGAAAATCTTCTGCCCAGTCAGTCATATCTCTTTTGAGTCAATAGTGTATCATCTATGGCACTAAACTGACTGTTTATTATTAATGCTCGACTTTACTTATAAAGATTGTTTACCTTGATGGTATTATCTTCCAGCAATACATAAGTCAATAATTTTTGGGTGAAAAAAATCTTTTTTATTATATACAGTACTGTATTAGGACAAGAACTATTTTATCTTTTATGAGGCATATTGACAAAAAAATAAACAATTAAAGTAATTTCATTTGATTTACTCAATAAATGCTTCAAACAAGAAAAAAATACTTGTTACAAAATAAATTTAATATATAGTATAATAGCCTTTTGCTTTGATCACGGCCTTCATTCTGTCAGGCATTGACATCATAAGCTTCTTCAATGTATCTAATGGTATCTCCTGCCAAGCAGCTTGTATTTGTTCTCAAAGTGTTTCTTGTGAAGTAACATTAGATTTATCAATTTTTTTATACAAAATATTCCATAGATGTTCAATAGGATTGAGATCAGGGCTTTGTGGGGGCCAATTCCGAAGCCTTAATTCCTCTTCCTTTTTAGTTAAATAATCAATATTTATTAGCAATTTACTTGGCTTTTTGCCTTGTATTTGAATTTTAGTGAGGTTGTTAGGAAAATCACCCCTATTCTAACACTTTTGCACACTACTGGTAGTGTGCAAAAGTGTTAGAATAGGGGTGATTTTAAACTCTATTTTGATGCCTCATAAAAGATAAAATAGTTCTTGTCCTAATACTTTTGCACAGTACTGTGTGTGTGTGTGTGTGTATATATATATATATATATATATATATATATAAATTTATTTATAAATGGAACTTTTTGTGTATATCTGTTACTTATAGACTCCGAAACGGCTGAACGGATTTTCTTGAAAATTTACACAGTTGTACTATAAGTGTCTACGAGTGTTCTTAGCTAGGTTTTGTGTTGAGGTACCCCCGATAAATATTGAAAATTGATAATAAAAAAAATCGGGTTGTAGAAGGAGTGGTCCGATTTTAATTGAATTTGATATACTCATAAAGACAAAGACATAAGAAACAATATTCAGAAGTTTCAAGGTTGCAGTTCTTACAATAGTGCATAAAATCGATTATATATATATATATATATATATATATATATATAAGGGCAAGATGTTTGTGTGTGTGTGTCTATTTGTCTGTATGTCCTTTATACAAATTATTTTTATCCGATTCTCACCAAACTTCACACAAATATTCTTTAAGCTGAGTCTGAGCTCTAGGATCATGGATTCATTTTAAAGCTTTCATTACACCCGAGCAACGCCGGGCTATACTGCTAGTATATATATATATCGAGAGAGAGAGCATAATGGTGATCCACATATACTATCTTAATATGTATAGGAAAAACTAAGCATAAACTAAGCATACGCCAAAACAACCCTTATTCCTCCATAGCTGAACACTTCAATCAACCAGGACACACATCAGAAAACTGCAAATGTTTACTGATGGATTCCGATTTTAGTTCCACATACTCACGCAGAAAGAAGGAAAAATACTGGATTTTAAAATTAAATACATATAGGCTAGGGTTAAATAGGGACTTAGGTATTTTGAATCTTTATAAATATTTCAAGAGTTAAACATTTTTTAGATACACTTAAAAAAAATTTTCTTTAAAACAACATTTAAAAATATTATTACAGTTAGGTTTACATTTCAAAATATTCAAAAAACTCTATCGCTTTCTACATCACGTGATGTAAACATCTTGCGACAGACGCTTCTCACGATGACTGCTTCTAGTTTAAATTTTAAAATCATTTCTTTCTGATGAAAGGCCGAGGGCGGTTTGAAATATATATATATATTATAATAATAATAATAATAATAATAATAATAATAGAAATAAATAAATACTGTCAAAAAAATACATTTTTAAACTTACAACTTTTTAGTAGTTTTTCCTACATATATATATATATATACCAGATCTCACATCAACTTATTTCCCAAAGTTGCTTATATTTTTAGAAAAATGCACAGCATGCTTTGGAGTAATAATATATCATGAAATACTGAAGCTCTTCTTGACAGATTGGCTTTTCTCATGCCATTGAAGAATGCCGCTTGTTATTTGTATGTAGCAACCTTTTATTTGCTTCTAACGAGCTGCTATGAAGCAAAAAACTCTTGAAGCCCCGCCGTTATGATGTGCTGCTGCTGACACTTGCTATACAGTCTAAGTATTAGCAGGTACACAGAAGAAAATGGCTTTCGTGTTGATAAGAATAGGGCTTGAATGATGTGGTAAATAGCTATTGGGCCTCATGGCAGTAATAGGAAAGAATCACGATAGAGCATAATGGTGCGAACAGTGTTGACGGTTATTGAGATAAGATGAGGAAATTCTTTTTCTCTAATGTTATTATTTCTTGGAATTCATTTACTTTTCTATTTTCTTTCCTTTTTATGCTTATTTCTTGAAAACGGTTTTAGGAAAGAACCTAACTCCTCCTGCCTGGCTCCATCAGACCAAAAATTGAATATTACTGCCACATCTGGGCTCGAGTTGCCTAATCCTCACTTTCCAGGTTGACAGTGTTGTTGTTTGCACAGGATATAAGTAGAATGTATATATATATATAACATAGTGATGATCCACGTATACTGTCTTAATGTACTTTTAAAAATGTACTTTTTTTGGACAGTATTTGTTTATTTTTATTATTGTATTTTATATTTCAGACCGCTGTCGGTCCTTCATCAGAAACGAGTGATTTTTAAATTTGAATTAGAAACGTATTTCACGATAGCGTCCGAATATTTTTTTTGTGTTTGCATCACGTGGTGTGTTTGTTCACAACATGCGGCACGTTCGTAGAGAAAGTCTGTTTGTTTTAGATAAAAATTTCTTGGAATATCTGAAAAAAAATTTTTAGCTATTGAAATATTTGTAAAGATTCAACACACCTAAGTCCCTATTTAACCCTAGCTTGTGTGTATTTAATTTTAAAATCCAGTATTTTTCTTTCTTTCTGCGTGTGTATGTAGAACAATAATAAAAATAAACAAATACTGTCCCAAAAAAGTACACTTTTAAATTCAAAACATTTTATTAATATTCTTTCCTATATATATATATATATATATATATATATATATATATATATATATATATATAATGTAGAACCCTTGGTATATTAGTCAGGCAAATTCCAACAGAGACGAACTCAAAAGAACTCAATGTTAAATTCATTTATTTAATTTAACAGAGTAATATAATTTAGAAAAATCATCGCTGCCGATGATGACCTTGCAACTTGTCAGACCCAACTGACACAACCATATATATGTATATATTTTACTTATACCCTGTGCAAACAACAATACATACAGGAGAACATGAGTCAGAATTTACAGGTTTTTTATTCAATGGGTTTAGGCTTCACGATTTTATTCTTAGCATCAGGTGCTATCTCTGTCTATTGCTGATGTCACAAGTCACATGACTTAAATGTTCCAATCATTGTGTGTTTTTACAAGCTGCTATATTCCTAAATGTGCACAGTGGGGCAGTGGATATCAGCTTGGTATGAGAAATCGGAGAACCAAGTTACAATTCCAGTTGAATTCATTGCATTGATTTACATGGAAATACTCTTGGGAAAAGTATTAATCCCTCTCTTCTCTCCCCAGCTATGGATAGAATATCAGGGCAGATTGAGTTCTATAGCCTTAGTTGGCAACCAGTTTACCACAGAAAAAAAATGGTAACCTACTGTAGGAAAAATCTTCTGCCTAGTCAGTCATGGATAGAGACATGATCACCCAAGCATGTATCATATATGGCAGTTAACTGAATGAGGTTACCACAAGTAGTCCAGGCTGCTCAGGGATGGGTGTTTTATTTTTTATTGAGTAATCATTTCTAGATAAAAGCTCTTCAGCTTTGGCTGGCAATCTATCTGCTCATTGACAGCTTCTGGGCAGTTTTGTCTCTCCAACTTTGCTCATTAGGGTAGGGTTCTTCTCAACAAGGCTGTATGAGTCATCTCCCTAAGATGATATAAGACTACAGCTATATTGTGTTGAATACATCGGTTCCCATCCGATCACCGAAGCTAAGCAACATTGAGCCTGGTCAGTACTTAAGTGGGTGACCATTTGGGAATACCAGGTGCTGTAAACGTAAGGACCAAGAATGGTCCACCGGTCCTCCAGGTTTGGGGGTTGGGTGCAGGGCTAACAACCCTGTCCCATAAAAAACAGTTTGTTACAGAAACAGCAACAAAAGTTGCTGCCCTATGCACCATCTGGGTGGGATGGATAGATGATGATGAAGATTATATAAAGAAGTCAGATCCATGACTGATTGATCATGGTGATATTTGAATACCAGGTCTCATTGACAGAACACTCACCAACGCGCTAACCATTTGGCCATATGCTCACTAACTTTAACCACTTAGAATTGATTGATGAGTGTTACAAAATGCATAGGCTGATTCAGAATAGCCGCTGGTCAGAATTCTGTTGACCTGGATAGAATGGAGGCAGTTTGGACCCTGTGGATGTGGAATTCTGACAGTGATGGATCGCTTTTGTTTTATTTTTAATATATGGCTGAAAAGGCATGAAGCCACTGAGATCGTTGTAAGAATACCTTGTTGCACCCAGATTCCTTAGTGAGGCAAGCCAGCACTTGGTAACGCAATTTTAGCCAATTTCTTGCCATGTGTGCTTTTGTAACCCTTTTGCTTTTTCATAGAAATGATGCTACGACTATTATTCCTCATCATATAAAGCACATGCCAGAGATGACATCAAATATAACATTAGTCAGTATTCTAATTTTCTGGCTTACAAAAGACCCTTTTTTCACTTGTGTCATTAAACAGTAACACCTGTAATGATTTGTAGTAACAGTTTTCTCAGGTTTTAGTAATTGGAAATAGAGTATGGGTTAAACAGTAGGAAAGGCTGGGATTTCTTGCTCTGGTTGGCAACCAGTCTAGGAGGAGAAAGAAATATGAATTCAATGAAAGGATCCTGGAATCTCAATTGACACTGATTTTGACTGTGGATGGAAACCTTTCAACCACATCAAACAGTTATACACTTAAGTGCTGTACATGACACATGCTTGGGTGATCATGTCTTCTCCAATCCATGACTGACTAGGCAGAAGATTTTCCCGCACTAGGTTTCTATTTCTTTCTGTGGTTGGCTGGTTGCTAACCAATGTTATAGAACCCAATCTGTCCTGCTATTCAACCCATAGCTGGAGGGAGAAGAGATGGATCTATACCTTTTCCAAGGGTATTTGTGCATAATTGAATGCAACATTCTCTGATTTTTCATGCCAAGCTAACATCCATTGCATCACAATGAACATCCATTTGTATACAAAACAGTCATTAACTTCCCAGGAACATTGGCTTTTACTTTTGATGCTGTAGATCAGTGCTACTCAAAGTGTGGTATGTGTACCGTTGTTGCCAGTATGCAAGCCGTCGTCTGCCGGTACGCGAGCCATCGTCTGCCGGTACATGGAGATTTTCCAGAAAAGAAAGAAATAATAGTAATCCTCTATGCCACAAGAAACTGCCAGGATATTTGACTCGTTTTCATTTTTTTAAAATTTTCATTTTAGTTTTATATTATTATGGCTACATTGTTCATTTACTCACTCATGTCAAAATTTATTGCTATCCAACTACCGAATGCGATATAATGAACAGCAAAACAGTGAACTGAATATGCATCAGGCTGTGTTCCATTCATATATCCATGATATATACATATCATATATTTTAAATATGTCTTAAATTAATTAAAATTAATATTTTGTTTTACTGTTTGTCTATTTTTTTAGAAGATTAATGCCTTTTATTAAATTCAAATTGCTTATGAAGTATTAATATTAACTTTAAATATTTTTCTGGATTTTTAAAAATATATACCCTCGAAACCAGTGTCCGTAACTAATATAGCACAAATATACCGGTCAATGGCACACTGGGAAGACCTGTTACGTCAATGATGACTGCCTTTAGAATGAACAAGATATCATCTCATGTTTATTGCAGTCCCAAAATGTCCCTGAAATAGTCAGTCAGTTAAAGTGCCATACGTGATACACACTTGGGCGATCATGTCTCGAAAGAGACATGACTGACTGGGCAGAAGATTATCCCGCAGTAGGTTGCCATTGCTTTCTGTGGTAGACTGGTTGCCGACCAAGGCTATAGAACCCAATCTGTCCTGCTATTTAACCCATAACTGGAAGGAAGAGATGGATTAATACCTTTCCCAAGGGTATTTGCGCGTTAGTGAATACAATAGATTCAACTGGAATTCAAACTCGGATCCCCGGTTTCTCGTTCCGAACCAATATCCACTGTACCGCAACGCACATAGCACATATCTAAAAAAAAAAACAAATTCTAGGGTTCACAGTACCCCCCCACACACACACGCACACACACACACACATCTCTTACTCAGCTGGATTGGCTTGCTTTGCTTGCCCGTCCCTGGTACATTCAAAAATAAAAAAACTACTGGTCCACCACATCAGATAGTTTGAGAAGCACTGTTGTAGATGATTCCTGATCTAGCCATAAACTTTGACCTTTCAAACTATTACAGTAATGACACCATTCATTGTTAGTGCCAGTTTTTCAGAAAAAATTCTTTTTATCTCAAATAGTGCAGTGCAAAGAGTGAGGCACAGTCCAATCCTTCACTTTAACAATTCCTGAATAACACATTTCCTACCTTTCTCATATTTTACAAAGATTTTTTAAAACTTTTAAGTGATCAACACCAATATTTATTCTGCCAATTCCAACATGAGTTATTTCACAAAAAGCCTCTTTGTTTGTCCTGTAAACAATTTAAAAAAATATTCTATTCCCATTTATCAAATAAATTTTAATAATAGTATTTACATTATTCATACTATTATCCTCATCTTTGTTGTAATTTGTACAACATTTCAGCTGTTGTACACTCCAGCCATACCTCTTCTGGAAGTCATGAGTTATTTCCCTCTAACCCTGTAAGTTACTTGTTTGCCACTGCTGTAGCCTGGTATTGACCTTACAACTCTTTGAGTCAAGTCACAGGCACTAACCAATGTCTATATCCACTGGGCCATGTGTCCTAACTCATGACTTCCAGAAGAGGCAAGGAATGGACTTCATGTACCCCAATAATTGTAATAAAGGGTTTGGTTTAAAATTCCTAGCACCTGAAGAAGGCCGGAGCATACAACGACCGAAACATCATACAAATGGCAAAAAAGATGAGGACAATTATCCAAATAATGTAAATACTATTTCATCTCAGAAATATAGACAAATACTAAATTTTAAGAAATTTTTTTTTATAATCATTTCACTCCAAGCAAGGCAATACTGCCATTGATGCTCTGCATTTTACAGTGAAAGGAGAGGGAAGTGAAAAAAAGAAGGTACAGGGGACGTCAAAGAAAGGATAAGAAAAAGATGGGAGTCAAGGAAATAGAAGAGGTCAATTGACATTTGTTGTAACCCTAAAAGGTCACTGCATGAGTAATCACCAGAATGGAGGTTGGAAATAATAGTATATCAACAAGTACAAGACTTTCACGCTGTGTGAAGTAGATAAACTGCTAGTGGACTGCTAGTCAGTATAATCACTCTCTTCTACTCTACTTTACTCTAATAGTGTTCACATATTTAAGAGGATAGGAACATTCCATTCCTGTATACAGTTAGATATACACTACCAGCCATAATTATCAAGCCACCCCTGTGTTTGAAAA
Source organism: Ascarosepion bandense (assembly GCA_037127315.1). NCBI lineage: Eukaryota > Metazoa > Mollusca > Cephalopoda > Sepiida > Sepiidae > Ascarosepion > Ascarosepion bandense. The sequence continues at coordinate 554,236 of JBBBDQ010002692.1, read as the reverse complement.
AAATTATGTATTTCATATGTTTTTTCATTATTTACTGCTAAGTGAATAATTGTAAATAAAAATAGAATGGTTCTTTTGTTAATACTGCACAATAACACATGCATCAAATGAATTTATAAATATTTAATAATTACCTATATTTCAGTTTCATCAATGAAAGAATGAAGAAAATTTAGGGTGATTTGGACGAGTTCATCTTTGCTTCTTTGCCTTGTAAAATTTTGCATAGTAATAATAACAAAAGAACCATTCTATTTTCATCTAGAATTATCCACTTGGCAATAAATACTAAAAATAGTATGAAATGCATAATTTCTTTAAAAAAAAACTGGGATGGCCTAATAATTATGACCGGTAGTGTACATCAACATTGCATTTAAACTTTTGGAGATTATAGCTATCAGGAAAGCAAATATACAGAAGGGAGTTCCACAGGCAGGAAGTGTAAGAATAGAAACTGATAGAGTATAATTGGAGGTAACATTTGTCTATTTTGATGGTAAAAAGGTGAGACCCAGTTGCCAATTTAGTAGCATAAGTAAATTCATTTGACTGGGGCAGAAGGGAATGAAATTCATCGGGGCAGAAGTCATGAAAATATTTGTAGGAAAGACAGAGGAAAGTTACGTCTCATCGATGAGAAAGCAACTGAAAGTCAAGCTGCCAAATTTGGATCGATTACATTGCAGATTCTCCTTTGAATTTTGTTGAAAACTCTGAGATGAATAGCAGAAACACCCAACCAGATATGACAACAATATTCAATGCATTGATTGATTTATAAATATGCAACATGGATTCTGACAAGAAAAACTTCCTGGTCCGGCACAGTGACCCAACTTTTTTAGCAGTAGGTGTATCTATTGATTCAGTATAATCACTCCACTTGAGATCAGCTGAGAGAGTGAGGCTGAGGAGGCGCAGTGTATTCTTTTCTGGAAGACTAGCATGATCCATACTGACGGAAGGTAGGAAAGCTCCTCTATGGTAGTTAAAAGAGAACGGCTTTGTTTTGGAAGCGATGCAATTTACCAGCCATTTCTTACACGTCACAGATAGAAGGTCCTTTTCAAGAGCAAATTTTCTTAACACTCATGTCGAGTTCTTTCTGTGAGGCCCAGTATTGGCCAGTTTTTAGTGTATTGTTTTATCCTGAGACATACTCAATGAAATCCCATTTTTTTTTGCTATTTTATATGATAACATTTTACAACTAATACATTACAGATTTTCAAATTGTATCAAGTTGGCATAATGCTCAAATCACTTTGAAACCTAGGATCAACTGTGACAAGTACTCTATGCACTGGGATTATCTTCATTTATAGAAGAAAGTCTCCATTTTATGGTTGATACATTCTGAAGTATATTGCTTCTTCTTAATAGCGATGATAATGATTGTCTTATTGAATAACAGTAATAACAAACACGTATATATAAACTCATATTTTTATTCTTTACTGATAATGATAGTGTGGAGTGGTAGTCAGAAAGAATCAGACACATTTGAGGGTGTTGACTAGCAAAAATTGCCTTTTCTTCTTCTCTTCTCTGTGTTCTCTTTGCATCCTCCTGGTGTTCTCCCTTTGGCCTGAAAAACCCCAATCTGAAAGCTGAAATTTCCTCAAATTTCATTTAATTGCATCATCTATGGCTAGGCACATCTGTTAATCATTTTTACCACTTATTGCCATTGGAGTTGGCTGCATTTGATGTCATCACATTTTTGTTTGTCACTGTTTATATTTTCCCTTGAAGCTGGTTACCTTTGACGTAACCATACTTTAGTTAGTCACTGCCTCTGATATCAATCATATTTCTGTGGGTCATAGAAATTGTTATGACTAAAGGGCCATAGAAAGATAACATGGACTCGGGTATAAGGTTGAATTGTATATTCTCGGAAACGTAGTACAAAGATAAATGTGAACTGGAGAGTACTTTCTCTCGCAGACATCCTGACTCACTCATTCATTCATGAACTCTGTGGCTACTTCTCAGTCACTCTTCACTCAGAGTTGGTAGCCATATTATAAAGCTGTGGACAAGTCCATTTGTTGGTAGGTCCCCACAATAGAAATATATTACAATTCTTCAGGTTTTCAAATTATTTAAATTGTGAACAATGTCAAAAAACAATACAGATTTTAATAAGAAAAATATTTAATGAAAGATTGATTTGTTTTTTATGGCTTATAAATCCATGTGCAGGCCTTTTGAAGATGAAACATATTTTGGATTGTAAAAATAATTCTTTATTTGTGAGTGAATATTGCATTAACAGGTTCTGAGCAAAACCATGGTTTTTCCAGATACGATTTTACTATGTAACACAGAGTTGGAGGGAGGAGATGGTGTTATGCCTTTCTCAAAAGAATTTGTTCATAAGTGAATGTAATGAATTCATCCAGAATTTGAACTCAGCATTCCAATTTCTCATTCTGAGCCACTATCCATAACACCATCTGCACCTTCTACTTTTGAAAGAAATTTTGTAGATTGTTTTCTGACAATGATTTGGTGCAAGATGTAAACCTTTTCGTTTTCGTAAAAGATGTACTAACTTTATTTTTTGTATTATGGCAGTATTTTCTGATTGCTTCATAGCTATTGAGGTGATTTCCATTTTCCAGTGTAAATTTTAGCTTAAGTGAAAAAGATAGTCTCGAGTGAATTTTAAGAGGACAATGACTTGATAGCACATCCTTATTAAGCAAGACTCAAAATGGCACCAATTAATATTTGATTATTGTTTGCTTGTTTCTTTCTGCTGTATAATTAGTTTGAAAACAATCACTAACTACAAAGGAGTTTAACTTGCATTGCCATAAGGAATCAGATTATTTTAATTATTCAACTGAATTTGATTATAGTGCAAATTTGATGAATTGATTGCAAGCGAACAGAAGACCAATTGATTGACATATGTGGCTACAGTCATTTGCGTTGTCTGCAGTGGTTATAAAAAAGGCAAATTGCCAAAGGACATTGTCTTTTAGTCTAGAAATTAACTTTTTTTTTTCCATGATATGTAATCCTTAAACAAAAATGAAATTAGTTTAATGCTCATGTAGAGTTCTTTCTATGAGGCTCAGCATTGTCTAGTTTTTAATGTAATGTTTTATCCTGGAAGATATTCAGTGGGAAACATTAAATGGATTTTTTTTTTCTAGAAACATTTTTTTTATTTTATATCATATTTTATGGTTGATACATTCAAATTGTATCGAGTCTGTATAATGTTCAAATTACTTTGAAAGCTTGGCCCAACTGTGGCAAATGCTTGATGCACTGGAATTATCTTTATTTTTTTATTTTTCCTTCTGAAGGGTGTTGCTGATTATATAGCAGGAAACTATTTGCTAAGTAACTGAAACTCACCTGAAGTGAGATGAATGTGTACTGCACCTCATACCAAAGACACTTTCACCAAGCCTCTCTACAGCATATGTTGTCATTGAATTGCTTTTGAATGTCTCTTGAATTCACATTTGAATTAACTGGGGTAATCAGGAAAGAATGTGCATCGTTTTGGGGCCTTCCTCTCAATATTTTCACTTGCACACTGGCACCCCTCACTGATGTGAGGTCCTATTGTGACAATCTTGCTTTCTTGACAGCTACAACATCCAGGAATTGAAATGCAAGGTCAATACTCATCTCTTAATCAATTGACCCTAGTTCTTTCCTCACCACTCTGTATATCCTTTTCTTTCTTTCCACCTCTGCAACTGTCATCACACCTGTATTCCCTTCCTTCTCTTGCTCCTTTCTAACTGGTTCGTCCTTCTCTTCACTCTCCTCTAATCTTTTTACTCTTATGTAACCCCCTTCACATCAGTGGCGTTACCGCTTGTTTGGGGTGATATGATTAAAAAATATATATATATACTAGTATTTCTAGTGTATTGTAGATATATTAATTCAAATATCCAATGTGTAAATTAGATTTATGAAAAAAACGGCAAACCTTGTGATCTAAGAATAAACATGAACCTCATTACGCGTTCACGATCAGTCATGTCATGTTCGCTGAAACGCTTCACAAAATATTTCTTTTTTTTTTCTATATCTACATAGAACTATTTTCAGTTATTTCTATTAGGTATTTTATACTTTTGGCATTGTGGTGCAGTGGATATTGGCTCAGAACAAGAAATCAGGGAGCCGAGTTCGAATTCCAGTTGAATTCATTGCATTCACTTACATACAAATACCCTTGGGAAAGGTATTAATCCGTCTCTTCCCTCTGGTTATGGTTTAAATAGCAGGACAGATTGAGTTCTATAGCCTTGGCTGGCAACCAGTCTACTGCAGAAAGCAATGGCAACCTACTGCAGGATATCCTTCTGCCCAGTCAGTCATGTCTCTTTTGAGACATGATCGCCCAAGCGTGTTTCACGTATGGCACTTAACTGACTGATACTTTTGTCCCTATTATGCTGTTTGATTCCAATTTGGCCCAGAAATTGGTACAGAGTGCCTGCAACAGAACCCTTTGCTCCAGTTTCCACTGCTCTAATAATTATATTATACCCCTTCCTTCACCAGCTTTTGTTTTAGATTTTGGTATTTATTAGTTTTATATATATATACACACACACACACACAGTGCTGTACAAAAGTATTAGGACAAGAACTATCTTATCTTTTATGAGGCATCAAAATAAAGTTTAAAATCACTCCTGTCCTAACACTTTTGCACACTACCGGTAGTATGCAAAAATATTAGGACAGGGGTGATTTTCCTGAAAACCTCAATGAAATTCAAATACAAGGTGAAAAGCCAAGTAAATTGCTAATAAATATTGATTATTTAAAACTAGGTGTAAAAGAAACGTATTAAAAAGGTTGTTTAATAGAAAATAGGAAAAATTAAATAAGTTATTTTGATACTACTCTATTGAACATCTATGGGTTATTTTGGATAAAAGAAATTGATAAATCTAATGTTACTTTGCAAGGCACACTTTGGGAACAAATACAAGCTGCTTGGCAGGAGATATCATTAGATACATTGAAGAAGCATGTGATGTCAATGCCTGACAGAATGAAGGCTGTGATCAAAGCAAAAGGCTATTATACTAAATATTAAATTTATTTTGTAACAAGTATTTTTCTTGTTAAAGCATTTGAGTAAATCAAATAAAATTAATTGTTTATTTTCTGTCAGTATGCTTAATGAAAGATAAAATAGTTCTTGTCCTAATACTTTTTCACAGTACTATATGTATATATCTTTGCAAAATTTAGGGCTTGAACTACAACAGTGTGCTTAACATCACACGTTTTTTTTATCATAAAGTTCTTTGTTGCTCCTCAAAGCATTCATCAAACCAACTTCAAGCTCATATGCTATTTTAAAATTTAATTCATACTTTCCTGTCATATCCACAAAACATTCACTGAAGCTACTCCATGGGAGTTTGGAAATATTCAAAATATTTTCCATATAAATGCTCGTTTCCCAAATTGTTTCTGAACGGTTCTTTAGAACACTATTTTCGGAGAGATGGGGAACTTTGAAATATAACAGGTTATAAGTGGAGTCGTAGAAAATTTTAGCTACAGAATGAATGTTCAAATCTAGGTTTTTTAATGGAAAATTGGAAGCATTTTGTATGAACGTGCATAAAAATGAGAAACTTAAAAAAAACCTCATAATTCAAATATAAAGCAAATCTTTTATACAATAAATAAAAAAATAATGACTTGAACAAAATTAAAATTGAGCCACTGTTTTCATTTTTGTAATATTTAATAAAGAATATCTTAAAAGAAAGAAAATAATCATTTTAGAGCAAATTTGTTGAGCAAAGAAAGACATCAAATATCTTTATGCGGAAACTGATTGACTATTCAAAATTGAAAACAAAAAATAGATCATTCCTTTTGACATTTTTTTTCTCATAAGTTGTCATGAGAAGAGAAAAATTAATCCATAAAGGATATCATCATAAAATTAGAAACGAATTTAGGATAAACTACCTAGAGTCTTTCAAATCTGATCTTGAGACATACAAACAAATAGACAGCATTATATATATATATATGTAATTTTATCTCAAGCAAGGCAGGGGGTTAGAGAATGAAAAAGGTACAGTGGATGTCAAAGAAATGATAAGAGATGGATAGGAAGTAGATAAAAAAGATAATCTCCTAGCCACCAAGGATGTTAATGACTTATCCAGCTGTGACTAGTGTGCACCAATATAGAAAAAATGTATGGTAGGTCAAACATATAAACACCCATTCTAAAGAAATACATCCACATGTGAATCCGATGAGCTTAGATCACTGGTGCCGCCTAAGCACGAATTTACACGAGATACTAGATTAGCAACTAGGTCCCACCCTTTTACAGTTAAACAAATAAGATGTAACCGTAAATTCTACTCCAACAGTTTCTTTTCTCGTGCTTCCCGCCTGTGGAATTCCCTTCCACAAGTATGCTTTCCCGACAGTTACAATCTCCAGGTGTTTAAATGTAGGGTCAATAGACACCTCCTATCACACTAACTCCCAACTATTCTCACAACACTCTCATCTACCCAACCCTCATTCTCGGTATCCTCACCCGCCTATCACCCACCCTCTGTTATTTCCTATATTTAATCAGCCTTTCTCCACTCTACGTAGCCCCCTGCACAGTAGTGGCAGTGACATGCCTTGCTCGGGGTGAAACGCTTATAAAAAAAAAAAAAAAAAAAAAAAAAACAACAAACATTTGGAGACAACCCCAATATCATATACTCAGTGACTGACAAAGACTAGAGTGAAATTTTAAAAAAAAGCACTAGGTTACATATGAAAGATTAAGTCTTGTATTTTCCTTTCTAATGTATCATGACAATGATACCTACTTGGATGAAATGAAGAGTCAGTCAGTTAAGTGCCATACGTGATACACGCTTGGCCGATCATGTCTCGCAAGAAGACATGACTGACTGGGCAGAAGATTATCCCACAGTAGGTTGCCATTGTTTTCTGCAGTAGGCTGGTTGCCGACCAAGGCTATAGCACCCAATCTGTCCTGCTATTTAACCCATAACTGGAAGGAAGAGATGGATTATTACCTTTCCCAAGGGTATTTTCCCGTAAGTGAATACAATGGATTCAAATGGAATTTGAACTCGGCTCCCCGGTTTCTCGTTCCGAGCTGATATCCACTGTACCACACCTTGCCAATTTCACATTTGATTAAGTAAAGAGAAAATAATTATTGCTAGCCCAATTTATTATCTTTATCTAAAACATTAATAAGATGAACTTTTTTCAACAATTTACTGATAAAAAAGGACAATGTGGATAACCATAAATAATACTTCTTAGCTATTAATATCAGCAGATTGTGTGTATGTATGTACACATACAGTATTCAGTTAACCATTATATATACATATACAGTACTGTGCGAAAGTATTAGGACAAGAACTATTTTTTTTTTTTTTGATCACAGCCTTCACTCTATCAGGCATTGACATCACAAGCTTCTTCAAATGTATCTAATGGGATCTCCTGCTAAGCAGCTTGTATTTGTTCCCAAAGTGTGTCTTGCAAAGTAACATTAGATTTATCAATTTCTTTTATCCAAAATATCCCCTAGATGTTCAATAGAGTAGTTTCAAAATAACTTGTTTAATAGAAAATAGGAAAAATTAAATATAACTTTTTAATACATTTCTTTTACACCTAGTTTTAAATAATCAAAATTTATTAGCAATTTACTTGGCTTTTCACCTTGTATTTGAATTTCAGTGAGATTTTTAGGAAATTCACCCCTGTCCTAATATTTTTGCATACTACCGGTAGTGTGCAAAAGTGTTAGGACATAGGTGATTTTAAATTTTATTTTGATGCCTCATAAAAGTTAAGGTAGTTCTTGTCCTAATACTTTTTCACAGTACTGTGTGTGTATATATATATATATATTAGACATGTCAGATTAAATAACTTGCAAACATTATGTCTGCTTGCTTTTAATAAAATCCATTCATACTCAGGGATAATCTTTTGCATATTATAATTGAAAGATGTCTGAAATGAGCTGTAACATTGACAGATGTTATTATCATTCATTTCTCAAGGTACCCAAGTACTTTCAATCTCTTTCTGAAATCATCTTCAGGGGTGTGAGTTATGGTAACAAAAAATAACTGCAAAACTGTGTTGCTAAAAATTACTGTAAATTTTTTTCTGCTTCGAATATAAGGGTTGACAAATTGCTAGCATTCATTAGAATGTGAAAAGTATACAAAATGGAATTTTTTATATGTTGTAATGTCATGGTCAAAAAACTGTTCTTTTTACAAACATTTTAGAACATTATTACAGTATTCATAGCTAATTCTATTAATATTGCCTCGAGAATCTGTAGTTAGCTTTTGTTGTTTTCTTGGGGTAGGATAATTGTGTTATCAATCATTATTTTTTATATTGTGAATGTAGACAGGAATGTTGTTGTAGATGTCTAGAAATGGACAAATGGTCAAATAAATGTAATGTAAGACGTCTAGTTAATGTAGTTGTTGTAAACCCTATATATATATATATATATATATTAATGTATATTTAAACAGAAACCCTTCTTTTAAACATCTTTCATTAAATATGGCAGACAAGGAAGATTCAATTTAGCCATTTTGCCATTGTTAGTATTTTCTCATGTTTTGACTGAAAAACTAAATAAAAAATAATTAAATCTTTCTTCTTGGCCATATTTAATGAAAGATGTTTTAAAAAAAAGTTTCTGCCTAAATACACAGAAATATATATATATATATATATATATATATATATATATATATATATATATATATATATAATATTTTCATGTATATTTAGGCAGAAAAAAATCCAACTTACTGTTAAAAACTATTTACCTGTTTAAGTATTGTGTGGTCCCACTATGTACCTAACTCTGACAAAATAATTTTCTTTAAAATTTAATTACTTACAATGTTTTATTTATAACTTATACTCTAACATTATTAGAAAAATGAAAATTATTTTAATAAAATAAATGACCCACACATTACTTAATTGTTGTTCTTAATACAACATAACTAAGTATACCATAATTATTTAATCCTAATTCTGACTTTTTTAGTAGTAAAAATATCTATTGTTCAATTAAAAAAAAACCTAAAATTCAACCTCCTGTTAATAAATTTATTGTCTACCCATTCAAAAAAATCTAAGGTCACACTTTGTATCTTATCCAGACAAAATTAAAAAGTGACATGTCTAGATCCAAGCCATCCTGCCCCCTTTCATAACCCAAATATTAAATCTCCATGGTTACATAATTCTCATTTTTGATTGAACAATATTGACACACCTAAAGCATTTTCTCCAACTACCACTCCCTAATTTTCTAAATAACCATGAATTAATCTTTTAAAAATAAGTCATTTTCACCAATTTATTTTAACATATCACCTGAAGAAGAACAGTATTATTCTGAAACATGAAAATGTTTGTGTAATGATATTACACTTTTATAAACCATTGTAACAACAAAATTACTATATATATATATATATATATATATATATATATATATATTTGTACGCACACACACACACTCATATACACTTTCTCTTTTGAAGGAAAGCACACCCTCTTCACCCAGGGTACTTTACTTGAAAGCCCAAATCTACTCAGTTTTATATCTGAAAGGTAAACAAAACAAATCTAAAAAAATAATGGATTTATTTTTAATCCAACATTTATATTATTTCAAATGTTGTGATCGGAGTGAACTCTTTATATCTGAAAATACACGTGTCATTTTTATTTATTAAACAGTGTATATTATGCCTACTGGTCTGCACATTCAAGAAATCCTAGTAAGGAAAATGTGTCCTCTGGCAGGGACTGAACCTGCTTGGCTTTACTGTGCTCACCCACAAAAAACATCACTGTAAGCAAGGCACTATTTTCACTTTTTAACAATCTGAAACTAAACAGAGATTTCGAAAAAAAAAAAAATTAGTGTGAAGAGGATATGCTTTCCCCAAAATGGGGAAATATAGCCGTGCTGGCTGTGATGATTCTCATGGCTAAGCGGTTAAGCCTCCTGAATCAAATAAATGAAAATAGGGCATCTATTTCAAATACAAAGTGTCCGCTTATATTAACATTCAAAATAATATTTATGCTGGTCTAAAAATAAATGTGTTCATTAGAAACAGCTTTATTTCCATTTCAGTTACAAAACTGAGTAGATACGTACTTTCAAGAAAAATAATTTTGATGATGTGGATATCAGTCAGTTGAGGGCCATACGTGATACATGCTTGGGTGATCATGTCTCAAAAGTGACATGACTGGGGGGGTCAGTTATCCCGCAGTAGGTTGTCATTACTTTCTGCAGTAGACTGGTTGCTAGCCAAGGCTATAAAACCCAATCTGTCCAATTATTTAACCCATAACTGGAGGGAAGAAATGGATTAATACCTTTCCCAAAGGTATTTGTGCATAAATGAATGCAATGAATTCAACTGGAATTTGAACTCGGCACCCTGATTTGTTGTTTCAAGTTGATATCCACTGCACCACAACGCACATCCTGGATGTGAATGTACTTTCTTTAAAAAGAAGTGTGTGCATGATTATCAGGCAATATAAGTTTATAAAGATGCGTATGTCCACAGCAGTAGAAATGTTAAAGAAAAAGGCCATTTAAATTGCTAATCATCAGCTGTACTTGGAAAATATCACTCTTTCGTTCAATGTTGTAACTATTTTTTATAATAAATTATATCATTATTTGATCATCTTTGGATGTGTAAGTTTTTGTGGTAATAGATGTCACCACAAATATTATTCAAGGTCTTATAATATCAAATTCAAAGCAGCCATTATTGCCATGACCATTATCTTTGTAGGTTTTATAAATAATTCACACAAAAGTCAATGTGTAACTTGTGATTCACTTATGGAATACACAAGAAAAAATCGATTAAAAGTTTACAAAGAAATCAAAGAAATCCTTCTTTGTCATATTTTTGACCTGCGGCTTCGAACTTTTATTTCTCTTTTAATACTGGAATTGTTGCTTTGATGCAAATGTCTATTAAGCCGCAGATAAGTCTGTAGTCTCTTTTTTCAGAATGCAGCTGTTTTTTATTGTATATTTGGGGAACATATATTTATCTTCTATTCTGCTTCCTTTCAATGCAATCCATTTAGCTATTTACAAATCTTTTATAGCAAGGTGAATAAATAAAGGCAGATTTATAAACAGATTTGGGGATTGAAAAAATATGGCTGTGAAATGTGAAAAAAAAAAGAAAAAGGAATTAGAAAGTAGTTAATCTTTTATAAGATTGAAAGCCCCTCTCTCTAATTTTGACTATTTTATTTATGGTTAGCAATAGGGTGTGAGTCAACTCTTGGTTTTGAATTTCGAATTGTCTTTCTCCAATGGCAGCTGGTTTTCAATTCAGAATTGTGTTACTCTTAAACTTTTTAGCAAATCTAAAAATCCCAGTCTTTCTTGCTATAGATTGGTCAAGTTGTGGAGAAGAAATAGAGAATTGTCTCAGCCAGAATTCTATTTTCTGTGAATCCGCATGACCTTCACTCTGATATTTGTTTTTTAAAAAAAGAAAACTAGCCTCAGAAGAAAATTCTTCCCATCTTCATAATTATACACTGTGCTTTGCATAGAACGAAAATTTAAAAAAAAAAAATATTTACAATTTTTACAGTAATGGATGGCCATGAAAACATGCATTGGTTTTAAAATTTAACTTGTAAAGATTTTATAATTTATTTAAAATTATGTAAAACATGAATTCTTATGTAATAATATAATTTTATTTTGTATTTATATTTTAAAAAGTAACATTTTTGAAAGCAAATTTATTGGTAAAGATAATCATGTAGGTAAATTTATATTAGTCCAACCTAACTTTGATCATTTTGTAGGGTGGCTTTGTCGACACTCATAAAAGACTTTTTTTAGATGAACTGAAGGTTAGAATAAGAAATGTAAAGCGAGTGAGATCTTTAATTATGAAATTTAGTTTGGGAATTGGCTTGATAGATGGATTAATAAAGATATCAGCCATCTTGAAAAAGGACAATTTAAAATAGCATTAAAAATAAAACTTTAAAATAAACTTTTCTCTTATTTTTACTAAATAATTTAATTATTCCAGTTATTAAAATAATTATACTCTTAATTAAAATAACTACAAATTCATTATTCTGGTTATAGCGATGTTCTGTTAGCGTAACAGTTAACAAGCGGAAAATGGAATCTGTGAACAAAGTTCAAATTCTAACCAAGTCTGTTGCACTCACTTTGTATCCATGTACTTTTGAAAGATATAAAGCCATTTTTCTTTATTCAACTGTAAGTTAACTAGGGTAAACTGAGCTCTCTAGCCTTATGTAGCAACTAATCCAGGTGAAAGACTGCTCTTGTGGTGGATAGGAAATTAAGAATTAAAATCAACCTTCTTCACTTTTACAAAAATTTACAATAATGTGTGAAATCTTGGTTTTTCCCAAATAGAAAAAGGGTTAATCATGTGCTTAAAGAAAAGGTGGAAACTGGATATCACAAGTAGATTTTAAATTGGTTTTCTGACCAATGAGAGCAATTTGCAAGACTAAAAGGAACTTAGCAATCATGTGTGAAAAATCTAAATGCTATAAATACTTAGGTCAGCATGACAGACAGTCAGAGATGAAAGCAGCAGAGACTACAAGCTAAAAATTAATGAGAGTGACCTCTTCAAGTGACCTCTTCATTATCCTCTTTCTCCTTCTTTCTCGTGTGCTGATTTCTTTTACTTCTCCATTCAAAGACATTCCTACCATGTAAACACTAATACATACATACTACGCATGAACTCTCTCCAACAAATTACTACCCTACTAGGAACATTTCTCGATACCCTTAACTTTCTCAATGAACACTAATTTCTACCAATTCTTGTCATTTTATTCTTTTAATAAATTTCTATTTTTACATGAAAAATGTATATTTTTATTCTACACTCCAATCTGCAACCAACTTTTTGATGATAACCTTCTGATAATTTGGGATAAAACTTGTAAGCTGTCAGGTGTTTGGTTATGTATGACACAAGGCTGAATTAATGAACATTAACCATCTTCCTATAGCTTCACTCTAAATCAAAAATTGTGGAGAATGAAAAGGAAAACACAATCTTTTTCAAGATGTTCTGGTAAATCAAATATTAAAGTAAAGGAATCTTTAGGAATAATGATTGATTGTTGTGAAGTGACATGGAATTTGAAAAAGAGAATTCTGGTTATAAAAAATTTTAAACTGCTGCAAGGATTTATGGCCACACTATTTGTTGCAATTTATTTTATAAGCATATCTTCCTATGAGTATTATTGTTTTGTTTTTGTTATTATTGCTCTAAATTGTGCCATTCATGCTAATCCATATCTGTGGTTTGTAAGTCCTCTACAAATAATGAGGATGACATTTGAGTATGTTAAAATTTTTATCACTTTTAGATTGAAAAAAAAAAAAAAAAAAAAAAAAAAAACTAGGAAAATTTATTCTTGATGAAGCATCCAACATCATTTTCTGAATTCAAGAAAAGATTTTTTTAAAAGCAACCAAAGACACTTGGACTTGAAAAGTTTTAACTTTGTAGTCACAGCAACCGAAACTAAAAGCTTTCAATTGACTTTGTACTCAGATTTATAGTTGATCTTTATACCAAATTTTTATTGCAGATTTTATAGAATCTTTGCTGGGTATAATAATTTAGCAGTTCCTGTTAGTTGCAATTTACTTTTTAGTGCAGTTTTTATTAAAGTTTGTAGAAAATATCCAAAATTGCCTTGAGTCAATGTATCAATAATATTCTTTCTTGATTAATTTACAGTATAGAACAATGATGCATTTCAAATTGTCACTTCTTCAAAATGAACTTTAATTCAGCTGTGAGATTCTTTTTCTTTTAGTTTTTGACAGCGCTACCTACACCATTTTGGTTCCTTTAATCCTGTTACTGTATCTATGAACTTCTCTTGAATTCTTTGGTGTAGGATGACCAAAAAGTCAGTGTAATTAAGAACTCTGACATTTCTAAGATAGAATGTTTGTTTTGAAATGATATTTCCTTTCTTGTAAAGTCGGTGGAATAAAACATAAATATATATTTGGCTTAGCAGGAAATCTAGCAAGAATTGAGTGCACAACATGAATTAATGATCTGCAAGAATATTTGGTTGACCACTTCTCTTATGTTAAAAGGAACCAAATACATAACTTGAGTCAGTCAAGCTGGAAGGCTACTGTTAAAGTGGTTCTGATGAATGAGGTGTGTGATATGAATGAAAGCAGAGGTGGTAGGAAGTAAAGATTATGAGAATAAGGAGGATAGATAACAATTGACCCTGGATTTGAAGGGGCTATGATTGCAGTGTAAAGGGTTACTGTTGAAATAGTTATAATGAATGAGGTGTTTGATATGAATGAAAGCGGAGGTGGTAGGAAGTAAAGATTATGAAGATAAGGAGGATATATACAGATTAACCCTTGATTTGAAGAGGCTAAGACTGTAGGGTTCAGGAAAGCATCCATTTTGTAAGTTTGTTCCACAGAGTAGCAGTTTTTAATTAGCAGATGTTATGGACATAGCTGGGGTTTGTTGTTTGTACAAAATATAATTTTCAAGTTTATTGATATTTAAAAATATTTCACAAAACAGGTTGCAAAAAATGTCCAAAAGACTGTAATCTCTGCCATGAATCACAGCACTCATTTTCTAAGAACAAGTTACCAACTTATCTATCCATAATCTACAGATCTAGAGTTCCATAGGAAATCTTTAGGGAAGCCTAAAGAATTTGGTCAAGATGTCGGAGGAATTTTTACTTCACACACATCTATCACTTGGAGCTATTTCCAAACACGTGCAAATTCCAAAACACAGTCAACTTCATTTCTTTTGGGACAGTAAGTATTTTGTTTAAACCAGGAAGGGAATAAAATAACCCAAAATAGAAGTGAACAGAATTGTTAAAAAGCAGCAAAAATAACCACACAAAAAAACAATTTCTGTTAAAGTCGACATGTATCAGTGTCGGCAATCAAAAGATTACAATATAGAAATAACCCGAAGAATTGTCATGTAAACTAGTAGTATAAAATGGGCAACTACTTCATTCATCAAGCAATCTGTTGTTTACAAAACAATTCATAGCTTATTTCATTCAATATTCACAAACACATATATGATTAACTTGTTTAAATATCATGTATGTAAGTCTCTTCATAATATGAAGTCTTTTCCTATTTATAAAATTTGACTTATAAAAAATATTTGTCAAGTGTTTATTAACACTAAGCTTCAAGGGTTCATCCCTGCTTATCATATTTTTCTAACTAGTAATAGGTCTGGTATTATCTCCCTTTGATATGCTTTTTTTGGTGGGGTCAGGTGATATATGATTGTGTTGTAGTGTAATGGATATATATCAGTCAAGCTGGAAGGCTACTGTTAAAGTGGTTCTGATGAATGAGGTGTGTGATATGAATGAAAGAGAAAGTGGTAGGAAGTAAAGATTATGAATTGGCAAGCACAGTCTAGCACAGAAAGAAATGACAACCTACTGTGTGAAAATCTTCAGTCATGGATCGAAAGAGACATGATCACCCAAACGTTTGTCAGGTGTGGCACTTCACTGACTGATATATAATTAAATATAAGCTAAGTTAATTGGAGCTCACTGGTGCCCCCAATATATGAATTTAGTCGGGCCACAAGATTAGCTACTAGGTCCCACCCTTTTACTGTGAAACCAATAAAATGTAAATGCAAATTCTATTCCAGCAGTTTCTTTTCACACACTTTCAATTCAGTATGGGACAGTAGATATAGATGTTGGTTAGTTCCTGTGACTTGACTCAAAGCGTTTTGAGTTCAAAACCAGGCTACAACAGTGGTGAACAAGTAACTTGCAGGGTTAGAGGGAGATAACTCATGATTTCCAAAAGAAAATTTACTACGCAAGGGATGAGAATGATATACCCCAGTGATTGTAATAAAGTGTTTGGTTCAAAATTCTTAGCACCTGAAGAAGGCCGGTGCATACAATAGCTGAAACATCGTACAAATGCAACAAAGATGAGGACAGTAGTCCAAATAATGTAAATACTGTAAATTATTTTCAACCTTACAATTCCCACAGATTAAATTTTGCAAGTCTATTGCTATTTCCAAAAGTGTTCAGGTAAACTAAATTCTAACCTTCACAGCTAAGCCACATAAATTGTAGGGAACCACCATCATACACTTTGTATTTTATTGTTGAGATATAAGTTTGATTGAGCAGCTTTTTACTAGCAACTGTTGCTTTGTGGAACAAACTCCCAAAAGGATCCCCATCACTAAAATCTTAACGTGTTCAAATCTGTTATCTTCTCTGCATATCCTTATAAACTGTGCCTTTTGTTTTGTAACCCTTTGCCATGAGTGGCTCTTGGGTCTTGTACAGAGGGAACATTATTGCAAAAAAATGTTGTGATAAAATTTGTCTGTAAATAACCTGAAAATGATTGATATATCATATAAACAAAATCAAACCAGACACTGCTGAGTGATTTCCTTTTCTTATCAAAATGCCATGAAAACCAGGATACCTGGTCTCTATCCCCTTCCTCCTATACACATGACTCCAGAGAAGATATTCTTTCAGACATGGAATGAACCTAATCTTACACTCTTGTTATTATTTTATATTTTGAATTGCATCTCTTTATCATTCCAATATAATATAATCTTTGTTGATTTTTTTTTTATATTTATCCCTTATATTTTATCGTGGCCTTGTCTGTAACTTCTTTTCTCTAATGAGCTATTCAACCAGATTTCTAGTCCTCTTTCCAATCATTTTGCCAACTCTTGAGCCTGTTCTCTTTCTGAACAGTTTCTTGGATTTCAATCTCTGCAGCATATATTTCTTAGATAATTTGCTGTGTTAACTCTCAAATTAGGCATGTGACCTTCTAGCACATGTTTTGAGTAGTTTGAAACTAAAGGCATATAAATATTCTATCCTTTTTGGCTCTCCTTTAGGCAAATGTGTAAGGTCTAGCCTAAAGTATAAATTCTCTCCCTTTTTTGGCTATCCATTAGGCAAATGTGTAAGGTCTAGCCTAAAGTATAAATTCTCTCCCATTTTTGGCTATCCATTAGGCAAATGTGTAAGGTCTAGCCTAAAGTATAAATTCTCTCCCTTTTTTGGCTATCCATTAGGCAAATGTGTAAGGTCTAGCCTAAAGACATAAATTCTCTCCCTTTTTTGGCTATCCATTAGGCAAATGTGTAAGGTCTAGCCTAAAGTATAAATTCTCTCCCTTTTTTGGCTATCCATTAGGCAAATGTGTAAGGTCTAGCCTAAAGTATAAATTCTCTCCCTTTTTTGGCTATCCATTAGGCAAATGTGTAAGGTCTAGCCTAAAGACATAAATTCTCTCCCTTTTTTGGCTATCCATTAGGCAAATGTGTAAGGTCTAGCCTAAAGACATAAATTCTCTATTCTTTTCAGCTTTTTTCAAGTCAATTTTTAAGATCTAGCATTTCAGCTCTCTTTCATGTCAAGTTGCAAGCTTTTATCAAAAGCATATAAATTTTGCTAACTTTTCACCTCTCTTTTAGCCAGATTTCTCTTAAACTATATCTGAAAATTAGTTGTTTTTTTTTCTGCTTTTGAGAAACTTTGCCTTCATTTTTACATTCTCTTATTTTTTATTTTTGGCATTAATTATTATTTATGGATTGATAGATTTAATGTCAGTTGTGCATTTGTTGATGAAAATAATGTAGTCAGTGGGCGTGGAAAGAAACAATTCCTCTTTAATCACTTGCAAAGAGTTTTAATTCTTACTGACATGATCAGAATTAGTTTTGGCTTTTTAAATCTGAAGCAGACTTTCTCGAGGATTATTGGGGTTAGGTATTTATTTTTCGCATTAGTTTTTCTGTCAAGATTTTAATCTTGTTTGATGTCCATGGTTCTATATATTTGCCTTTTTTATTTGGTGTTTATTCTTGACATTGTAACAGGATTCTATCGACTATTATTTTGACTAATCTGTATCTGTGGATTAATTAAAAAAGAAAAAAGAAAAGAGAGAGCAATGCACTGCACCTTCTTTGCTTCAAATGGAAATGACCTCGAACGGAATGACTATATTGAATCCATTGCTGCATCTATTGTTAGGAAGGTTGGTTCACTGTGTCAGGACAGGAAGTTTTTCTTGTCAGAATCTATTTTGCACGTTTACAATCTACCACTCGTCCCTACATTGAATACTATTGCCATATCTGGTCAGGTCCTCCTGTTATTCATCTTGAGGTTCTCAAGAAAATCCAAAGGTAGATCTGCAATATTATCAATCCTGACTTGGCAACCCATCTCCAGTCACTTTCTCACCAATGTGATATGGCTTTCCTCTGTTTTTTTCTACACGTATTTTTCATGGCAACTGCTCTGATGACCCCTCCCCCCCGGTACCTTGACCACATGTATTTACTCATGCTACTAGATTGGCATTAAGGTCCCACCCTTTTACCATAGAAGTAGTTAAATGTAACCACCTCTTCTACTCTAACAGTTTCTTTTCTAGCACTTCCCATTTGTGGAACTTCCTGCTGTTGGCTTGCTTCTCTGATAGCTACAATCTCTAAAAGTTTAAATGCAGTGTTAATTACCATCTTTTATCTCCTTGATTCCCATCCATCTTTTATCTTTTCTTCAACATCCCTGTATCCTTTTTTATTCTCTCACTGTAGCCCGCTGTGCATCAGTCTTGCTTGAGGTGAAATGAATATAAAAAGAAAAAACAAAAAGGAAAACATCCTGCCAAGAGTCTGTCCCTCAAGGCAGCAGTTCTTGGGAATAAGCTATCTGAATAGAACTTACTCATTACTAATGGAATACAAAGAGAATAAGGGTAATTCACACTTGTCTACATGGTATAACAGGTCCTAGTTGTAAAGATCAAGGGTGGTGGAATTAAGGAATGTTGCTCATGAGAACGTATGCCATGAAAATAGTAATTTTGTTTGTGCGGAAGGGACTGTAGGGCTGGTATTATTGGTTAAGTGGGGTAATGTAAAGGGTAGAGATTATGCTGGAGTAACACTTGCAGATAATGAGAAAGGAAGGCTTGGAAAATCTGATACTCACAGGGCAGATAAAAGGGGAAAGTGGGCTTGGGAAAGCTTAAAGGACTTGAGCAAATAGATGGCAAAATAGAGTGTAACAAAGGAAGAGACTTATAGAGCAAAGTGTGCAAGGACTTGTCTTGTGTGTAGGTTCATAATTTAAATGAGGTGTTGCCAAAATAGCAGAGAAAAAATATAGCTTGCCTCTTATGAGACCAGACATAACAAAAAGAGGTTTGTGAGGGAACATACATATATATGTGTGTGTGTGTGTGTATCGAGGCAGCAAATAATTTTCTAAACATATACTGTTAATCATGAGTATAATATATATATATACTTTAGAACATGTACAAACTACAAGCTACTACAAAATTGTACATTTTGTTTTGACATTAAAAGAACAATGTCTCATCAGTTTGTACATGTTTGAAAGTATAATTTAAAATAAATATTCATTGCTCTATTTTCATATTGAATACTGTTTTAAATTAATGTTTTGAACACTGCAATTATTTTTTTCATTCCTTATTCATTTGGATATATATATATATATATATATATAACCAAGTTTCGTTAATCTTCCTTAATTTCCGTTATATATATATATATATATATATACAAAAAAGTGGTTATAAACTATAATTTATTTTGATGAGCCAATATACCCATCTCTTCAGATCAGGATTCAATTTGGTTTAATTTTTCTTAGAACATTCTGAAAATTTTTTAAAAATTTTCAAAAGAGGGGAATCCAAGTAATATGCCCCAGAATAAAGTATTATCTAAATGTCAGGGGTCATAAAGGTCAGGGGAGAAATAGAAATTACTCTCTCTCTCTCCGACTTCCTCAGGAACCTCTTACCAACAGAAGTACTTACTGCTACTAAAGACAATATAGATAAGGCTACTTCATCTCACACATTTGCTAACATATTTGTATTCAGTGGTTTTAATACCCACCATGCCAAGTGGCTGAAAAATTCTGTCATGGATCCTGCGGTCATCCATACCATGAACTTTGTAATCACTCAGTTTCTCATGCAAGTCGTGGCTCTCCCCAATATCCCTAAAGAAATCATTTCTCTGCTACATCTCTACTTCACTTCTATCCCTGACTCCTGCAATGCTATGCAGCTTTGCTCTCTTGGAAACTCTGATGATGCTGTTAATATCTCTCTCCATTCCCACTCCCTCCAGGAACCTCCGACTAGCAGAATTTCTTAAGTTCAGATCTCACCATGGTGGATTGATCAAGGAGGTGAGGGTGTGGTACCTTTGGAAAGTACAAAAAACATATCAATTAACCAAAGTTTTGTGAGAGAAATTGAGTAGAGACAGGACTAATGAGTTTGTAAGGTTTTGGGGAGATAGCAAAAAAAAGAGCTACAAAGAACAGGCGTCTACGGCTATATCGTGTTCAATACACCGGTTCCCGTCCGATCACCGAAGTTAAGCAACATCGATCCTGGTCAGTACTTAAATGGGTGACCATTTGGGAATACCAGGTGCTGTAAATGTAAGGACCAAGAATGGTCCACCGGTCCTCCAGGTTTGGGGGTTGGGCACAGGGCTAACAACCCTGCCCCATAAAAAACAGTTTGTTACAGAAACAGCAACAAGAAGTTGCCACCCTATGCACCATCTGGGTGTGACGAATAAATGATGATGATGATGATGATGACAAAGAACAGGAAGTTGTTGAGAACCATTATCATCCATGTCCTAAATGGACATGGAGCATAGAAGAAGAAATTATGCGTTTTACTGCCAGTGATTTTTTTTTATGAGCGAAAATGCTTAAACTATGAACTGTATTCTTCAAATAATCTCAATTTTCACAGTCACATAGTGTTTTGTCTTTTTGTTTTTAAGTAATTCAGTCATGGACACGTGTTGTGGTGCTGATCCGTGATTGAATTACTTAACAAAAAAAAACCAAAAAAACACAAGGATGTTCATTGTGGTGTTGTGGATATTGGCTTGTAACGAGAAATTGGAGAGCTGAGTTCAAATTCCAGTTCAATTTGTTTCATTTACATAGACGCAAATACCCTTAGGAAAGGAATGAATCCATCACTTTTCCCTCCAGCTATAGGTTAAATAGCAGGACACATTGAGTTCTGTAGTCTTGGTTGTGAACCATTCTACTGCAGAAAGTAATGGAAGCCTACTGCAGGAAAATCTTCTGTCCAGCCAGTCATGTCTCTTTCAAGACATGATCACCCAAGTCTGTATCACATATGGCACTTAACTGACTGAATTCAGTCACAGACAATTTAATGCATATCAACACAAGAAGTAAACTCAGGAAGCTGATTTTAACTTCTGGACTATTCTGTTGCACTCACTTTCACAATGTTTTTGAGAAAGGCATGAATCTGTTTCTTCACCCCTGTCCCAGCTAAATGGAACATGGCAGAACCATGTCATTCTCTCTAGTCTTGATTGACAACCAATTTAAGGGAAGAGTAACTCTGATTCAAAACCAGTCTGAAAAGAGATGGCCTTTGTCAGAGCCATCTTGCCCCTAGACACACACACTGCTGCCACAGCTACAGTACATACAGTACAATTATGACCCTAATGTGTAATGGAACTCATAACTGTACAGATGGAAGAAAAATGTTAACCAATAATGTTTCACATTTGAATAATGATTTAAATATCAATATATGTATTTATTTGCATATCTCAGCTTATCAGTGTGCATGTGTGTGTGTGTGTTTGTGTGTATTTCTAGTGTGTGTGTGTGTGCATGTGCTTACCTATATATTTGTGTATGTGTACATGTGTATCACTCTCTTTCTTTAAACACACAGAGTTAGACTAATCCTAACCCTACCAATGAGACCTAGCTACCAATCTAGTACTGCACTTAAGTTCATAAAGACTAGGAACCATAGAGAAAATCTCACCAGAAGAATTACTATGAAAGAATTTATAGAAAAAGGCACAGGGAATCTATTTTATGGCAGTAGGAAAATGACTGAAGCTAAGATGCCAGGTCAGAGACAATAGCATTGCAGATTCTTCCTAGGATTTTATCAAGAATCTCTAAATATATAGCAGAAGCACCAGACCATATGTGGCAGCAATATTCAATGCATGGATGAAAGATATTTAAGACAGACTCTGGTAAGAAAAAATTGTCTAACAGGGAACTAACTTTCCTAGCAGCAGACTCAGCAATGGATTCAATATAATCTTTCCACTTTGTGTCAGTGAAAATCTTCAGTCTAAGAAAGTGCTCTGAATCACTCTCCTAGGGGTTAGCATCAACCATAATGATATGCTTATTGATGAGTTTTAAAAGAAATGAATGAAAGATTTTGCAGGTAGGAAAAATGCTTCTTTCTGTAGTAAAGTTTCTTCTTCTATGTGCCCTATCCTTTCAGGACGTAGGTAATCATGGCTTCCCACATTTCTCTATCCCTGGTGGCTCTTAGCACGCCTTCTTCTATTACACCATGTAACTCTCATTCCATCATCCACCTGATTAGGTCCTTCAAATATGTTATCCATTGCTTTTCTCCTGTCTCTTTTTCCCTCTATCTGGCCTGTTAGTATCAGGTTCTCCAAGCCCTCCTTCCTCATTGCATGTCCCAGGAACTTTAGCTATCTCTTCCTGATGCTCAGTATTAATTTCCTTTTTGTTTCTATCATTTCTAAGACCTCATCATTGCTCACATGCTCAATCTATGATATTCGCAGCATCCTTCAGTAGAACCACATTTCAGTTGCTTCAAGTTTTTCCTTCATCTTCGATGATATTGTCTAGCATTCACTGCCATATTGAAGAACTGACATCACATAGCAATCCAGCACTCTCTTCTTTGTTTCTAGTGAAATTGTCCTGTTTCTTAATACTTTACTCAGCTTCTAGAATGCTTCTTTCGCCATGCCAATTCCCCTTCGAATCTCTGTGTCGCACTTTCCTTCTTCTGTTATAACATTTCCCAGGTATTTAAATTTTTGTACCTGCTTGATTCTAGTCTCCTCGACTTGTATTTGGCATATTGGGCTTCCCTTTTTACTGATGACCATGTATTCGATTTTCTTGCATTTTATTTGTAGTCCTTTCTTATCACTCTCTTCAGCTACCTTCTGTAGGGGGTCTTGTAGTAAAGTTTATCTTTCTGTAAATAAAGCCAGAAAATGTTATGTTGATTCATTAAAGACTAGTTCGAACGTTATGTTGTCTTTTCTAAAGAGAAGAACAGATTTTCTATCTTTAGAAAATATTATTGTTTTTCCCATTGCTTTAGTTTTTGCTAATTTTAATTAACATTTTTAGCTTCCTTTTTCTTAGGAAGGATGTGCATTGTGGTGCATTGGATATCAGCTCGGAATGAGAAATCGGGGAGCCAAGTTCGAATTCCAGTCGAATTCATTGCATTCACTTACGCACAAATATCCTTGGGAAAGGTATTAATCCGTCTATTCCTTCCAGTTATGGGTTAAATAACAGGACAGATTGGGTTCTATAGCCTTGGTCGGCAACCAGTCTACTGCAGAAAGCAATGGCAACCTACTGCGGGATAATCATCTGTCCAGTCAGTCATGTTTCTTTCGAGACATGATCGCCCAAGCGTGTATCACGTATGGCATTTTGACTGACTGATTTTCTTAGGATCTTTATTACTATGTTTATTTTATATGTCTCCCATATACCGTGTGTTGATATCTACTCTATATAAGCAGCTTTTCTTTGATACTCCTCACTACTTTATTTACTCACTATCATCACGTGTTAATCTCTGCTCGATATTCTGTCAAATTTTCTTTAATACTGTGTCTTTCATTGTGTCATTTACTCTTTTTTGTATATCACCTCAGTTGTTTCACACAGTTCAAACGACAGTTCCAAGTTTAAGAAAGATTTTGTTAAAGTTTTTTATTTTGTTCTTAGTGCTTGGAATCATTTTACAGTTAATATTACATAGTGTATGCCTGTTGTTTACAGTTTGTCTTAAATGTCAATGAATATCTTAAGCAGAGATTCCCAACTAGTGGGTTGCGACTCCCAGTGGATTGAGAAGCCTTGGCAGGGGAGCATGTAACCTTCTTAGAAGTAGCTTGGAATAACATTAATTGTATTTCATGAATTATTTTTCAAGCTTTTACATTTTTTTTTTGTTTAGGTGCAAAGTGATAGTTATGACAAACGTTTTGAAGGTTGTTATAGAAAAAAATTAATGCATATATTATCCTTATATCTGTCTTGTGTGTCTTACTTTTCTATACATCTCTTCTTTTCAGCACTATCCAACTTTTGGCAAATGAATGAATGCGTTCCAAATTGTTATATCTTTGAATTTTATTGTTCATATTTGTAATTATTTAATTGAATTAAAAGAAACCAAATTCAGGTTGCACAAATGTGCTTTAATTTGGTAATAAATAATTACAGAATTTTAAAATATTTTTTAGATGTTTCTTTCTCTGTCCTTTACAGAAAATAAAAATAAAATTAAGCTGCTGATAGTAAGCCCTAAGTAGGGGTCACATGGGTTTCAAACTTTTAGGTATGGGGTCACGAGTGCCAAAAGGTTGGGAACCACTGTTCTTAAGTCTTGTGCTTGTAGGGATTAAATAAAAATATGAAATAAAATAAAAACTACGAAATAAAATAAACATAAAAATCTCCCAGGAGTCCTCTGACAGGAAAGACAATTGACACATGCGCAAAAAGAGAGGCCTCCTGGTGCCAAAAATAAACTCGATCTCTTTCTCTGTTGGACTTTGGATGGTAAAGACGTGCTAAACTGTTTGGGAAGGAATTTCCCCAACAAGTGGTCATTGGAACCAAAAAAAATAAAATCAGTGTCCAAACTGTCCATCTAGTGTCTCTGTATCTTTCTTTTTCTCTCTGCCTATTTATTTCAGCGGCAAAAGCTGTTCAACAAGTTTTGGATGTTTAAGCTAAAGAACCAACCCAGCAGTCATAGCCATAACATTCCATATGCTTATTGAGGTGAATATGGATTGCATTGTGATTAATGAAGTAGTGAGTTAACCAGCATTGCAGCAGGCTAATTTTTAACATACAAATTTGATGCTTATATATCATAGTAAATGTAATTCATCAAAGTATATGAGAATCCATAGGTACAGTGAAGTGGGATTTTTTTAAGGCTAGCATCGTTAGTGATGAAGCAATTAAATGTGCTGATATTTTTGTAGTAAATTGTTCAATTCATGTTACTGGTGACATGTACTATAATGCTTTTGATCGCTGTTTTGTCTTGCTTTTGGTTTGAGTGCATTTAGTTGCAACAGAATAATTTTATTGCTTTTATTACTTTCTGTGTTGTTATTCCAGTGTTTCTTAAGAATTTCATTTGTTTGTCAACAACATAAAAATTTCATGGTTTACAAGTGTTTGTTTGATAAATTTTTCAATGAATGGCATATGGAAGGAGAAGATACATTTTATCCTTTTGATCAAATTGTGAATAGCAGCCATTTTATATCTCTGAGCATTTCTTGGTATAATTAATTGAACTTGTATTTTTTTTTTATATGGAAAGAGTGAATTGAGTTTGAGTTTTGTTTAATGGCATATCAACCTCTGTGGATTATTTAATGCCAAAAATGTAGGGTTTTAAGGTATTTGTTTTTAATGTTCAGTTATAGTGAGAAGGTTAATTTAGTCAGATTTTGATGAAAAAAAATTTTTTTTTATTATTTTTTTTATTTTAGAAAACTGAAGATGTTTTACATTTTTGAATACAAAAACTGGATTTTTTTTTTTAATCGTATCACCCCGAGCAAGGCGGTAACGCCACTGATGTGCAGGGGGCTACGTAATAGTGAGAAGATTGGAAAAGAGAAAGCCAAAAACCACATCCTAAACAGGGAACAAGGGATGAGCCTCTTAACCTGTTCAATAGATGTGGGTGGAGTGTGAACCAGGCGATAGATCTATCTACTCCAATTAAGACAGATCTATTTACTCCAATTGCTGGTAATAATTTTTTTTTCTTTAAACATATGTTATGGTAATAATTTTTTTCTTTAAAAATGTATTGTTGGTAATATTTTTCCTTCAAAAGTCTATTCTTATGAATATATTTCTATAAAAGTCTATTTTTATACTTTTGACCTCAGTTTGGGGATAAAATATTTACCCATATTTAGGACCCTAACAGGTGCTACCACCTCGGGTCAGGGTGGACCTGGGAACAACAGCAATTAAGAGGTGGTTCTATGCTTCTCACAACCTCCCAATCAGAGGCCTTTCTGCCAGATGTAGTTTATCATCAAACCCAGGACCAGAAAAGGGTGAAGGTGTGGCTATCGAAGTGAAGATATTTATAAAAAGGTCTTCTATTTTTTTACACAAAGTTTGTAGTTAAAACCGACTGTATTGTGTCAGAAGTCATGTTTAATTTTTTTTCTTTATTGTGTTTATTAACAAGGATAAAAATATCATCCATGTATGTAATTTTATTTAATCACAATTAATATAGTCAATATACTTGCATAAATTGTGATAAAATTCAAAATTGCAATTTATTTATTTACTTTTTCACAACAAAACTTTTATATGTAAAGGAGTTCGCAAGTTGATTTATGAGAATATATCTTTTTATAGTAAACAATCTTATTATTTGAAATGTTAGCAGGAATAGACATGTCTGATATAAATAAAGTTCATACTTTCAGTAAATGTCAAGAAAAGAAAGTACAAATGTATTAGTAAAACTAACACGTAGTTTGTTTGTTTTTTTTTTTACTTCTATTATTTTGCTTACCCATTAGTGTAGATCTATACAAATGAGTTGGTATTTTTTATGTTGACTGACTACCACTTGTTGTAAAGTATTTTACTTATTTTCAGTAGGTACAAACTGAAGGCTATTTCAATTTACTAAAACCAATTTCATTAAATATTTTCTTTTTTCACCTTCTTTAATTTAATTTTTGATAATTTTCTCTATTTATTTCGTTTTTTTTATGTTTTTTTTTTTTAATGTGACTGAAGTTTTTACATGCAATCTATTTTAACTATTATATTTTGGATATTACAAGCAACATGTAATAGTTTGAAAATATAAACTGTAGATGCCACCTTCTTTTAATAGTGTCGGTCTGGGTGCAGATGTTACCTTAGTAGTCCTAGAAAGGTAATGGTAGAAATAGTAGTGAGGCAGAATCGGGGATTTGTTTTTTGGAGTAGAAAAGAAAAGATCTTTGCTTAATCATTTGAAAATGTTACCTGTCATGTCCTTAACTAAGACATTAGTAAAAGTATGAAAGAATTGTTTCAGAGTATGAAGAATATTTGGACATTGTCTTTTGTGTCTTGGGATTGTTTTAGAGGATGCACATAGGATGCACGGACATTACCTTGTGTGTCTTAAGAGAATAACCTTTTTGGCAGATGTTGTCTCAGATAATGAAGAACAACGATTTTCTTTTCTCTGTTTTCCTTTTAACAATAAGGAGCAATCAACTTTTTACAGGTGTGCTCAAAATACATTTTGGGGGCAAAGATACAAAGTATTCAAACATTTTCTATCATGCATAGTTCACTTGCCTGCCATTGTTGTCCCTCTCTTTTTCTTTTTTTCTCAAAGGGTTTATATATATATATATATATATATATATATATATATATATATATGTGTGTGTGTGTCTGTTAGTAAAATAATTCATGAATAAAAGAATAATATATGCTCCCACAGTATAAAAAGGAAAAAAATTACTTACAACCCTCCAAATAAGCAAAGAGAACAAATAAAATGCTCTTTTTGTTTGCACAGGCCTTATTGGTGTAACTTTATATATCACTTCAAGTACATGTACATGGTATTCAGTGCAGTCTCTGTGCAAAACAGTGGAAAAACTATCTACATATTCCATACCACAGTCTGAATTGTAAGTGTTGTCCTATGGCCAAGTCATGGTTAGACTGACTCATCTTTCAAGGGTAACTGAAATTGCTTTCTCTTATACTGGCAGGAGCATGTTGCCTAATTCAGATCTCTAGAAACTGATTGGTTTATCCATATATTCAGCATTACAATGACATTTAAACTTATGCACGATAAAACTATTCTGGAAGTGAGAAGTACCATCTTTAACAAAAAAAGGAAATGCCAATCAAAACATAACCTGACAGTTGCAAAACCTAAAGTAATTCTTCTTAGCCACAGCAGTTTTAAATAAACTAGACAAAGACTAAATTAAAAAACAGCTAGTTCTTTAAAGCAACGCTAGTTCTTTAAAGCAACTTATCTTATGCTTGATCATGACATTTGTAGGATACCCATTGTGACTAATTTTTTTTTTAATCATATCGCCACTGTTTTGCAGGAGGTTACATAGGAGGAAAGTTATGAGAAGGAGTGACAGGTTATAGGGGGTGTCCGGAAGTGGGTAAGAGAAGGATGAGAATACTGATGAGAGTGGAGTGGTCAGAGAAAGAAGCATGAGAGAGAGGATGCAAGTTAGTGAGATAGGAGATAACTATTGACTTTACATTTAAATTCTTGAAGATTCTAGCTGTTGGGGAAGCAAGTAAATGGAAGGCAATTCCATAGGCAGGAAGTGCGAGTAAAGAAGCTGATGGAGCAGAATTTGCATTTATATTTTATTGGTTTCACAGTAAAAAGGTGGGACCTAGCTGCTAATATTGTGACTCGAGTAAATTCATATACAGGGGACACGGGTGTGTTAAGTTCATTGGAGCAGAAGCCATGAAAGTTTTTGTGGAAGAGACATGGGGAAGTCACATTGCGCCGATGAGAAAGTGACTGTATCTGAATTCAAATGTGATGAATGTTCTCGGTCAAGTGTATAAAAAGAATTTCATCAATGTGTGATGGACTATGGTAGATAGAACATGATTTTTAATGGATATTCATGTTTGAGGGATTTTTTTTTTCTATAATTAAACAGTATATTTACATATTTCCACTGACCTGAATATTTGTGAAATCTTGTGAGGAAAAATATTTATCTTCCAGCAGAATTTGATCCTGCAACTACCATATGCCTAGGAGAAGCTGCCAGTAGATCTGAATTTCCCAAACCAAACATCCATTAACCCACAAAATATGGGCTCATTATCCCACTGGGGTAATTTACCTCAGGGTTGGGAAGCATGGCCATACAGGAAAGGTTGTCAGAATAATTACCATAATTAATACCATAATAATTCCAATAATAATTCTTGATTTTTCTAACCACTTTCAGAAAAGCAGTTTCTTATTTGTCTTAGTGACATGCCTTACCACTTGACCACAGATTTCATGGTTAAATAAAGTTAAACTAAGCTGTAAATACATTCAAATACAAGTATCCATTAAAATGTTTAAACAAATATATATATAGGAAAAACGACTAAAAATAGTTTAAAAATGTATTTTTTTGACAGTATTTATTTCTATTATTATATTTGATATTTCAGACCGACCTCGGCCTTTCATCAGAAACAAATGATTTTAAAATTTAAATTAGAAACGTATTTCGCGAGAGCGTTCATGGAGAGATTGTTTACATCACGTGACATAGAAAGCGACAGATTTTTTAAAAATATTTGTAAATGTGGACCTATCTTTAATAATACTTATAAATGTTGTTTTAGAGCAAAATTTTTTTAAGTGTATCTAAAAAATGTTTAACTATTGAAATATTTATAAAGCTTCAAAACACCTAAGTCCCTATTTAACCCTAGCCTGTGTGTATTTAATTTTAAAATCCAGTATTTTTCTTTCTTTCTGCGTGAGTATGTAGAACTAAAATCAGAATCTATTAGTAAACATTTGCAGTTTTCTAATATGTGTCCTGGTATTGGTGAATACAGGGTGTGTGTGTGTATATATATATATATACAGAGAGAGAGAGAGATGTCCAGTTCATAAACGGCAAGGATAATTCAACAAGATCAACTTAATATAAAATAAAGTTTTATATTTATGGTAGAATGAGTGGGAGAGGAATGAAAAAAAAAAAGGTAAGATTAGAGAAAGAGATCAAGAGGAAAGAAAGGAAGAAAAGAGTAGTAAATATTATAGAGAGAGCTCAATGGATGTTATCCAGAGCAATATGATATTTATAATGGAAAATTTCTATATATATATATATATATATATATATATAAAATCCAGGTAAAGAGGACTCAAGGTTTTACTATTTTGAGTCCCCTGGCATTTATTTTATTATGAAAATCACTCAATGTAATAAATATTATATAGCCTAATATAATCATATAGTTATGAATTAATTGTACATTGTGGCATGAAAATTTCTATATTTCGAGATAGATTCTCTTCATCAGGCAATGTTTGATGTTGATTGTACAGATGATTTACATTTAAATACAAAAATCTTTGGTTTGCTGTGTATGTATGTGGGAAGATATAAAATTTATATGTGTGTTTCTTTTAACTAATCAGTGAAAATTCATTTTGGAATTTGGCCCTAAAGAATACATACTAAGTAACTTTTTAATCTTTTTTTCCTTCTTTTTCCCCCTTCCTTACTCTTCTCCTTTCTTCTTTTTCCTCCCTAACAGTCAAGATACCCATATATATATATATATCTATATATAAAATAAACGAAAACTTAAAATTCTAGAAGCTATCTACATCAAACAGTTCAAACCTAGCCTAAATAAAATAAATTTTGACACCTCTACTAACATACATACTTCAACGCCTATAATAGAAGGGAGAGGTCATAGTTATTATACTTCCCCCCTACACCATAGTAGCAGCAGTTCTCAGACCAATCCCTCATGCCACTATACACTCAATTGAACAAAAAACCCACTACCACCATTCCTTCTCGGCCTACAGCCATGTGCTACACAAAAAATGAACCTGTCTAATTTTCTCTGTATAACTCCACTCTGTTAATAATAATTTAAATGTTCTATGTTCATTGAACATTAAATGTTCATCCTTTGATAATGGCTTATGTAAGCTGAAAGCTCAGACCTGATAAAAAAATCAACAATTATTGCGATTTTTTGACGTCTTTTCATGACAACACTATCAAGCTAATCAGATCATACGAACAGATCTTACACAAAATAAATAGACGGAACTTGTCTATATTATTCAATGAAACCTGTATATATATGGGTGTGTTTTTGTACTTTGATGATGTGTTCTAATTTTTTACCTGACTACAATCATTAAAAAGAAATAAATTAACTAGTGTTTGAACTAAAAGATAATAATGAAGAAAATGTTTTGAGTTACTGATATGTATGGCTGCATGTGAGAACGATCCTTAAATAATATTAAATATCTGTTTCTAGTAAAAATCAAAAGGAACACTAATTTTAATATTTTTGTATGAATTGATCTCATTATACACTAAGACAAATAAGAAACTGCTTTTCTGAAAGTGGTTAGAATAATCAAAAATTATTTTATGGTAATTATTCTGATGACCTTTCCTCTATGGCCATGCTTCTAAACCCTGAGGTAAATTAGCTCAGTGGGGTAATGAGCCCATATTTTGGGGGTAATGGATGTTTGGTTTGGGAAATTCAGGACAATATTGCTTCATTTTGTAGGAAATTGGAACTATGGATCAGATGTATTGGAAAGAAAATTTTTGCACAATTTTCTGTATTTGGTGCCTTCCTTGATAAAGTTAATTCTGAAGACATCCTCAACTACATGAAGACAAACATCAGTGATCACCTAAATGGCCTCTTAGAAAACTTACGTAATTACTTTTCAAACTTGAATAATTCCAACAATGAATGGATAACAAATCCATATCTTGTGAGTAAAGATATCATTCCTGATGAGGACCATCCAGCAAAAGAATAATTTCTCACGCTCAGGATAAACAATGCATGGAAGCTTTTGTTTGAGACCAAGTCTGGTCTAGACACCTTTTGGATCTCTCGTCTGCAAGATATACCAACACTAGCCTCTAGAGCAATACACATTCTCATAGGATTTTCAACCACTTATCTATGTGAACAAGCTTTTCTACTGTCCTTGGAATGAAGACCAAGAAATGTAGCAGACTCAACGTGGCAAACAATGCCCGAATAGCCCTTTCAGTCACAAAGCCAAAAATAAATAAACTGGCACAGGCAATACCAGCTCAACACTCACATTAAGAATCACGGCTAGGTTACGGATACTATACCTCTGATTATTATTGATTGGTACTATTGTATTGAATAACTTTGTCTGCTTTTGATGTATGAAAGTATAATTACTTCTTTTCCTATATTATGGTTATTTGTTCATCGGGGTAATGGATAATAGTGAAACTGTATTTTGGAGGAATCGCAGCAAAAAGGTTGGGAACCTATGCTCTATGGTAAGTAGACTATGAATTTAAATGCAAATTCTAGATTGGCAGCAAAATCTCATCATTTGACAGTTGAAATGGTGAGATGTATCAGTTCTTCAAGCTTCTTGCTTTCCACTTAACTTTGAATTTCAAAAATTTAACTCCAATGTCAATCTTTATCTTCTTAATTCTTGTTCTTTTATTGTTTTTTCTCATTAATAATATTTTCTTTTTCATATTCTTTAATATTCAGTAACTTCTCCCTTGCATCTTAGTGGTTTTATTGCCTTGTTTAGAGTAAAATAATTGAAAAAATGTTTAAGCAACCACTATCTTTAATGTCCACCAAGAGAAATATTTTCTTAAAATAAAACTTTAAAATTAACACTGTGTCATCTAAGTCGAATTCATGGCTTGATTGCCTGAATTAAAATTTTGGAGGATTTTATCTGTCTTTCCCTATGACAGCAAATTCTAGAAAGCTTCCTTAAATTTAAACAAAGAAACTTAAGGCAGCAGAAGTGTGGTTCTACAGAAGGATACTGAGAATACAGACAGGGTGTGTAAGTCACAAGAAAGTTTTACAGGAAACAGAAACAAAAGGACAATTATATTTAAAATCAAAAAGAAACATCAATAGAAGATGAATATTTAATCACCAAAGTGAGAAATCTAAACTTATTTATAAATGGAACTTTGTCTGTGTGTGTGTGTATGTGTCTCTGTGTGTGTATCCATTACCTATAGACTCCGAAATGGCTGAACCGATTGTCTTGAAAATTTACACAGTTGTACTATAAGCATCTGCGAGTGTTCTTAGCTAGGTTTTTGTCAAAGTACCCCCCATAAATATTGAAAATCGATAATTGAAAAAAATCGGGTTATAGAAGGAATAGTCTGATTTGAATCAAATTTGATACACTCATAGACAAAGTCATAAGAAATGATATTCAGAAGTTTCAAGGTTGCAGTTCTTACAATAGTGCAGAAAATTTGATATCGATACCAGGAAATCAAAATTTGATTTACATCCATTCATTTTTCTTTCAGTTTACAGTTTCGCTTTAACTGGAAACAACTATTGCTTTTTAGTTTTTCATGCCAACGTCCAAAGAGTCTGAGCTCCAGGACCATGTATTAGTTTTAAAGCTTTCATTACACCCGAGCAACGCTGGGATATACTGCTAGTGTTGCATAAATGTATAAGTATAGATATAGTCTGTGATTAGTCACATAATCAGTTAGTCTCTCGCTCTTTAGGCTGGTTTTGATTTCAGTTTCTTCTCCTGGTCACCACCTCAGGGTTAGGCTTATTAGTTCAGCTATTTAATCCCTAGGTTAGGGCAGACATGGAGATCATTTTTTGAACTTCAGGAGATAGTGATCCTAAAATAAAGCAAGCTTTGTCAATATCGCTTTCCAGTTTTGATAGTCCAGAAGTGTCGATGTGAATCTTGTGGGTGATGAATTTTTTTTTTTTTTTTTTTTCACTCTGCAACTTCTATCCCACAAACAAAACATTGTAAGACTCTGAGTATTCTATCACTGTTCCCATGGCAAATATTCTGATGAGTTACATTCCTTAGTTTCACAACTGATGATCTTGTAGCATAGGGAGATGGTTAATGTTTCTTTGATTCCCTACAGCTTAAAGGATTTAAGCAGAATTATCATAAGGTTGGTTGTCCGAAGGATGGACTGTGTGGAATAGTGTAAGAATAAATTATACATTTTGAATGTTAAAATAGAAATTTATTAAAAGGTTAACAATAAGTTGTAGAAGTTAATGTGCAATTAGAAACATTATTAAGAAGTTAAGGGTAGAATTCATGTTCAATGATAAAGTTATGGGTATCAAGATTTGTAGAAAATGTTCATAGTAGTAATTGTTGAAAGAGTATATGTGTACGTACGTAAGCATGTATTCAGTAGGAATGTCTTTGGATGGAGAAGAAGAAGTAAAAGAAATCAGCAGAAGGAAAGAGAAAGAGGACACATGTCAGCTTGAAGCTTCTCTCATTACCTTTTAGCCTGATGTCTTTGCAGCTTCCATCCCCTGACTGATTCACTGACTGCTGATCCTGATTATTGTCATTAGATTTTTGCCCTGACTCCTGAAGTCCTCAAGTCTTGCAAGTCACCCCCATTGATCAAAAACCAATTCAACACCTACTTGTGAATTCTGGGTTTGACTTTTGCTTTAAACATGGTCAATCCTTTTTCTATTTGGGAAAACCAGGATTTAACACATCATTGTGAATTTTTGTAAAAGTGAAGAAGGTTGATTTTAATTAACAACAAACAAATCATACAAATGGCAACAAAGATGAGGATAATAGCATGAATAATGTAAATACTGTAAATGTTTGACTTTGTATTCAGTTTAACAATAATAATATAATACAATACAAATAATACATTTAATACAATAATATAATAATTTAATAATATAATACAAATATTGTGAATTTGAGTTAGTATCTTCTAAAAATTCATATCCTGCCTTGTATTTAAAACAGCACCTTATGTAAAAGAAACAAATGAATGAAAAAGTAATTTTTTTTGTTTATCAAGAAAGTAACCAATTGTTTATTAGTATCTTGGAGGAAAAAAAAATGAAAAACTTGAAAAAAGAAAAACGCTTTTTAATGCCTCCTGAGCTTATTCAGTCATTCAGTTAAGTGCTGTATGTGATACATGCTTTGGGCAATCGTGTCTCTTTCGAGATATGACTGACTGGGCCGAAGATTATCCCGCAGTAGGTTGCCATTGCTTCCTGCAGTAGGCTGGTTGCCGACCAAGGCTATAGAACCCAACTGTTCTATTATTTGATCCATAACTGGAGGGAAGAGATGTATTAATACCTTTCCCAAGGGTATTTGTGTGTAAGTGAATGCAAGAAATTCCTTAACTTACTGAGCTCATTACTTTTCAAAAGTACATTTTTTCAGTAAACTTATATATGCCCTTGGTAAAAAATAACTATTTCTTTTCCCAACATAAAATATTGGCCCATGAATATCTACATGGGTCATATAACACCAAATAATTTCTTTTCATATTTAAATCTTTAACAATGAAGATTATTTCTTTGTCTTTCAAAATTATACCTTGCCAATAGATATTTACAAAGTTTAGTTTGCCACAAGGCTGTAAATATAATATTGAGCATTCTTTGGGTGTTGAATTTATTAAGAAATGAGATTGCTAATGATTGGACTGTAGCTTGGTTCACTCTTCCCATTTTTTTTGACAAGTGGAATGCTATATATATTTTTGTAGTCCTGGGTATGATGAAAAACTACATCTGTCAGCAAGGTCTCTGATTTAAAGATTGAAAGTTTTTAGGTGCATGGAACCACTTCCTAATTGCTGCTGCTCCTAACCCTGACCTCTAGGGTAGCACCTGTTAGGGTCCCAGCTATGGGCAAACAGTGGATCTCCAAACAAAAAGAAAACACTATGAAAGTATAAAAAAATACCTTTTTATAGTTAAATAGCCAAGCAAAACATTTTACAGCAAAATCATCAAAAATATATTTGATTGCAAAATGACCAATATATTTGCTTCCCTGACGGCTACAATCTCCAAGAATTTAAATGCAATGTCAATTGCTATCTCTTATCCACTTAACTCCAGTCCTTTTCTCGTCACCCTGTGTATCTTGTTCTTTTTCTTTCTCACTCTACTCTCACAACTCTCTTCACATCGGCATTCCCATCCTTCTCTTGCCCTTTCTCAGACACCCCCTGTAACTGGTTTGTCTTTCTCTTCGCTCTCCTTCTGCTCAAACTTTCACTTTTCTCTTATGTAGCCCCCTGCACATTAATGGCAGTTCTGCCTTTGCTTGGGGTGAAACAATTAAAAAATTAAATATATTTTACAACAAAATAACCAATAAAACATTTTACAACAAAAATACGTTTATAGCAAAATGATCAACAATACATTTCATCTGTAGTTGAAAGAATACAATTGCATTAAAAATTATTTAGTTGAAGTCATAAAATAAAAATGTGTAACAAAAATTTACGTTTCACATTAAATAACCCATAGAGGTTGATATGTTGCTAAACAAAACCAACAAATCAACTAGAAGAGAGTGAGAGAGAGAGTGAGAGAACAAATGATGTTTGAATTTTGCATCTACAAATACATAAACATAAGATGTGTAGCCAAGGTTTTGAAAAAATAGGGCAGAAGGTAATAAATTTCTTCATTGCACTAATTTTATAGATGTTTAAGATGTTACTGGGTCGGCTTTCATGAAAAAGGTAAAGAGTGTTTTAATTTGACATGATTAAAAAAATTATATCAACTAAATTAGAGGTGGTAAAACCAGTTTTGAAAGCAAAAAAATATGGTTCAAGTTGTGGATGTACAAGTCATAGAGAACAGAACCAGCTTCCACAGTTCAAATTCCCATTGAGTTTGTTGTATTCACTTTTACACAAATAACACATAGTCATAATAATTGGTCAACCATCTTTGTACAAGAAATGTTTTTTCCTTTCTTATATGTCATTCAAACAAACCAGTTACTCACTAGGTCATAATAACAGTTTGTTTCCAGGTTCTAAAATATATAATAAAGAAATTTCTTTGATTCATGCC
Source organism: Ascarosepion bandense (assembly GCA_037127315.1). Taxonomy (NCBI): domain Eukaryota; kingdom Metazoa; phylum Mollusca; class Cephalopoda; order Sepiida; family Sepiidae; genus Ascarosepion; species Ascarosepion bandense. Next base: position 517,165 of record JBBBDQ010002692.1, on the reverse strand, counting down.
AAACAGAGAAAACATTTTTCCATTACTAGATTCCATTTGAAATTTTGAAGGCAGTTCTAAGTCTATTTGTTTAAGACATAAGTAATGTCTGTTTTTGGGAACCTATTGTAATGCTAAATGTATCATCCTAAGTAACTAGTGATGAAAAATAGATTGCATACAACAATGTTCAGCATGAAAAGCAGTGGATTTGTATGGATAAATCTCCACAACCAACCTCAAAAGTTGAGTTCCATGGAAGAAAGGTGAGGAGTAAAGATGGAAATAAACACCAGGACAGTCTATCATTAAATGCCAAAAAGATGGTTTCCATGTTGGAGGATCTGTGTATTCTTCCAGTTAATAAATTAGTCCTTTGAAAATAAATAGTTAACATTTTTCAACCAAAATAGGCTTTGTGATCCCTTTGAAGAGTATTTAAGTAAAGCTTTAAGATGGGCAAAATCAGTATGAAGAAGGAGTGGCAACATACTCCAACTGATTCATGACCCAACGACTTTTCTGTGATTCCCTTACTCATTCACTTGTGATACTTACCCATCTTCCTCACCAAGCTACATGACATTCATCTGTCTTCCTCACCAAGCTACATCAATATATTATAGTTTTAGAGTTCTTAAAATGTAATGTAGCACTAAATGCACATTTATATGTCCATCAGCTGCAATGTGTTCCTAAAAGTGCCTTATGCTTGTGAATAGAAAAAAATGCTGTATTCCATGACAATAAAAGGCAGCATACAATTAGATTAACATGGTAAATAATTTGTTAACCCCACCACCACCACACACACACACCTCTGCCATATTCACCAGCCAGTTATTACCTTTTTTAAATTACTGCCAAAAACTCCTATGGAGAAAGCATTCTTTAATGAAAACCAGATTAAAGAGTTTGTCCATGACAATAAAAGGCAGCATAAAATAAGATTAACATGGTAAATAATTTGGTAACTGTGTTGGTCTGTTCTAACCTCCAACCTCCAACCTCCGTTATATTCACCTGACCTTGCACAGCTAATTATTACCTTTTTCAAATACTGCAAAAAGATGGAGAAAGCATTTTCTATTGAAAACCAGATTAAAGAGTTTGTCAAAAACATTTTCTATAAAAAGCAGCAGCCTTTTTCTCATGAGTTATCAAAGAGCAGCTTTTGATAAATGGCAAGAAGCCATTGCTAATAGAGCAAATACAGAATTGAATGAAACGTAATTGTATTTTATTCTTAAAAAAATAAAGTTGATAAACAAAAATGGACATTATTATTGACTCAACCTGATATCTTTATTTGGGATTTTTGTCAAAATTCATTTGTTGTCATATCTTCTTAAAAAACAACTGTTTAATACATCAAGCAAGAAGAGACAGTAAAGCATTCTTGAAGATTTTATTGGTCATGGTTGTCTCCATGAGAATTTTCTTGAAAAACAGAATTGCTGCTCACAGTAAAATTAGAAAATATAATAAGGTAATGATCCACTTCAAGAATATGACCATTTTACATTTTGATTTAAATATTCTACCAGTCCTGGGTATGACGATAAACCACATCTGGCAGCAAGGCCTCTGATTGGGAGGGTGTGAGGAGCATGGAACCACCTCTTAATTGTTGTTGTTTTCAGGTTCACCCTGACCCGGAGTGGTAGCACCTGTTAGGGTTTCAGCTATGGTAAAATAGTTTATCTTCAAACTGGGGTCAAAACACTTTGAAAGTATAATACACTTTTATAAAAAAAATATACATTTTTGAAGAAAAACTATTACCAACAATAAATTTTTGAAGGAAAAAATTATTACTAGCAATACATTTTTGAATACAAAGCTAGAAGACATCTTCCGTTTTCTAAAATTAAAAAAAGATTACAAAACAAGACTTCACCAAACTCTGACTAAATCAACCTTCTCACTATAATTGAACATTAAAAAAATACTTTAAACCCTAACTTTTTGGCATTAAATAACCCACATAGGTTGATATGCCATTAAACAAAACTCAAGAAAATCTTTCAGAAATAAAATATACTTTCTTGAAACTTTATTTGAGAAATATTAGCTGAGTTAAAGAAAATCGAATGCATGGTCATCAGCAAAAAGAGCAACCCAAAATGCCAAATACAGGCAGGGAATATTAAAATCAAGCAGGTACAAAAATTTAAATACCTGGAAAGTGCGACACAGAGATTCGAAGGTGAATTGGCATGGCGAAGGAAGCATTCCAGAAGTTGAGTAAAGTATTAAGAAACAGGACAATTTCACTAGAAACAAAGAAGAGAGTACTGGATTGCTATGTGATGTCAGTTCTTCAATATGGAAGTGAATGTTTGACAATATCAACAAAGATGAAGGGAAAACTTGAAGCAGCTGAAATGTGGTTCTACAGAAGGATGCTGCGGATATCATGGACCGAACATGTGAGCAATGATGAGGTGTTGGAAAGAAGGGAAATGAAAAGGAAATTAATATTGAGCATCAGGAAGAGACAGCGGAAATTCCTGGGACATGCAATGAGGAAAGAGGGCTTGGAGAACATGTTACTAACAGGCCAGATAGAGGGAAAAGGAGACAGAGGAAAGCAGCAGATAACATATTTGAAGGGTCTGTGCAGGTGGGTGACAGAACGGGGGCTACGAGATGTTACAGGAGGAAGCATGTTAAGAGCCACCAGGGATAGGGAGAAATGGAAGGCCTTGATTGCCAACGTCCTGAAAGGACAAGGCACATAGAAGAAGATCAAGAAAGTTTACTTAAAGTAATATTTGTTTCAAATCACATTAAGTTTAAAATATCAAAGAAATGCATTTTTAAGACATTAGCTGTTTAATTAAGTTGTTGACAGCTTGATTGACAGAACTTTTTCTAAATTTTGAGCATCTTTTTTCTTTCTTTTTGTCTTGGTATGGTACTTTTTAGTGAAACAGTGAAGGTACCTAGTTTAAAGATGTTTACAAAGCTGGAAGTTAAAGACTGACTTCAAACAAGAGCAGAATATAACAGTAATATATAGAAAATATATATTTGAAGACTTAAAAGGTTTTTGCATATAAGTAAGGACTTAACAAAACATCTATTTCATATATTCTGCAACTTTTTGACAAAACAGGTAAACTTATATATATATATATATAATGCATGTTTTTTTGTTGAAGATGGCATAAGTGGGAAGAAAGCAAGAACACAGAGGGCCACACTACCACCCATCGAGCTAGACATGATTTTCCAATACAGCAATGGCAGTAGGGTCTGCCATTTCAAGGTCAGGATGTACAGTCACAGCAGGTGATGCAACTCAACCACATACCAGATCAAATACTCTATTATCTTTGGAGACAGAATGATGCAAGTGAATCAGTAAAATGACTTTTATCAGTAAAATGACTTTTATCAGTAAAATGACTTTTATCAGTAAAAGCTGAAAGATTACTTAGAATAATATTTCATTTTCATAGTTCATTTTTTTTTACTTTATCTGCACATCTGTTCATTTTTTTTACTTTATCTGCACATCTGTTCATTTTTTTTACTTTATATATGCATCTGTTTATTCCCTACTTTACATGTACTTTTGTCCATTTGCATTTCACTTAAACATCTGTCCATTTTGTACTTTACATGTCCTTTTGTCTATTCTGTACTTTACGTATGCATCTATTCATTTCATATACATATATCCATCTCCGATCCTATCTCTCCTCCAGTAGAAAATATACAATTATCATTCAAATTTGTATATTTTTACGATTAATTGTCAGAATTTTTACAACTTTCAAATACAAAACTGAAATGAATTTAGAAAAACAATAATTCCAAAGTTTTTACTCATTTCATCTTCATAAATAACCCTATCAAATTTAAACTCTTATATGTATGTCATGCACACCATCCAAATAGTTCAGAAATTGCTGATCCACAACCATTTTTGCAAATCAATGATTAAAAATGGCTTCAAGTGAATGCAGTCTTTTCTCAGATTTTTATACAGAATCTCAAAAAAAGATCTTTAACAAATGACAAAAACCACATCACTTGTAGATTTCCAATAGCAGAAGCAACAACAAAAGAATTGTCAGCTCATATAATTAGAAAAGAAGATAATGATATACTGGAAATGTTGACCATTCACACTATGTTAAACATATGTTAGTAAAGAAAATCCCATCAAAATTACAAAGACCTATAACAATTAGTGGCATTAAAAATTTAATTTCCTGAAAAACTGTTATCAGAAAAAATTTTAAAATGCCAACCAAAAATAATGCTGTTTAGTCAATGTTTGGCCAAGTGCTTTTTTTATAGACTTGGCTAATCTCACCATTTCTCTCTTTTTTTGTTTGCACGGTTAAAAAAAAAAAAAGAAAAGTAATTTCAGTATAAAATAAAATATTCAACAATCATCAAATTTAATGAATTATTTTGATCAAATCCAGTAATGAAATTAAATCTTTTTTCCAATTTTAGATAAATCAGCAAATTTTTCTTTGTGATTTCTTGAAGCTAAATATTTTCTACACCTTATTTTATTTTTTTTTATTCTTCAAGTTATTCAAAGCTGGTATTATTTATAAGTAGAAACATGAAGAAAAAAATAAAAAAAATGTGGTATCAGCTTAAATGGGTTAATATCTCTAATTGCAGATTTTGTGTATAAATAGAGAGGTTACCATTTGAAAGTTAAAATTACTATTAATGTGTTATTTTATTTTTGAATTATGGGACTGATGGAAGTGGATAATTCAGAATAGTTTTGCACAATTTGTGTGAGTTCCAATGAAGCTAGACAGAATCTCACACAAAGAAATGACATCATTTGTAGCTGACATGATTATAAGGGCATCCATTTTTAAAAGAGTCTTTTGTTTCTGTGACATTATTATGTTGCATACTTTCAAGGTTACTTGATATTGGCTTGTTTAGAATGGTTTTAGCAATTATTACTATTACTATTATTATTATTAATACTACTAGCAGTTTAGTAAATTTTGGTAAATTAATTTTTAGTGGAACAAATAAAGATGAAATATTTGAGAAAATTAGATATCAATGTCTAATGTAGAAAATGAAAAATACAGTTTTTATTGAATAATGTTAATGAGCAATTACATGCATACAAAAGCCATTTGAAGATTTGATTGATTTGTTATGCACACATTGCCACTACAAAAACATTTAACCCTATCATCTCCAGTTGGATTTCATTTGCAATATATGCAACAAAGTGTGCAGGTCAGCATATGGAATTGCTCAGAATTACAAATCACAGCACCATGATACTAATACAACAGGTTGGTTGATTGGTTGGTTGGTTGTTTTGTTTTTATGGCAAATCAATCTCGGCAGGTCATTTATTGCCAACTAAACTTTATTTATTTATTGCTGGTAATACTTTTTTTCTTTCAAAAATTTATTGTTGTTTATATAAGTTTTTATGTCGAGTAATACATTTTTCTTTTCGAGTATCAAGATTCATTGGGATTTGTTTTTTAAGATCAGGGTCCCCAAGTCCTACCCTTGTTATTTAACCCATAGCTGGAGGGAAGGGACACATTAATACTTTTTCCAAGGGTACCAGTGCTTAAGTGAATGCAGGGTATTCAACTGGAATTCAAACTCGGCTCACTGATTTCTCTTTCCGAGCTGATATCAACTGCACCACAACACACATCTGTCACTATACGCTTGCAGCACCTGGTATTCCCAAGCGGTCACCCATCTAAGTACTGACTAGGCTCAATGTTGCTTAACTTCTTTGATCGAGCGAGAACCGGTGTATTCAAAGTGATAGGCTGTAAGCCTAATACAACAGGTGGTAAGCTTGCTTGCAAAACCTATGGCTTGAAGTGTAGGTCTTCTAGTGGAATAATGTGTCAAATCATCAGTGTTAGAAATTGTACTTGGACACAATATGACTTTGAAACATTATATATATATATATATATATATATATATATATAGGCATGAGTTTGTGACCCTGGGTTTCACACTCTTGTGATCGTCTGACAAACTGATTTGGGAGGAAAAATTTGTCATTGTAACAAATGCTGACATATATACACACTTGTACAGCCATTGACGTACATAGAGACACACACACACACAGATGCGCACCTGCATAGTCTCTGCGTATGTCAATGGGTGTACAAGTGTGTATATATGTGAGTGTTTGTCACGACAGCAAATTTTTCCTCCCAATTTTCCTCCCACTTCCACAAAATACACCAATATACGCAACCCTACATATAGCCAATTTTTTAAAAAATTAATCAGTTTGTCTGACAATCGCAAACTCAGGGTCACAAACTCATACCTATCTATATGGATATGTCAGCCCTATCTTTGATATTGAGCGCTTTCAAATAAGTACCGCACATATATATATCTTATAATTTTGTAATTACAATGGTTTATAAACTATAGTGTTTATATCACTACAAAAGATTTTCATGCTCTAAAACAATAGTGTTCTTCAGGTGATAGTTTCAAAATAAATGGTGAAAATGATTTATTTAGAAAATATAAGATGAATTCATGAGTATTCAGAAAACTAAGAAGTGGTGGTTGGAAGGAGTTAATATGATTGTAGGTGTGTCAATATTGCTCAAATCAAAAGTGAGAATTAGGTTGAACTATGGTGCTGAAAATTTGTGTTGCAACAGAGAACAATGTAGCATTATGTCAAAACATGAGCCTTTAACTTTGTCTGGATAAGATACATACTGGGACCATACATTATTTAAATGGGTAGACATTCATTTGATTTTGTACTACTTCATCTGTTAAAGGGGCTGGATTGTTTAGGTTAGGATTAGAATTAACTAATTATGGTATGCTAATGTATATTAGAGTTATGAAAACCAAATAAGTATTGTGTGGGTCATTAATTTTAATAAAATAATTTTTAATTAATCTCAGAGCATAAGTTATAAATATAACTTATGCTCTAATACTACTTACGTTTAATTAAAATAAATGATGGTCTATATGTGTATTTATATGTAGATCAATTATTTCCCTTCAACTCAACTCTCTAAGATTTTTGTCCTCAAGGTCACATGGTTTCTAAATGAAAATAGAATGATTCTTGTGTTGTTATTTTTTTGCAAAATTTTACAAGGCAGCCAGGAAGCCTTTGCTTCGGCCAGCCAATAAGAAGAGACTAGCATGGGGAAGAGAGCACAAAAACTGGACACCAGAACAGTTCATTTGATGCACATGTTATTGTGCAGTATTATCAAAAGAACCATTCTATTTTCATTTAGAATTATCCACTTGGCAATAAATACTAAAAATAGTATGAAATACATCATTTCTTTTAAAACAACTGGGACGGCCTAATAATTATGGCCGGTAGTGTATGTTTGGAAGAAATCAGCAGCTCAAGGGGAAAAAAATAGAACTTAGTAAGAATTTCACAACAGGTGAAAAAAGTATTCAAGGCAAGAGAACGTAATATTTATAAAGTGATTCCTGTAAGAACTGACAGCAACTAAAAGTTTCATGCACAATCATTAGGCAGTTGGTAAGTGTTACAGAAAATTAAGGATATTTATCCACCTGGGTGAGTTCAAGATGGTAAAAACACAGTTTACACCAACTGAACTTACCCAGAGGGAGGGTTAACATTTAACATTGAGCACTTCTTTCTATACTGGAAAGTCATTCCTCTTTTCTTTCTTTTTTTTCTCTCTCTCTTCGATTTCTTTTCCATTTTGGCCTTCTAGGATAAACCTGGCCACCTACTTCCTCTTGATCATTACGTGTGGGGCACAGTTTGGCGAGAGACCAACAAAACTCCTTGTAACACCAAATATGATATGAAAGCAAGGATTATGGCAGCATTCACCAACTTACACAAGAAGATTGTCCAGAAGAGATTCCAAAGTTGTCTGGAGGCCATGTTAGAAGTCAAAGGCGATTTTTTTTTTTTTTTTTTTTTTTTTTGAATAAATTTAATTTTTAGTATTTTAAGATATTTTTATATAATTTTGGTAAATATATTTGTTGAAATGAGATGTCGGTGTTATTATTTTCATTGTTACATAATTTAAACGACAATTTATCCATCACACGCAGTATGCATATATGCTCATTTTTCATGTGGTGAATAATATATCTATGTAGCAAAATAAAGTTTAAGAAGAAACGAAATGGACAGGTCTTATAATATGGAGATATGCCTGTACACGGAGAAGCCATTTTTAGGATACAAGATTCAAATGGGCTGGATTCATCATTGGTCCAAAGAACAACATATTCTATGAATGAGAAACAGCAAGTCTTAGACTTTTCTAAAAATGAGGACTCCAAGCTGGAGTTTTTTTCTATAAAAGATATATTCCCAAAGGAAAATGGCACCATCGACCTGTAAGCTCTTGGGGAGACAGATATAGCCTCTGCCCAAGCCATGGGGTGGGGGGTGGGGTTAAGGTTAAAGATAGCAACTTTTAATGTTTGTTTGCTGCTAAATGAACTGAAATTTGACTGTTGCTTTTATCACTGTATGGAGTGACGTCATTAAGCAACCGTCATGTGACCCATCTCCATTAAAAAAAGCTAAGTGTCCTTATAACAGAAAGGCTTGAATTGCAAAGTAACATTTGGATGACTTTCTCAAAATAGTAAATCATGTAAAGAATCCAACAAAAGAAATGTTTAAATAAACTAAGAAAAATTTTCTTACCAGATTTTTCTTTGCTGTTCTTGATCCGACTGATTATTATTATTATTGAAATCTGACCTTGACTAATGGGGTACATAACAACCTCACTAGAGTTCTTCAACTGGAATGCCAATAAGGGTTCAATTTATAAAGAGAATAAAAGTGGAGACTCTATAAAACTACAACTACATAAATAAGAAAATAATAAAATCCAATTATAATCTAATTTAAACTTATTTATAAATGGAACTTTGTCAGTGTGTGTGTGTGTGTCCGTTACCTATAGACTCCGAAACGGCTCAACCAATTTTCTTGAAAATTTACACAGTTGTACTATAAGCATCTGCGAGTGTTTTTAGCTAGGTTTTGCAGTGAGGTACCCCCGATAAATATCGATAATTGAAAAAAAAAATAGGGTTATAGAAGGAGTGGTCTGATTTTAATCAAATTTGATACACTCATAGACAAAGATATAAGAAACGATATTCAGAAGTTTCAAGGTTGCAGTTCTTACAATAGTGCAGAAAATCGATAATATATATATAAGGCAAGATTTTTGTGTGTGTGTCTGTTCATCTGCCTGTATGTCTGTATTTTTTCAGCCCTTTTATTTTAGTTTTTGCTTCGGGTTTGGCTCTAAGTAAGTATAATTGTAGTTTTTAGTCTCAGCCATGATACCATTTACTCAGAGGACTTATTTAGCCTTAAAAATTCAGTTTATGATGAAAAAAACTTATTTGATATCAATACCAGGAAATCAAAATTTGGCTTACATCCCTTCATTTTTCTTTCAGTCTACGTTTTTGCTTTAACTGGAAACAACTATTGCTTTTTAGTTTTTTGTGCCAATGTTCAAAGAATCTGAGCTCCAGGACCATGGATTAGTTTCAAAGCTTTCATTACGCCTGAGCAACGCCAGGCTATACTGCTAGTATTTTGTATGTTTGCAGTCAGTCCTTGCATTCACTTGCGCACAAATACCCTTAGGGAAGGTATTAATCCATCTCTTCCCACCAGTTATGGGTTAAATAACAGGACAGATTGGGTTCTATAGCCTTAGCTGGCAATCAGTCTACTGCAGAAAGCAATGGCAACCTACTGCGGGATAATCTTCTTCCCAGATCGTGTATCACACATAGCGTGTATCATGTATGGCACTTGACTGACTGACTAGATTGGAAGAAATACCATGTGGATGTGCATTGTGGTACAATGACAAATCGGGGTGCCAAGTTTGAATTCTAGTTGAATTCCTTGGATTTACTTACACAAAAATACCCTTGGGAAAGGTATTTATCCATCTCTTCCCTCCAGTTATGGGTTAAATAACAGGACAGCTTGAGTTCTATAGCCTTGGCTGAAAACCAGTCTATCTCAGAAAGCAATGGCAACCTACTGCGGGATAATCTTTTGCTGAATCAGTCATGTTTCTTTTGCGACATGATCGCCCAAAGTGTGTATCACACATGGCACTTAACTGACTGATGTTTGCAGTATTTGGGCAAAATGGTAGATAAAAAATATATAACATTCTCATTTTATCCCTGTCTTCTCATGCATAATATTATGAAAGTTTGAGAAATAACCTGGACTAGAAAAATGGTCACCACACGATTCATTGATTGTAAGAAATCAATTCATTTATAAAGCTTTATTCAGCTTAACTTTATATCTTCCAAAAGGAGTCTGGTTTACACATCTATAAATAATCCGAGTTCTATTAATGGGGAGGTAATTACTTCCGTTTTGACTTCTTTATACTGGTGAAAAAGAAAATGTGTTGCCGAATTTTGAAATGAAAAATTATTATTATATATTGATTTATTGGAACTGATAGTTTTTGACTGATAGCCAAAAATGTACACAACTGAAATCTTTCTATAATAGCAACCAAGACGAGAACAATAGTTCAAGTAAGTCAATGAAAAGATTGATAATTGGATAAGCTAAATAGAAGTTTCCATATAAAAAAGATGTTTAATAAAACAAGTTGAGCAATATTTTCTATAATGAGTAGACATATGTAGGTTGTCTGGAAATGATCCAACCATTATATTATTTCTGTAATGTTTGTGAAGAAAAATGAAAAAGGTTCTGTATAAATTAAGTTTTGGTAACATGAACAAATTAGAAAGATTCAAATTATAGTGGACACATTATTAGAATATATTGTCAATTAATCAATTTAAAAGAAATATATGAACAACTTTTCATAAAAAATTATGAATACGTTACTTAATCCCTACAAATTGGATACCAACTTAAAATTTAATTCACTTAAATTAATCAACCTTCTTGATTAATAAATTAATCAATGAATTAAATACAAGAATTTAAATGTAATATCAATAGTCATCTCCTATCTCACTAACCTGCATCCTCTCTCTCTCTCATGCTCCCTTCTCCGTCCACTCCACTCTCATCAGTATTCTCGTCCTTCTCTTACCTACTTCCTGACACCCCCTATAACCAGTCACTCTTTCTCATAACTTTCCTCCTATGTAACCCCTTGCAAAACAGTGGCAGTAAAATGCCTTGCTTGGGGCAATATGATTATAAAAAAAAAATTCTATACATTTATATTCCAGAGAATGTAAATAAATCTAAAAGACATGCATGTGTAGCTAATCAGTATTTCATTGGCTGATTGATTAGTTTTCTACAGTTTATCAACAGACAAGAAATTATATGTGAATATAAAGTGGGGGATCAATTTTTATTGCAATCAATATATAAATTGATCCTTTACTTTATGGCCACAGTCATCCTTCTCATACCCACTTCCCAACACCCCCTATAACCAGTCACTCTTTCTCATAACTTTCCTCCTTATAATTTATAGAGAAAGATAAAATTTACGCATAAATTATTCATCTTAAATTTCAGCTTTTAAGCATGTATAGTTATTAAGTTCTTAAAAATCTTATACTGTTCAAGTAACACAACTTCAATTTGAGCTGAGCATTTTGTGTTTTGTGTCTACAACTACATTTGTGTGCTACGTATAAATAAAAGGATAATATATCAAATATTCAGTCTATATGGAGTCCTAGCGGAAATTAAAATAAGTGTGTCGGAGGAGTAACTGGAGTTATTAAGAAATCGTCCCAAGTTTAGTTCAGTTTGAGTTTTGTTTAATGGCATATCAACACCTCTGGGTTATTTAATGCTAAAAAGGTGGGGTTTTAAGGAATTTTTTTAATGTTTGGTTAAAATGAGGTTGATTTACTCAGATTTTGATGAAAATTTTTTGTTTTTATTTTTTTTTTCATTTTAGAAAACTGAAAATGTCTTATAGTTTTGTATTCAAAATGATTTGCTGAAATTTTTTTCCTTTAAAAATGTGTTATTGTAATAATTTTTTCTTCAAAAATGTATTATTGGTAATATTTTTCCTACAAAAATATATATTTTGCTATAAAAGTCTATTTTTATGTATATATTTCTATAAAAGTGTAATTTTATACGTTCATAGTTTGAGTGTTAACTATTTGCCCATAGCTAGGACCCTAACAGGTGCTACCACTCCAGATCAGTGTGGACCTAAGAACAACAGCAATTAAGAGGTGGTTCTATGCTCCTCAAAACCTCCCAATCAGAGGCCTAGCTGCAGGATCCAGTTTATCATCATGTCCAGGTCCACCTAAGTTTTGTCTTTTCTGATATATAAAATCGCTCTTAAGAAGCATCTGGACTAGAAAAAGAAAAGCAATTCTTGTAAAACATTTCAACAATTTCTGGATTATAAAAAAATTTTGGATTTAAACTTTATTTGATTTTTTTTCTGTTATTTTTTCCTTGTGGAGGAGTTGAATATTTGGCGAATCTGAAGAAGACTATCACGACCTTTCAATTTGTTGTTTGTCATTTTTTTTTTACTTTTTTCAGCACAGTCTTATTGATTATTATATAAAGTTTCCGATTATTAAAAATAATTTAGAAAAATTTCAATATTTAAACAATTTGGGGGAGGGGCTCAATTTCTCATACAATGTTATAGTAAATCAATCCTCCATTTTTGAAACACTTGCATTGGGGTCGCTTTGTTTTGGTTTTTTGCTGTTGATCTTGTTTTTGTCTTTTTCAAGTTTTCTTCAGTTCTTACAATGACATTTTCCTCGGAAACTCTAAGAATGGCTTTATTAAAAAAAATTTCGAAAAGGATTCAGTTGTTGAATATGCACAAGCAAAAAAGTTAATTGCACAGGATCGATTTACTATAAAGTTATATGAAAAACTGAGCCACCCCTAAAATTGTTGAAATATTGAAATTTTTACAAATTTTTTTTTGTCAATCGGAAAATTTAGGGTTTAATCAATAAGATTGCACTGAAAAAAGTAAAAAAAAAATGATAATCAACAAATTTACAGGTGATGCTAATGTCGTACTGGCGAGTGGTTCCAAAATGGAGGATTGATTTACTATAACGTTGTATGAAAAACTGAGCCCCCTCCCAATATTTAAATTCTTCTACATTTTTTTGTCAATTGAAAAGTTTATGGTGTAATCAATAAGATTGCACTGAAAAAAAAAATGTAAAACAACATATTGAAAGGTGGTGGTAGTCTCCTTCAGTTCAGCCAAATATTTTACAAGGCCAAATTTTCAACCCCTTGACCTTCCACACTGTAAAGTACTTCACTTGGAACCTCTTGTAAACATATACTCAGACTCTTTGTAAGGTTGTTGACCAACTTGTCAGCTTTTTTCCCCCATGGGTTGATTCCTATTTATATTAGTGTGAAGAAAAACTGGGAAAAGCCCAGGAATTAAAGTTGAAATATGATGAGAAAAGTAAACACAAATCCTGTTTTCAATATAATGGGTTTTTTATTCATGGATTCAACCATCTAAGCTTAACTAAAAGATGCAGTGGACATCTTTGCTGCTATTTTTCTCGTCTCTCACAACAAAATAATGGGCAACATCTCCTTTTGGCTAGTGTGAACACTGACCACCCTTTTGCCTATCTCTGACCATGATTGTCACTTACACTGACCCTTTCTACATTTTGATTGATGACTTGCAATTAGCCTCCAATCTAGAATCAGGCAAGCCCATGAATGGAATTCCATCCCTTCCTATAGAGTGGCACTTGATCCCAAATTTTTTATTTTTCATTTGTTTACACATTTTATTTCTTTTTGCCTACTTATAGACAGTGATGGTTGCCTTGAAGCTCCCACATCTTGATTTTATTGGTGACACAATCAGTAGTTATAAAACACCAGCCACTTTAGGCCCAAATAAAATCATTTACATCCCACTTAATATTTTGGACGTTCTAAGTCAATCGAGTAGCCTTGCTATATTTAAACTTTCATATAAATGTCATGCATGACACCAAACACGTTTAAAAAAATCTAAACTTCAATGGTACACAATTGTTTTCTGAGATTGATGGTTAAAAATGGTTTCAAGTGTAGAAAACCTGTAGGTCTTAGCAAGGACCATCTTTTTTTTAACCTCAGCAACTGGTGCTACACAATCGTAAACAAAGTTCTAAATGACAGAAAACACATCACTTTTAACAGCAACAACTAGAATGAATAATAGATCTATCTATCGCCCGGTTCACACTCCACCCACGTCTATTGAACAGGTTAAGAGGCTCATCCTTGTTCCCTGTTTAGGATGTGGTTTCCGGTTTTCTCTTTTCCAATCTTTTCACTCTTACGTAGCCCCCTGCACATCAGTGGCGTTACTGCCTTGCTCGGGGTGATACGATTAAAAAAAAAAATATATATATATATACATAATTAAGGTCTTGACACTACACACTTTTTCAAACAAAGGTTTAAGGAGAAAACTCCTGTCAATACTGGAAAGAGCAGTAAGAATTAGTGAACTTTAGGAATCTATTTTTTTAAAAAAATGTAAAAAATGAAAAAAGATTTTATACATTTTAACCAAAAATAGCACTGGAATGCCAAATATTTCTTTATAAGAAAATGGCTAATATAACCATTACCATTTATAACTGAAATAGTTTTCTCAAATGAATGTCTACATTTCAAACAAAACTTGTTGCATATTTCCTGTGAATGTAACAGTTACACAATATACAGGCTAACTTAGTGATATTTCACTGCAAACTGAGTAACTTAGAGTGTTCATTCATGATCTTTTCTGGTTTGAGTGACAAGTTATACATTAAATTTAAACAATTTCTTGAAATATTCAGAATGATTTGATAATTTCCAGACAGACTGCATAAAATAAAGAAATAATTTTAATAGAATATGTCTGTTGGAATATAAACGTGTGATAGGGTATTTTAGAAATAATTTTAATAGAATATGTCTGTTGGAATATAAACGTGTGATAGGGTATTTTAGAAATAATTTTAATAGAATATGTCTGTTGGATCATAAACATGTGATAGGATATTTTAGAAACAATTTTAATAGAATATGTCTGTTGGAATATAAACATGTGATAGGGTATTTTAGAAATAATTTTAATAGAATATGTCTATTGGAATATAAACGTGTGATAGGGTATTTTAGAAATAATTTTAATAGAATATGTCTGTTGGATCATAAACATGTGATAGGATATTTTTGGCAGAGATTATAATGTATTATCATAGAGAATTTGCTATTCAACCTAAAATAGCAATATGAAAAGAATTTTGTGGTCTCTTTTAGAAATGACAACATATTTCTTATTCAGAATACTGAAAATGTTATGGACGTTTATTCTCATGGTTGCTGCATATACCTAGAATATATATATATATATAAAACAATCACCAAACAGGGAAATGGCTATTAAGCTTCTCACTGATATTAAAATAAATATTATTAATATGTGTAATTTTAGTGCAATTTCTTATTTATTATTACAGAAAAAAAGGAGTTTAATGCTTGGAGTAGAAAAGTTATTTTTGTCTGCTATAACATATATAGTTCAGCAGAAATTGTGAATAGTGATAGTCATTCTACTAATGCCCCACCTGTGCCAGTTCAAGAGAAAATACGACTTGAATCTTTTGAAACTGATCTGTTTGAACAGGAAAATAAAGAGATTCTTAAAACTCATAGAAATAAATGAGAAAGTTATCATGAAACAGGACAAGAACATTGTATCCATTTGAGATCAAGGAGCAGTTCAAAATCTTAGTAAAGATCAGGATTTGATTTGATCACCAAGAAGCAGATTCCAATCAAGATCATAATATAGAAAAGTAATGTTAATATTAGCTGTTTCCTTATAAAAGAAACATTTGGCATTCATTTGTAATATATTACCTTGAACATCGATGAACCAGCGAATGCAATTGACAGATACATCTGGCCTGGCAGATGTAATTGTGAAAACACGACAACCAGAAAAACAAAAATGTGTGGGTAAAGAGGCGTGGCCATGTGGGAGTTTTAAGACTATATAAAGCCTAGAATTTTTGCTAAAGTAGATTCCTGCTGGCTTCCAACTATTAACAATTCCTTCATGTGCACAAACTCTTTCTGACTGCTCTGCTCTACACAAGTGTCCCCATTGAAGAATAAAAATATAAGATTATATATATTTTGTTTGTTTCGAGGTTTAACGACCTATCAATCCTTATGAGATCATTTTAAGGTCATAACTGATGATTTGGGGTAAGGTTATTTTATTTTACAAAATTTTTCTTTTCGAGTATCAAGATTCATTGGGATTTGTTTTTAAGAGCAGGGTCCCCAAGTCCTACCCTTGTTATTTAACCCATAACTGGAGGGAAGAGATGGATTAATACCTTTCCCAAGGGTACCAGTGCTTAAGTGAATGCAGGGTATCTAACTGGAATTCGAACTCGGCTCACCGATTTCTCTTTCCGAGCCAATACCCTCTGCACCACAATGCACATCCATCACTATACACTTACAGCACCTGGTATTCCTAAGCGATCACCCATCTAAGT
Organism: Ascarosepion bandense; assembly: GCA_037127315.1. NCBI lineage: Eukaryota > Metazoa > Mollusca > Cephalopoda > Sepiida > Sepiidae > Ascarosepion > Ascarosepion bandense. The sequence continues at coordinate 500,608 of JBBBDQ010002692.1, read as the reverse complement.
ACTGAACAGGCTCAACGTTGCTTAACTTCGGTGATTGAGATTATATATATGTATGTGTGCGTTCCTCATTGTTTGTCAAGATCCAGCAGTGTTTTATTACACATTGACTGAGCAACCAGTTACATCTTTTGGCTGAAATTTATAAGAGCTTTCCTTTGAAAGAATTTTTCAGGAAAATAGGTTTCTCAAGTCCAGTAGCTGTTATCGCTCTTTCCAGTGTTGATGGGGGTTTCCTTCCTAACCTTTTATTTGAAGTAGTGTGGAATGTCAACATCTTGATTATGTCATTATTTTCTCTTTCAGTTGAAATTTATGAAATGTTTCTCTTAAGAAACCTATTTTCCTAAAAAATTATTTTAAGTCCAGTAGCTGTTATTGTTCTTTCCATTGGTGATGGGGGTTTTCTTTCTATAGTTTTATTTGATGTTGTGTGTAATGTCAACATCTTGATTATTTTCTCTTCAATTTGCATGTTCTGTCGATTTCAGTTGGGTTATATACTGCTTGATCTGGACAAACAACGAAGAACATGTATATATATATATATATAAAAATATAATCTAATATTTTTATTCTTTGTCAGTGATGTTTGTGCGGAGCATGAGGGCAGCTGGAAAGAAATTGCACATACAAAGAAGCTGTTGAGTTGTTAGCCAGTCTCTGTCATTTCAGCCAAAAATTCTAGACTTTATAAAGTCTTAAAACTCCTACACATTTTTGCTTTTTTGTGTTGTCACTTTGTTGACATTATCTATGGCTGGATGTAGCTATCATTCACGCCTAGTGGTTCATTGATTTTCAAGCTGCTTGTCGCTTGTTTCTTCTGTTGCACTTTGTCAACGTCATCTACAGCTGGATATATCTGTCAACTACTCTTGTCCTTTTATCTACGGCTGAATGTACCTGTCATTTACTTTCGCTGGTCAAGGTAATATGTTACAGTTGTTGCTGTTCTTGAAAATCTTTAAGTGATTTGGTTTCTCTTACTTGGTTGAGTTCTTTGTTTGTGAATCTGTAGCACCGACTGTATCTACAACAAAGTATTGGAACTTGGATCTCCAACTTTATTTCTAGCCCGTTTCCCAAGTGAACACCCATCTAGATAAGGACCAGGCCTGATGTTGCTTAACTTCAGTGATCATATGAGAACCAATGTTTGAACATGATATGGCCATAAACCTTTATGGTTAAAAGTTATTGGTTCATTCAAATATAAATTGAAAATAATTAGGTAATATATTGCTGGTTTCATCATATTGTAGGGGAGATATGTTCTTTGAAGATTAAAAAAAGAATGGTCCTCACTAAGACCTACTGACTTCATTAGTTCGAAACTATTTTTAAGCATTGATCTGAGAAAGCATTTGTATACAACTGACAGTTTCGATATTTCTGAATGAAAAACTGTTATGTCGTGAGTAAGAATAAATAACTCAACAACAGGAATAGGTTAATTGTTGTATTCCGTGAAAATAGTATTTACAAAGGTTATTAGTATCCAATACAAGAATAAAGGTTAATCGTCTCAACCGTCGTAAGACGTAGTATGAGCAATGGGTACTTCCGGGTCGTCACCGGAAGTCTACGACTGACTTGTCGTTCGGCTGCTCGGCACACTCCCCATCATAGATGCCACCATTACTTTACATAGTAATGGAATAGTCCATTATAGCCGAATAGGCACGGGTGTCCCAACAAAAACGATGCTTAATAGAAGCATAATGTAAGTAATCTTCATTGAGAAAGAAAGTTTTGATTAACATTAAAGTAGAAACTGCAATAAACTTAACCATCTTGAAGATTGTTTTGATGAGTTACATTAATGATAGCGTTATAGACTATTGTTATTAATTAATGTACCCAAAACAAATTAACAGAAGTGATGGCTTTTCAATATAAGCTATTTGTAAGGAAAAATAATACATAAAAAATAGTCCCCTGAAGGACTATGAAAATAGAAAGTTAATTGATGAAGAGCTTTATGGCGGTTGAAATGTTGTGATAATAATAACAAAGATGAGGATACTAAACCAAATGTAAATAAGTTTTACTTTGTCAGCCTTAGCAGATTTATTATGTCTACTTGGGAACTGATTACACCAGGAAGATCATTGATGAATATCAGAAAAAGCATAGAATCTAGGATAGAGCCTTGAGCTATACCTGCATTTGTAGGAAAAGATCTGGAAGCTTGCCCATTCAAAAGAACCTTCATTTCATGATTTGATAGAAATGATTGGATTAAATCAATCATCCAGAAATAACCACAGCTCTGGACCTTACACAAAAGATCAGCATGCCAAGCCCTGTCAAATGCACTTGAGACAGGGTTAGATATATATTACTCAGTTGAGACTCAGTTCTAGATGTGAAATTGGGTGTAGGTACACCGGACGAGTCAAGTATGAAGTTGGAAGAGAATTTGCGAGCAACTGTGGATGTGAGAACTTCAAATTGATTGAATAGAGGAGAAATCAAGGATTTTCTGTTGTTCAGCACACTCTTGAAGAGCTGCCAGTAATCTTTGGAATCAAACTTGTGAGATGCTATACACAGTTTCATTCTATCAGCAAAAAAACAGCTTCGCATCATTTAGGAGATGCTTACATTCATTAAAAGCAGACAAAAAGGTGTATATTGTGATCAAATATATCAATCTGGTAAAGCTGATAGAAGTGATTCCTGTGGCTGATGGCAAACCAAGCAAACAGGAGAGAACCAAGGAGATGAATGTGGTCTAAGTCAGCTGGGATGAAATCATCAATACCAGATTTTACCTAGGAGGAGTCTTCAGAGGCGCAGGAGATTAAACACTTTGTTCTAAGGGACATCGCAAAGAAAATTACAGAATGAGTCCCAGTCTGCTCATTGACAGCAGTAAGATATTCTCCTGATAGGAGCTTCCAAGATGGAGGGAAAGTAGAAAGAGACATTTACAGACACCATGACCTGATCAGAGTTGCTAAGAGGGTAGATTTGCATAACATGGCAAGAGTCAGGGATAAAGAAGAGAAGCATGTCCATTGTGGTTACTGGGGGAAATGTGTAGGGAAATCCACCAATTGTGTGAGTGACTAAGAAGTCCAATGTTCAGGCTTCAGCAAGATCAGTGAGTTTTTCAGCCACTTGGCATGATGAGCATTAAAGTTACCAAGCATAAATACATTAGTGAATGGGTGAAGGGAAATGGCCTTGCCTATATTATCTGAAATACTAAGATGCAGAGTCCAATGTAAGAAGGGGAGTGGTAGAGAAAAAAAGAGATAGCTTACTTAGAGTTTAACAGAAAGATGGAGGCACATTCAGGAGTGAACATGATATTCAAGAGAGAATAGCCATAAACACCCAGGCCATGTATGTGGACATTAGAGTCCTTCCTAAAGAGAAGAAGGTATACAGGAATCAAGAAATCAGAGGAGGGCATTGTATGGTTAATGTTACTTTTGCAGAGAGCTAGGATGTCATGGGACCTTTCATAAAGAAACAATTCCACACTGCAAAAGTTGGTAACAGATTTTACTGATGTTAGAGAAAGATTTGTTGAGGTGTTTAAGTGTTTTTTTTTTCGTTTGGCTGGCTTAGTTTTATATTTTTTATTGTATTATGGTCATAATTTAGTGTTATTTAGAGTTATTTTGGTAAGGAGAGGCATAGAGTAGAATATCAGTTGGTTGTCAAAGGCAACATGTGTTTGGGAGGAAATTGGTATAGACTGCAGCATAATGTGGCCTCATGGTTGCTCACCAGAAGCACTTGCAGAGACATCATCCATGCACTACATGGCACTACAATATATTACTCAATTATTGATAAGAGCAGCCTCTCAAGATGCTACACAAGAATATCTGGCTTCTAACTACCAGTCAGAAGCAGCAACCAGAAAACTGCCAGCAAGATTAGTGACAGTTTTCCAGTCACTGAACACAAATATATTAGTGAATGAGTGAAGGGAAATGGCCTTGTCTGAAATACTATCTAGTATGCAGCAGTCAGAGAGAAGGGGAGTGGTAAATAAAAGAGTGATAGCTTACTGATTTTAGCAGAGAGAGAGAGAGAGATGAGTGCACATATAGGAGCAAACAGGAAATTTAAGATAGATCTCTCTAGCCAAGCCTAAGCACCCAAGCCATGCACTGGAGTTCTTCCTAAGATGTATTCAGGAATCGAGAAATTATAGTTAGGAATTGTAGAGATGAGGTTAGTTTTACAAAGAGCTAAGATGTCATGGGACTCTTTATAGGGGAATGATCCTACACTGCAAAAGTTAGTACGGATACCACAGACGTTAGAGAAAGATTTGTTTAGGTGTTTTTAGTTTGGCTGGTTTAATTTTATATCTTTGGTTATGTATTGTTATAATTTAGAGTTATTTTGGTAATTGGCATAGAGTTGTCAAATGTAGCATGTGTGGGGAGGGAATTGGTGCAGATTGCAGCATAGTGTTAAAAAATTGGTTTGGGTGAAAAATATTTTGTTTTTCTAAACAAATTTTCATAAACACTTTTCTTTGTCTATAGTTCTGAGATGAGGCAGTATTTACATTGATTGGACTGTTGTCCTCATCTTTATTGCCATATTCACAACATTTCAGCTGTTGTATGCTCCGACCTTCTTCAGATGATTAAAATTTTGAACTGAACCCTTTATTGCAGTTACTGTTCTAGATTCATATGCCATGCCACTTCTGGGTGTTATTACCACCCTTTAGCTCAACTCTATATTATTTTTTCACTACTACTGTAGCCAGGTATTAAACTCATAACTCTATGGGTCAAGTCACTGGATCTAGCTAACATTTTTATCCACTTGGCCGTGTATCCTTGAGAACATCAGTGTATGAATTTTTGGGGCTTATCAACTAATGTCTCAGTTATCATTTTTTTTTTTTACCAGAGCTCATATTGCAGTCTTTGAAAATGATAATAAATAACAAAATAAATAATAATTCATTCTTCTTAAAATAGTAATAAATAAATAACTAATTTACTTTTTCAAAAAAATATGAGGGTTGTTAGAGCAGTGTATGATAGACCAGGACTTTCTTTTTATTTCCATCCCTTGCGTGAATGTGCATTGTGGTGCAGTGGATATCAGCTTGGAATGACAAAATGGGGTGTCAAGTTTGAATTCCAGTTGAATTCCTTGTATTCACTTACACACAAATACCCTTGGGAAAGGTATTAATCCATCTCTTCTCTCCAGTTATGGGTTAAATAACAGGACACATTGGGTTCTATAGCCTTGGCTGGCAACCAATCTACTGCAGAAAGCAATGGCAACCTACTGTGGGATAATCTTCTGCCCAGTCAGTCATGTCTCTTTTGAGACATGATCGCCCAAAGTGTGTACCACATATAGTACTTAACCTACTGACTTATGTAATGATCTTTATATCAAGGTAGCACTTTTGCTTTATTTTATTGCCTATATTCCATTTGTAAGGCAGAAGAACTGGTCCTTGTCTATCTCCAAATCATTCTCATCATATTCCAAGCTCAACACCAGAGACAACAGCCTTATTTACTAAGCTAAACATTATTTTTTTTTATCTGTTTAAACTAATTTGGATATTCATGGGTCTGTTACATGAACCATCAAGTTTCAGCATCAAAGTTCTGCAACAGTTTTGGAAGATTATTAGGGTGATATTGTGTCATTACATAGTTGGTCACTGTAGGTAATTGCTGGGTGACTAACCTATCTTGCACTATAGCTAGGTGTCCAGAGCAGTAGATCAATTGCAAGTTCTTATTTTGCTTGTCATTTAATGGTATTGTTGTATACCTACCTATATATAGTAATGGTATGTTCCTATCCTTTTTGTATACCTACCTATATATACCTATGTTCCTATCCTTTTAAATATGTGCACACCATTGGAATAGAATCAGTTAAGTGCCATACATGATACATGCTTGGGCAATCATGTCTCAAAAGAGACATGACTGACTGGGCAGAAGATTATCCCGCAGTAGGTTGCCATTGCTTTCTGCGGTAGACTGGTTGCTGACCAAGGCTATAGAACCCAATCTGTCCTGCTATTTAACCCATAACTGGAAGGAAGAGATGGATTAATACCTTTCCCAAGGGTATTTGCACGTAAGTGGATACAATGGATTCAACTGGAATTCGAACTTAGCTCCCCGGTTTCTCGTTCCAAGCCAATATCCACTGTACCACAACGCACATCCTAAGATCCTGGAATAGAGTAGATTGATTATACTGACTAGCAGTTCATTAGCAGTGTATCTACTTCACGCAGCATGCAAGTCTTGTACTTGTTGATATACTATTATTCCCAACTTCCATTTTGGTGATTACTCATACAGTAACCTTTTAAGGTTACAACAGGTATAATGTCAACAAATCTCTGAACATATGCTTGAAGAATTCACTGATCAAAATAAAATGCAGAATTTTAGATATAATCAACAGGCAGACAAGGGATTGATTATCCGAAAAAAAAATTGATTTTCTAAAATAAATGCATAAATACAAAAATGTTTATTATATGTAAAATCTTTTCAGAGGTTAGTCATGGTGTTACATTTGATTCAATTCATAATAATATTCACTGGACACTTTGACGTGATGTAATGGTTAGTATGCTTGTCTCACTTGATTCATTACAATTGAGTAGTGAGTTCAATCCTCAGTGGGTGCTCCAAACTTCTGACCATCTAAGCTGCACTTAGAAAATCACTATAATAATATTCATTTCTCTGACTTTAACTGTATCTTTGTCTTCACTGCCTTCATTTCTATCCGAGAACTTTCTTGAGTCATTATCTGATTTTCTGCCAGGGTAAAATGATCTACAATTTGCAAAATTCTTCATAAATAAATTCGCAACATTTCTTTATTGGCACTACCATTTTTAAATGTCAGAATGTTATTTACTTGTAGTCTAAATCAGCTTCATCATGAGGGGGAATAAATATTTCTACTTTGGGAAAATACAAGGCAAGAGTATTTTTACCACAGTATACAGGTGTATCTGAAAAAATTAGGATATTTTGTAAGGGTTCAATATTTTTCATCATTTATTTCAGAATGTGAAAATTGTTTATATTCTAAACTCATTACATGCAAACAATTTGAAGTATTTTTCTCTTAAATTTTAAAATTATGGTCTAGAGCTGCAAAAACAGAAAAAGATATCTCAATTGCAACATTTCATTTTGAGTCAATCACTATTCGTCTACATAAATAAAACTGAAGATGTGTGTCAGGGTGGGTGTGTGTATCCTCACTGATTGCTGTTGACATACACTTCCATATTTTTCATGCGATTTGTTTCCAAACTTACACACTCCTTGCAAATTTATTATTTTAAACAACAAAGAAGAAAATATTGCATGTGGCCCTCAGTTTAATATTTGTTTTAATTTCTTATTTTCATGTATTTTTGTTTAATATTTCTATTGTGTTCACCCCAAGTAAATCAGTAAAGTTACAGAGCCACAAAGAATTACTGGGTGTGGGAAAATGGAAAATGGAGTATTGCTGTTTGGAAGCCATCATGACCAAGGCTTTGAGTACACAGGCTCTGTTCAAACTATTGATCATACCAGATTATACACACTCTTGTAGAAACTGTGACTGGGGCCTGCTCAGCATAATTGACCAAATGCAAATGTGTCTGAGCAAGTGTTCACAGTAAGGATTGGCTAGTGGATGGGTGAGTTTGGAAACAAATAGTGAGCCAGATGTGTGTACATTGGTTTGGAATGAGAAATCGGAGAGCCGAGTTCGAATTCAGTTGAATTCATTACATTCAAATACACGCAAATACTCTTGGGAAAGGTATTAATCCATCTCTTCTCCCTCCAGCTATGGGTTAAATAGCAGAACAGCTATAGCAATGGTTGGCAACCAGTCTACTATAGAAAATAATGGCAATTTAATGCAAGAAAATCTGCCCAGACAGTTATGTTTTTTAAAACATGATCACTCAAGTGTGTATCTTGTATAGCACTTAATTGGCTAATACAGCCATGTCTCACCAAAGCCCATAAAATCTGCCACTAACATTTTGAATCCACAAAGTAGAATTTGGACTCATTTTTGTTTTGAATTTTTTCACATGTTTTATGAAGCTTTGACTATAACCTTTTTTTTGTTAATTTTTAAGTTGGAGAAGAAAAAAGATTTTGGAATTACATGCTGAATATCTTTCACAAGAGACAGAAAGCTGAGCAGAATCAGACATTTTGACAATCCTTCCTTAAAACAAAAGTAATTCCAGAGCTTCAAGTTCAAAAATCAAAGTCAGCAGCAAAAATTTTTTTTTCTTTCTTATGCAATTACATGAAAATGATATCTACGTTTTTTTCCTTTTCTGTCCATCAAGTATATTTACGTTTCTTACCAAATATACATGGAACAATGAGGTAGACATGAGAAAAACAACTTTTTTCTAACTTTGAATTCAGACAAAAAAATATAACAATCAAACTACACATAAAAAAAGAAGCCCCCAGCTAATTCTGAAAAAGTCAAGCCATTCTTAGGTGTCTGCCACCCCCCCCCCCACGTTAAAATTTTTGATTATGTGTTAATCTTGAAGAACAAAGCCAAGGAATTGATTTTGCAGGATTTTCTAACTGCAGAATGCAATCAATTATTCAAAAATCTTGGCTGTCATTCTCAAGAGTTTTGTTTTGACTTGATTTCAGTTTAAAGTTTTGCAAATCAGAAAATTTAACATTTTTTTACTTTTAGTTTTCCTATACATTTTGTTTTTGAATTTCATATATTTTCACCAAAAGGCATTTTAATCACTACTAAACAATTAGTCAGACATTTCTTGTTTAATCACAAAACATTTCTAAAGTGGTCTTTAGTTTTTACTCTCAACTCATATTCTTATTTTGCATTATAATTAAAAGTTTACATCAGTCATTTATTTTTTTCTTAAAGAGTCTTCTCACCTTTTTTTTATAAATTATACATCTGAAGATGATTGACTAACCAAAGTGTGCTGATTATAATGAAAGCAATCAAAAGAATGAATTTTTTTCTTTCAAAATATTTGGTAAGAAACATAAATATGCTTGATGGGCAGAAAAAAAAACGTAGATATCATTTTCATGTAATTGCATAAAAAAGAAAGATTTTTTTCGGCTGATTTTGATTTTTGAACTTGAAGCTCTGGAATTACTTTTGTTTTAAGGAAGGATTGTCAAAATGTCTGATTCTGCTCAGCTTTCTGTCTCTTGTGAAAGATATTCAGCATGTAATTCCAAAATCTTTTTTCTTCTCCAACTTAAAAAATTGGCAAAAAAAACTGGTTATAGTCAACATTTCATAAAATATGTGAAAAAATTCAAAACAAAAATGAGTCCAAATTCTATTTTGTGCATTCAAAATGTTAGCGGCAGATTTTATGGGATTTTGTTTGGTAAGGCTTTGCTGTATCAGTCAGTTAAGTGCCATACATGATACACATTTGGATGATCATGTCTCGTTCGAGACATAACTGACTGAACAGATTTTCTTGCAGTAAATTGCCATTACTTTCTGCAGTAGACTGGTTGCCAATCATGACTATAGATGTTCTGCTATTTAACCTATAGCTGGAGGGAGAAGAGATGGATTAATACCTTTCCTAAGGGTATTTGCATGTAAGTGAATGCAATGAATTCAACTGTAATTTGAACTCGGCTCTCCAATTTCTCATTCTGGGCTGATGTACAATATTCAGTTTAAATTTTTTTAAATCTTTAATATACATATAACAAAAATTTATGTAGCCTTTCAGTGAGAAACAAAGATGCAGGATATTTTTACATAGCTCACAGGAGAAATCATCAAAGTAGACGGACCCTTTTCAAAAGTAAATAGACACCCACTACATTTTGAAACCAAAAATGATGTGAAAACCAGAGTTTGGAAGAACATCATTTATTTAATGAATGCATTCATAAATACTTATTTTATCCTCCCCTAGCATCCTTGAGTGGCTTTACTGTATCTGGCCATTATTGTAATGAATTCAACTGGAATTTGAACTCGGCTCTCTAATTTCTCATTCTGAGCTGATGTATTTGGCAGAGAAGTAGCCAGCTCTGGAATTTTCAACTGAAGAATTTCTAAGTTTCATGCAGAAGTTGAAGCAATTCTTCACAGGAACAACCATTCTTTACACAGTGATCAGACTCAGACATGTCAAGTAAGGTTTATATTCAGTGATTGACTTGCCCATAGTAGAACTTGAACCCCATTTTTCTTCAGCCACACCTGGTCATTTTTGCAGCATGGCATGGAACACCATACCATGTTTGACTGTTCATTGCAGGTGGCTCTTGGAAAATTCCTAACTGGGTTTTTCTCCAGACCCAGATTCATCTACTAGTATAGAATTGAGCAAAGGATTACACTTTTAAAGAAGATTACACTTTGCCAAAACTCTGCCATTATCCAATTCTTTTTTTTTCTTAATATTGGCTTTTATCATGTAGCCCTTTCCTAATAATTGGTGCTATGGACATATTGTAATGTTGTTCAGTGACTTGGGTCATAAGCTGTTGCTATGTTGAAAGCTTTCTTTCTTGAGTTACTCTTCACAGACTGGTGAACCGCTCAGAGACACCTGTTTGAGGGTACAGGTTGTCCAGAACATGGTGATACATGTTCTATTCTTTCATTTCTGTTACAGTGGAACGTCCTGCCATTCCCCAAGAATAGAATTGTCATACCTGACAAAAGATGGTAATGCTCAGTACAAAGAAGGAAGTTTTAGGCAAAGGCATTCACTATTCAATAGTCTATTCCGCTCCAACCCATTGCTTGCCGTATTATTATTAATTATACCTTATTCCTGGTGTTCAGTACCATTCTTCAACTGATCTATTTACACTGTATTCCTTTTCGGGATATATCAGTTTGGCGACAAAGATGACTGTCGCCTGATACCAGTTTGGCAAACTAGGAAAACTACCACTGGATATCAACTGGCGACAGAAAAAAGCAAATTCACACAGAAATTTCAATTATTGAATAAGGATTAGGACTCCTAAATAAATACAACGTAAAATATGAGACGTAAAATATGAGCGCCAAAGAAAATATTTCAGCTGAGAATTTAAGTAAGAACCTTCAACAGTGATGACCATATAAAAAAAATGGCTAAGGTAAGAAGTAGTTTTTTGTACTCCTTCATAAAAAAAACAAAAAACTATGTTTTTGTTCTTGCCAAATTTTTAACTTATTGGTCAACTGTATGGTTGAATTTTTATTTTTCTATATACATATTTGTTGTGTACTGAACATGGAGCAATTAGCAGAATTTACGAAGACACTAGGCGTAGCAGTTCAACAACTAATACGACAACAGCTAAGTCAACAAAAACAACAAACAGATCTTCAACAATAAATTATAAAACAAGATGTTTTGCAAAAAATATTATTAAAGCAAGGCGAACTAAAGGAAGGTTCCAGAATTTTCTCTGTGGAGGGTATATCAAACTCTCTTTCAGAATATTTGTACAAACCTGAGGAGGGAATAACTTTTCCTGCCTACTTTAAAATGTACGAAACAATTTTTTCAAAAAGGTGTAAATCATGGACCGATGAAAAAAAAATTATTCTTTTGTTACAAAAAAATTGGTGCTCAGGAAAATACGAAGTACATGAACTTCATTTTGCCAAAGAAACCAGAAGAGATTTCGTTTGACAAAACTGTTGAAATATTATCAAAAGTGTTTGGCAAACGAGACAGTTTGTTTCATACACAGTATAAATGCTTACATATTGTGAAAGAAGAGGACAAAAATTTTTTTTCATATGCTGGGAAAGTTAACTCCCAGTGTGAACATTTCAAAATTAAAGCAATCAAGGAAGATATGTTCAAGTGCCTAACTTTTGTGCAAGGTTTAATGGGGCCTAAGGACAAGGAAGTTTGTTCAAAGATTTTAGCAATGTTGGAGCATGATACAGACATAACTTTGCAGAAAGTATCAGAGGAATGCCAGAAGTTGATTAATATTAAATGGGATAATTTATGTATTGAAGAGAAGAGTATTGCCTGAATACATAAAGTAAAGCAACGTGCCTACAGAGAAGAAAGACCATACTGCAAATCATGTGACAACACTAATCATGCTACAGGTAAGTGCTATTTTAGAAATAAAATATGTTTTGAATGTGTGCAAAAGGGGTGCAAGGCAGTAATGTGTAGAAAGAAAAATTATTGAAAGCCTGAAAGGATAAATACAGTTTTATTTAAAAAAGTTACGAAGGATTTCGATACAAGAAAGTACATAGACATTAAATTAAATGGTCGAAATATCACTTGTTTGCTAGATACCGGGAGTGACATTTCCACAATTGACGAAAATATCTGGACAAAGATAGGTCAACCAGAGTTGCAGAACACTAAGAAAATTGCAATAGGCATTTCGGGTAACAAGTTGAAATTCAAGGGTGAATTTTTCGTGAAGGTAGCATTCAACGGTAAAATCCACAAAACTAAAGTCTATGTGATTTCGGGGAAAAATGCAAATTTATTTGGCATTGATTTAATTGTATTATTTAATTTATGGGAGAAACCCATGAATACATTTTGTAGGAAAATAAATGCATCGAATATAGGAAAGTATAAACAGACAGAAAAATTTATGAAAGATTTGAAAAATGAATTTACTGAAGTCTTGGCGGATGAACTTGGTTGTTGTATGCAGACAGAAGTGAAATTTGAACTAAAACATAACATAAAACCAGTATTCAAACCAAAAAGAGAACTTCCCTTTGCATTGTTAGAGACGATAGATAAAGAGTTACAGAGATTGGAGGAGAACGGAGTAATTAAAAAGGTAGATTACTCCGAGTGGGCATCACCTACAGTCTACGTAAAAAAGAGAAATAATAAAATAAGAGTTTGTGCGGATTTCTGAACCAGACTGAATGAATGTTTAAAGGATCACACGTATTCACTCCCCACATCAGAGGAGATATTTTCAAGTTTGAATGGGGGCAAAATCTTTTCAAAAATTGATTTGTCAGAAGCTTATCTACAAGTCAAGGTCAAGGAGGAATGTTCGAAATATTTAACCATCAACACTCAGAGGATTGTCTAGGTTGAAATGTTTACCATTCAATTTGAAGGTAGCACCGAGTGTATTTCAGCAAATTATGGACACAATGTTGTCGGGCTTAGAATATGCAATGGCATACTTGGACAACATGTTAATAAAAAGTGAAAATGTGGAAGTGCATAAAATTCATGTCCGTGAAGTTTTTAAAAGAATTAAGAATTATGGATTCAAGGTAAGACTTGAAAAGTGCGAGTTCTGTATGAATAAGATCGAATATTTGGGCCAAATAATTGATCATAAGGGAAGGAAACCTAACCCAAACAGAACTGAAGCGATAAAAAATATGCCTACTCTGGATAACGTGACTAAGTTACAATCATTTCAGGGCCTCGCAAATTACTACAATCTATATATTCCTAATATGCATGATTTAAGAGCACCATTAAACAAATTATTAGAAAAAAATTAAAACTGGTGTTGGACAAGGGAATGTGACGAAGCATTTACAAAAATTAAAACATGCTTATTGTCGGATTTAGCTTTAGTGCACTTTGATCCAAATAAAGAATTAATTGTAGTGCCGGATGCGAGTGAATATAGCATAGCAGCTGTTCTTTTACATAAATTCGAGGATGGCATATCAAAACCTATTGCTCATGCCTTGAGAGTGTTGCTTCCAGCAGAAAAAAATTATAGTCAGATAGAGAAGGAAGTGCTAGCTATAATTTATGCTGTAAAGAAATTTCACAGATTCATTTATGGGAGATCGTTCATGCTACAAACTAACCATAAACCATTATTGTGGATTTTTTGGGAAAAAAAAGGAGTACCTACTCATTCTGCAAATAGGTTGCAAAGATGGAGTGTGATTTTATTAAATTACAATTTGAAGATGCAATTTATTCCGTCTAAGGAAATCGCTCACGCAGATTGTCTTTTGAGACTAATCCCGAAAAACCCTGAATTGTTGGAAGAAACAGTGATAGCAGCGTTAAAAGAAGAGAAAGAACTTGCGGATGTACTGGTGAACACTGTTAGTGAATTACCGGTAACGCTGGAGGAAATTAAAATGGCGAAAACGGATGATTACACTTCAAAGATGATTAAACAAGTGAAAGGGAATGAGAAAAACAAAGGATGTAAAGTATCACCATTTTTAATTTGCAATGAAAGACTAATGTCTGCTCAAAGAGTGGTAATTCTATGTGTTCTATGTAAGAGGATATTGAAAGAATTTCATTTGGGTCATCCGGGTATATCCAGAATGAAATCATTAATGAGGAGCTATACATACTGGCCTAGGATGGACCAGGACATTGAAGATTTGGTGAAGCATTGTAAAGGCTGTCAGCAGCCAAATCACTACCTATAAAATCTCAGCCATGGCCAAAAATGGACATTCCATGGTCACGGATACATGTTGACAATGCAGGACCATTGAAGAGAGACTATTACCTAATTATTGTTGATAGTTATTCTAAATGACCTGAAGTTTATAGATTTAAGCACCCAACAGCTGCAAATATGATAAACGTATTTAGCTGTCTGGGGGTACCAAACACAATTGTGAGTGACAATGGTACTATGTTTACGGGAGCTGAATTTAAACATTATTGTGAGTCATTAACAATTGAACACATAACAACGCCTACGTATAATCCGAGATCGAATGGACAGGCAGAAAGGTTTGTCGACATGTTTAAAAGAGCTATGAGAAAAGCTAATGGGATCGACACTGAAGACAATATTCAAACATTTCTGATGGTTTATAGAATTACACAGAATCAGAACATTAATGGAAATGTGTCGCCTGCTGAGGTCATATACATGAGAAAGATTTGATCAATATTTGATAGGCTGTTACCAAAGAAAAAGAAGATTTTTATAAAACCAAACTCTGATGTTAAATCTTTCAAAGAAGGTGACAAGGTCTTCTTTAAGAACTATCAGCTGGAAAGTGCTTTTGGGAAGATGGTTTAGTAATTAGAAGAATTCAGAGAGTCATTTACATAATTAAAGGAGAGAAGTTTGTCTGTAAAAGACACAAACCAGCTGAGAGACCGATAAATCGAAACCGTTACAAATGACCAAGAGATACTATTGGAGGTAGTATATAACACATTCCAGATTCAACCACCCACTAACAATGGAGTACCTATGGAAGTAACACCTACACAAAGAACTACTGATTCTCCTAAAAGTAAAGACACAGGGACGGACAGGAGAAGAAGTAACAGAAAAAGGAAAAGGACTAAACGGCTATGTCCAAATCCTAAGAGCAAAAGATATTAAGAGCAAAATTCTAGGAAGAATTTAGTTCGGGGAAAGGTGTTATAGTGGAACATCCTGCCATCCCCCAAGAATAGAATGCTCTACCTGATAAAAGATGGTAATGAGCGGTACGAGGAGAAAAGGTTTTAGGCAAAGGCATTCACTATTCGGTAGTCTATTCCGCTCCAACCCATTGCTTGCCTATATGTGTATTATTGTTAATTGTACCTTAGTACAATAAATCTGTTATACCTTATTCCTGGTGTTCAGTACCATTCTTCAACTGATCTATTTACACTGTATTCCTTTCGGGATATAACAATTTCTAAACTGAGTGATGAAATCTTTTGCTTGTAACTAGAGAAATGTTAAGGTTTTTTGCACTGACTGAATTCTTCTGATTCTCCAACAATTCTGTTCTTTAAAAAGCTTAACAATTCTACTGACACTCTGGCCATTGCTACGTCAGTTAAGACCATCAATTTGGAAAAGAAACAATAGAGATTAGTTAATAGGGCACTAGAGTCTCATGAGACAGAAAAATGAACATGGAGGTGGGACCTATTTCTTCTTCTTCTAGGTGCCCTGTCCCTTCAGGATGTAGGCGATCATGGTTCTCCACGTCTCCCTATCCCTGGTGGCTCTTATTATGTTTTTTCGTCATCCACCTGAATAGGCCATGCAAATATGTTATCCATTGCCTTCCTCTGTCTCTTTTTCCTTTTATCTGGCCTGTTTTATTTTTCTTATATGACTATACATAACAGGAGTAGATCGGTTTGCCTATTGCCTGGTTCAAGCTGCTTCCTAGTCTTTTAAACAAGAGTAGAGAGTTATCCCTTCTTTCCTGTTTAAGATTAGGTTTCCAGCTCCTAAAGTCTGCTTCCATTCTATACTCCTAACACTTTTATGCTCATAGAACTCCACATAGTAACTCTCTACCTTAATTGACTCTTTGGCCTTGTATTGGGTAAAAATTAGTCAAATAACAAAGGTCTTGTCAGCTATGATGCTCACAACCCAGTACTGAATAATATGGTTACTAAAATATGTAAGAATTTACTATGACAGATGAATAAAATTACTGTTTTAACATAAAAATACATAGAATTATTTACAATAACTTAAAAACTCAAGAACTTAGAAACTATTGAATATTAATTTATGTTACTGATTTCATGACTACAAATTAAAAGAAATGAAACTAAAACGAGTTACTAATAACAGTAACAGTGGAACCTGCCGTATGCAAGCGACCCTCTTTGTCAGTGACCACCTGTTATTAATGACTGTCTTTCTATGCACGGACAATTTGCTAATGTTAATTGACCATTAGTGAGTGACCACCTCCAGAACATGATCAGCTACTAACATCAACAAGTGAAAATCACTGATCAAGCAACAGCTTAAAAAAAAGTTCATGAACTTCTAAATTAGGAAAAACTAAATGAGTAATCTAATTCATTTTGATTTGATCTAAGTCAGGAACACATCCTCATTGTTTTGTTATTGTAGTGTTGTATCAAACTTATTTTTTGCTGAAATGTACATTGCCTTCGTTCACTTCTGTTTTATACAACATGTATTGCATTTGACATGTTCAAGGGATTTATCACTGTCTCTGTACTGACTTGGATAAATTCAGGGATTGGGAAAATCAAAATTATGTTCCTTTCTTAAATGTCTGTCTCTTTTGTTCCTTTATTTTTTGTGTATCTATCTACTCTATTTCTATCTGGGTATATCCGAGGCCGGCCGTATGTGACGTCATGGTAGTAGAGTCATGAATTAGCATAGCAGCCGTGTCTCTCACTTCATGACATTTGACAATGTTGATAATCAAAGTCGTTTTTTTTTTTAATAAAGATTTTAAAACTTTTTAAAATGTAACAAGAAAAAAAAAGACACATGTTTTTGATTTATGCTGGTTTTATTAATTTTAATTAAAAATAAGGAAAACAATAATTAATAAGAAAATATAAACATTATTGTTGACTACTGACTGTCGGTCGTGTTTGCAAATAAACACAGTTTTAAAGATAAAACTTTTCGTTTATTCGTCTAAATTCTAAAAATTTAACAAACATTGCTTAAATTTTCATATTTTTAATTTAATTATGAAAAATCACAATCATTTTTGTTTTAATTTGGATTAAAAACCCTAAACCAACTATAAAAGATTTATTCTTCAGTTAAAATTCTAATTTTTTATTTCCAATTTTTTCTATGGATAAATATCGATAATTAACTTCAAATTATCAAAAATAGGAAAAAAATGTTTGGAAAATATTTTTTGAGGGTGTTCATTTTGTGCTAAATATTTTCTAAAAATTAAATATTTTAAAAATTAGGTTTTAAAATTCAAGTGTGGTGTGACTTAGGCCTGTATGTTTCAAATAAATTCAAAAATTATTCAGAAATAATAGGTTTAAACAAAGTTTAAATCATCATTTTCATGTTTTAATTTTCGGTAATAGTGATTTCTTGACTTTTGCAAGAAATAATTTCACGGAGTTTTCAAATAAAAAAAACCTTAAAAAATAAAACAAATTCTTTTAAAATTGACTGAAAAATAAATTTTGTAATTCTTGTTAATACAGGAAAAAGAATAAAAAAATTTAATTGAGGAATATTTTTTCATGTTTAAAATAAAAACGATTCATAAAGTTGCAAGTATAGAAAAGTTAAGATTTTACTTTCTATTCCTAAGAATTTTTTTTAAACATTTCATTGAAAAGAAAACATCATTTTCTTAAATAAAATATCAATAAAATATTAATTCAAATATTTTTAGAAAATATGTTTAACAACTTTTTTCGGCTTCAGTTTAAGTTTTAAAACATTTTGAAAAAAACAAACGAACTTACGAACGAATAGCCATAAATTTTATTTTTTTAATTCAGATATTTTTTAAGATAATTTTTATTTCAATTTTATTCAAAGAAATAAAAATATCTTATTTTATTATATTAATTTAAAAGATATATTATAAACAAAGTGCTTTCTTTCTTGTGCTACGGCAAAACTAATTTTTTAGCAAATTTTGATTTTAGCGACTGTTGAAATAAAAAATGGTGATAAAATTTTAACTACTCACTTTGCTAAATGGACTTCTAATAAAATTCTCCCTTTTAATGGCATGTTTCCATTTATCAAATAAATGTTTATTTTTTGGAAACGAAAAACAATGAACTTTCGGTCCATTTTTATAATTCCCTTTGCAATTTGGTTCTGAAAATAAGTTAACGTTAACGGACGCTGGGTAGTAAAACAACGCTACTAAGTTTGACGTCAGCAAGTCAACTTTAATCATATAACAAGCCTGGTAATATAGCGACGGCCTCGGTATATCTATCTACTCCATTTCTAGCCGGGTATATCTATCTACTCCATTTCTAGCTGGGTATATCTATCTACTCCATTTCTAGCTGGGTATATCTATCTACTCCATTTCTAGCCGGGTATATCTATCTCTATCCCTTTGTTTCTCTACCCCCCACCTACAATCAATCCTGTCAGTTTTATATTTGTTTGTTTTTTTTTTCCATATAATATTGCAGATTCTATTTTGCTATCATTCACTTCTAAGAAAAAAACTGAAACCATATACTTTTTCTTATTTACTTAATAAATACTTTTTGTGAATAAATATTTTGGTCTCTTGTTGATTGTTGTAAATACGTTTTTTTAAATTTTAAAATGAATTATGCTGAATAAATTTCTTTAAAATTAGGCCATTTTCTTATGTTCTCATTTATTTATTACTAGATTACATGGTAAAATTCTAATATGTACATTCTGATGAATGGAATATACGTTCCTGGTATAAATAGATCATGACTAAAAGCCTTTAGTGAGCAACCACCTGCTGTATGCGCCCAGTTTTGATGGCAGTAGGGTGGTTGCATACGACAGGTTCCACTGTATTTATATTGTTCAGACTGTTGTCCTTATCTTTGTTACCATATTCACAATGTTTTGACCTTTGTATGCTCTGACTTTCTTCAGGTGATTGAAATTTTGAACTGAACCCTTTATTTCATTCACTGGGTTATATTATTCTCATTCCATGAGTCATGCCACTTCCAGATGTCTCAGTATCAGTTATTTTAACAATTCAATTGCACCTCATTTGTTATTATTCATTTTATATTAACCACTATATTGAGTGGCTCTCAAGCCTTTTACTGAATAAATATTTTATTTTTAAAGAGTGCACATACTGTACCAGGTATATCAAAATATTTTTTTTAGAATGTTGTAATTTTATTTTCTGTCAGTGCATATATTAGGTTGTCTGGAAAGGTCATGCCAATTTTTAAGTGCTTCTTTATGTCATACAAAGAATCAAAATTTTAAGCATTGAGATTATTTTGCAAGGACTTGAATAAAGAAAATCCTAAAGAGCAATAAGTTTGGTAAATATGGCAGGTGGTTCGGCATTATCCTGATGGAAAAAATACCTTTCTTGTTTGCCAATTCTGGGTGTTTTTCTTGAATTGTTGCTTTTAATTCAACCAATTACAAGCAGTTCTATTCAGAATCAGTTGAAAGGTTACTTGGCAGAAGCTCATAGTACAGGATTCCTTTCCAATTCCAGCAAATGCACAACATGACCTTCTTAGGATGAAGACCTTCTTTTGGGGTGGCTAAATTTGGCTGACATACTTACACCAGGATGTGCGTTGTAGTGCATTGGATATCGGCTCTGAACGAGAAATCGGGGAGCCGAGTTTGAATTCCAGCTGAATTCAGTGCATACACTTACGCGCAAATACCCTTGGGAAAGGTATTAATCCGTCTATTTCTTCCAGTTATGGGTTAAATAACAGGACAGATTGGGTTCTATAGCCTTGGTTAGCAACCAGTCTACCGCAGAAAGCAATGGCAACCTACTGCAGGATAATCTTCTGCCCAGTCAGTCTTTTGAGACATGATCGCCTAAGCATGTATCAAGTATGGCACTTAACTGACTGACTTACACCATGATATTTTTCACTGAACATTGTTGTAAATGATTCAGTTCTCATCACCCATCACAATTTGATAAAAAAAAATTTTGTTGTGTTTGTAAAGCAAATCACTGATAGAAATGTGATCCAAAAGATTCTTTTCCTTCAGATCATGTGGTAAGCAAACAGTGTAGCAATTTGAGTACTCAGGCTTTACTAAGTGCTTATGGATTGTGGATTTTGATAAATTTAGTATTTCTGATGATTCTTGCATTGTGTAGTAAGGGTTATTTTCAATCAATATCTTGATTTGGTCATCATCTGTCGTGGGAGGGCTTGCCCGAGAGTTTTTCATCAATAAGGCTACAATCACCAACTCTGAAATTAGCAAACCACTTCCATATCATTCTGTCAGCTAAAGCACCTTCACTGTATACAGCACACATTTCTTTTGCTACTTGCGAGGCATTTTTTGCTTTTATAGTAAAAAAAGTGTCTAAAATGCATGTTATAATCTTTCATTTTCATAAGGATGCAAAATTGACATGGATTAAATAATTTTAAACTTTCTTAAGAGATAGTTTGTGCTCTAACTAGAAATGTAAGCATATTATATGTTAAGTTTGAGTTTTGTTTAATGGCATATCAACACCTCTGTGGGTCATTTAATGCCCAAAAAGATAGGGTTTTAAGGTATTTTTTTTTTAATGTTCAGTTATAGTGAGAAGGTTGATTTAGTCAAATTTCGATGAAAAGTTTTTTAATTTTTTTTATTTTAGAAAACTGAAGATGTCTTCTAGTTTTGTATTCAAAAATGTATTGCTGGTAATAATTTTTTTTCTTCAAAAATGTGTTATGGTAATAATTTTTTTTCCTTAAAAAATGGATATTTTTCTATAAAAGTCTATTTTTATGTATATATTTTTATAAAAGTGTATTTTTATACTTTCATTGTGTTTTGACCCTGATTTGAGTGTTAACTATTTGCCCATAGCTGGGACCCTAACAGGTGCTAATACTCCGGGTAAGGGTGGACCTGAAAACAACAGCAATTAAGGGTGGTTCCATGCTTCTCACAACTTCCCAATCAGAGGCCTTGCTGCTGGATACAGTTTACCGTCATACCTAGGACCATATAATATGTTAAAAAATTTGACATGTTCTAACATGTTGAAACGTGAGCAACTAAAAGTAGGCATGAACTTTCTTGTCAACCCATTATTAAATGATTGTAGTGGTGTGCATTCTGTGTGTATGGGCATACAGGTATGGGAGTGTACATCTTTGTATATACAGTTTGTTATACAAAATGTTATAGCTGCTGATTGTCTCAGGACTCTCATTCCAGGATTTCTTTTTATGTGTATGTCACTGTTCTTATTTGATGCCAAAAGAATGGTTTCTTTGATGAGGACATCTGAAGGTTAATACTTGGTGCTTTGGCATCAAATTTCTCCAGTGCTGGCATCTAAGAAAATGCATTCTTTGAATATTCTATTCATGACAACCAGCACATCTGTTACAGTTCGGTCTTTGGAAATCGGTCAAGCTTCTTTGATAAGATCTTATGTGATAGTTCCCCCAAGAGAATCACTTCTTAAAGTGCATGTACGAAGACGGCTGTGCATCGATAATATCATTGCTGCTAATGATTTCTATACCTGAGGGGATCTCCCCAAAAACACAGGCTTCGATTTGATTACTTAAGGAAAGCTTTTTTTATGTGTAGCTACTTTATTAAGAAACCAATTCTCCGTCTTCTAAAAAGCAGAGATATCATGATTTTCTGGAAATGAATTGCCATCTTGTTCTGAAATTTTTCTTTTTCTTTCATCACTTTCACTAATGAATGGCTGATAGCCTCTTCTGATTTAGATTTCTTAGAAGTTTTTAGTTAAAATGAGAAAAAAAAATGGTAATGAAAATATCCCTTCAGTTCTTGAAAATTTAATAATATTTTAAAACTTTTTTTTGAAGGTGATTTAATAATTAGTGGCTCAGAACAAGAAAGCAGTGAGCCTAGTTTGAATTCCAGTTGAGTTCATTACATTCACTTTTGTTTAAATACCTTTGAGAAAGATATGAATCCATCTCTTCTTCCCCCAGATATGGGTTAAATAGAACAGCAGACTGGGTTCTTCAGCTGTAATTGGTAAACAATCTCACAGATGGATAACTCTGAATTTAAAAATGTAAGTTCTATGCTAGCAGTTTCTTCTCTTTTACATCTCACTTGTAGAATTTTTTCTGGCCTCTAGCGTTCCAGTCAAATTTAATCTTCAAAAATTTCAATACAATGTTAGTTGCTATCTTCTTTCTTAATCGTTTATTGTTGCCTCTCCTTAATAATGTTTTTTTTTCTTTTTCTCATATTTTGTAACTTATCATGTCCTAGTAACTTTATAGGGAGCAAAAGAAAAGAAGAATTTGAACAGAGCTAGCAACCACATCATCCTGTAAAAATTTACAATTCTACAATGGCTATGGTAAGAACGTCTGGCATATTGAAAGCTGTAGCCCCAGTGGCTAGAGTCCTATATATATATACTAGCAGTATAGCCCAGTGTTGCTCGGGTGTAATGAAAGCTTTAAAATTAACCTATGGTCCTGGAGCTCAGACTATTTCGGCGTTAACACAAAAGACTAAAATGCAATAGTTGTTTCCATGGATTGAAAGAAAAATGAATGGATGTAAGTCAAATTTTGAAGTTTGGTGAGAATTGGATAAAAATTGTGGATTTGTATAAAGGACATACAGACAGATAAACAAACACACACAAAAATATCTTGCCTTTTATATATAATCGATTTTCTGCATTATTGTAAGAACACTGCAACCTTGAAACTTCTGAATATTGTTTCTTATGTCTTTGTCTATGAGTGTATCAAATTTGATTAAAATCGGACCACTCCTTCTATAACCCGCTTTTTTGATTATCGATTTTCAATATTTATCGGGGGTACCTCAACACAAAACCTAGCTAAGAACACTCGCAGACGCTTATAGTACAACTGTGTAAATTTTCAAGAAAATCGGTTCAGCCGTTTCAGAGTCTCTAGGTAGTGGACACACACACAGACAAAGTTCCGTTTATAAAATAAGTTTTTTTATATATATATATATATATATATATATATGACTCAAATCAAACAAAATAATATTTAATGAAAAGAAAAGAAACTGTGAAGATGCACTAAGAAAATCTGGCCATAAGAAACATTTAGAATACAATCCCCAACCAAACAGACAAAAAAAAAACAATGATAAAAAACGAAATGTTATTTGGTTCAACCCACCACTAAACTTACATATACAAACCAAAATAGGACAAATATTTTTTAAATTGGTCAATAAACACTTTCCAAAAACTTCAGATCTAAAAAAATTTAATAGAAATACAATCAAACTGAGTTATAGCTACTAGTAATTTAGAAAATTTCATAAAGAAACAAAATGCAGAAATTTAAATAGCATTGTACAAAAGAAGATCATTAATAAAGAATAAAACTGCAGGACAAAAATAAATCCCCACTTCAAGGACTTTGTAATACAAAAGAAGTCATTTCTAAAGCAAAAGTACATGACTTAAATGGTCAAAACAAAACATATTTAGGATAAACCAAAGACACTTTTAAGACCAGATAGCTCAATCACAGGTCTACATTTAAAATAGAAAACTTAAAAGATTTTACAAAATTGGCTAGCCATGTGTGGAAATTGAAATTAAAATACTGACAGGACCCAGACATAATGTGGAGTATAGTGAAAACAGTCAAGCCTTACAATGGTAGCAAAATATGTAGACTGTACCAGGAAGAAAAGTTAGCTACTATGTTATTCTCAAACAAAATTTAATTACTGAATGAAAGAACACAAATTATGACTAAGTGTAACCATACCATAAAATACCTATTAGGTTCCTACAACCATGGAGGAAAGCATTATAATTTCTTCTAATTTAAAAAATTGCACTTTCAAAAATTCCCCATTATGTGAGCGCTCTAAAAATCCCTGTTACATAAGCGTTCTTACAAAAAAAATGGTAAAATCAGTTATTGCAAATCACCTGAAGACCCCACATGGTAAAAACCTAGGTTGCGTAATAACACTTTGAAAAATGAAAAATATTAAAAAGTTCTACAATATAATTGTACTGAACACTTTTAAATACAACTGCGTACTGGCCTAATTTTATTATGACCAAAAATTAAGTAATATATATATATATATATATAATCCTATGTTTTAGGCATGACTGAGTTTCATGGATTACAGTAATTTCAGATGCTTAACATACCATAATGATAAGCACTTGACATTTGCTAAAAAGCATGAAACTAAGACATGCATAAAATGTAGGATAGTATGTATATTTATTAATAAAGTAGCAGTATAGCCCGGCGTTGCTCAGGTGTAATGAAACCTTTAAAACTAATCCATGGTCCTGTAGTTCAGACTTCTTGGACATTGGCACGAAAGACTAAAAAGCAATAGTTGTTTCCAGTTAAAGCGAAACCGTAGACTGAAAGAAAAATGATGGATGTAAGTCAAATTTTGATTTCCAGTATCGATGTCAAATAAGTTTTCCATTGCAAACTGAATTTTGAAGGCTAAATAAGTCCTCTGAATAAATGGTATCATGGCTGAGACTAAGAACTACAATTATATCTACTTAGAGCAAAAACCAAAATAAAAGGGCTGAAAACCTGATTTTGATCAGACCCAATAGGCTATCTGAGTCAAATACATTATCCAAGGATAAATTAAGCTAAGTAATTCCATGAAAACTTATCGTACCCATAGGGAGTAAAATTGGAGAAAAAGAGCCATATTAATGGCTGAATATCGGTTTTTGATCAGATTCGATAGAATATTGGAAGTATCGATTTCCAATATCGGGGTGGGGGACCGGAAAAAATAAATTGACTTGTATTGGCTGAAATCAAATCACACAATGAAGGTAGTATTGAGCGGACATGCCTATGAATGTGAGTGTCCCTCAAGGCTCTATTCTAGGTCCCCTGCTTTTCCTGATCTACATTAACAATCTCCCCGATGTAATAAGATCCCAAGTAGGCATATACGCTGACGACATGACCATTTACTCTCACCTGGATCAAAAATCTGCCAAAGCTGACAAAACAAACCTCACTACTGAGCTTAAAAAGGACCTCCAATCTGTGGCTGACTGGGGTAAGAAATGGCTTGTGAATTTTAATGCTTCCAAAACAAAGCTGCTATCTATTAACCATCACAGACAATCGCTTCTAAACCCCCCCCCATTAGCATGGATCAGGCTAGTCTCCATGAAAGCAAAGCACTGTGACTCTTCGGGTTAACTCTCACAACAGACCTCAAGTGGAATGACTATATAGAATCCATAGCTAAATCTGCTGCTAAGAAAGTCGGTTTCCTGTGTAGGACCAGGAAGTTTTTCCCGTCTGAAACAATCCTGCACATATATAAATTTACCATCTGCCTGTGCATTGAATACTGCTGCCATATCTGGTTGGGTGCTCCTGCTATCTACATAGGGGGCCTTGACAAAATCCAACGGAGAATCTGTAACTTTTGCTCAGATGAACTTAGCTCACTGGTGTCCCCTATATATAAATTTACTCAAGCCACAAGATTAGCAACAAGGTCCCCCCCTTTTACTGTGAAACCAATAAAACTGCAATTTCTACTGTAACAGCTTCTTTTCTCGCACTTCCCGCCTGTGGAATTCCCTTTCATTTACTTGCTTCCCTGACAGCTACAATCTCCAAGAATTTAAATGTAAAGTCAATAGTCATCTCCTATCTCACTAACCTGCATCCTCTCTCTCATGCTTCTTTCTTTGTCCACTCCACTCTCATCAGTGTTCTCATCCTCTTACCCACTTCCTGACACCCCCTTTAACCTGTCACTCTTTCTCATAACTTTCCTCCTATGTAACCCCCTGCACAACAGTGGCAGTAAACTGCCTTGCTTGGGGCGATATGATTATAAAAGAAAATATAGCAGTAAAAAACATGTAGTGAGGAAGAATTCTTGAGGTTTTTTTTTTTAATGAGATAGTATCCAAGGAAAGGTGGATTCATGCCTTTCTAAAGGGTATTTGTGTAAATTGAACTTATAGTTTCCTGATTTTGGATGATATTTGTTACATTATTTTAAACCTCCATATTAAATCATTTAATCAATAATTAAAAATAAAATCCTGGATAAAATTGCATTTAAGTTTTTTAATTAAAAAATTTTAACTGTTTATTTTTTATTTGAAAATGGTTCTGAGTTTAATGGTGATTATCCAAACGGATATTTTACCTTACAAAAATCAATGAAGTACTATTTGAACATTCATCTAATGGATTACATGGTTGGGCAATTTATCAGTTAACGTGTCCTGATTTCTGATTGGATCAGTTTTTCCTTTTATTTTATATGACTCATCTCCATTTATTTGTATAACTTCTGTTTTTTCTCAGTGGGAATTTTATAAAATATTTTTAAACTCACAACAGTTGAGATCTTGGAAATCTTTCACCAAATTTTTCATGACATGACTTCCTGTAAGACAACAAGGCTTCTGATCAGAAGATTGCAAGTTTTGAAGAGCATTGGACTCTTAATTGCTGTTGTTCCCAGGTCCACCTTGTCCCAGGGTGGTAGCACCTGTTATGGTCCCAGCTATGGGTAAATATTTAACCCCCAAACTGGAGCCAAAATACTATGAAAGTATAAAAATACATTTTTATTATGAAGGTACTAGCAATGCATTTTCATAGTAAACACATTTTTGTAAAAAAAAAATTTCTATTCTCTGTAAAACTTTCTCATTTATCAAATTCTCAGTATAATAGCCATGTATTTTTTGTCCAACTAATCTGAAAATCATTTGTCATATTTTTACTTTCTATTTTTGCTTACCTCTGGCGGCAAACTGCCTGTATATGGACAGGTAATGAATTCAGCAGATATACAAAGATAGAAAAGGTGTAAGACAAGGATGTGTCTTTTCACCGGATCTGTTCAACTTGTACACCGAGACTATTTTGAGGACCTTAGATGTTATGCCAGGATTTGTCATCGGAGGCCTCGATTTGAATAACACAAGGTATGAGGATGATACAGTGCTGATTGCAGACATGGAAAGGAAACTACAAGACCTTTTACAGAAGGTAGCTGAAGAGAGTGACAAAAAAGGACTACAAATAAACTGCAAGAAAACCGAATGCATGGTCATCAGCAAAAAGAGCAGCCGAAAATGCCAAATACAGGTGGGGGATACTAAAATCAAACAGGTACAAAAATTTAAAGTGTTCTAACAGAAGACGGAAAGTGTGACACAGATCTGAAGGCAAATTGGCATGGCAAAGGACGTGCTCCAGAAGCTGAGTAAAGTATTAAGAGACAGGAAACTTTTGCTAGAAACAAAGAAGAGAGTACTGGATTGCTATGTGCTGTCAGTTCTTCAATATGGCAGTAAATGCTGGACAATATCATCAAAGATGAAGGAAAAACTTGAAGTGACTGAAATGTGGTTCTACAGAAGGATGCTGTGGATATCATAGATTGAGCTTGTGAGCAATGACGGGGTGTTGGAAAAGAATGGAAACAAAAAGAAAATTAATATTGAGCATCAGGAAGAGACAGCTGAAGTTCTTGGGACATGCAATGAGGAGGGAGGGTTTGGAGAACCTGATACTAACAGGCCAGATAGAGGGGGAAAAGAGACAGAGGAAAGCAGTGGATAGCATATTCGAAGGCCCTGATCAGGTAGATGACAGAATGGTGGTTGTAAGATGTTACAAGAGAAAGTGTGCTAAGAGCCACCAGGGTTAGGGAGACATGGAAGGCCATGATCGCCTCGTCCAGAAAGGACAAGGCACGTAGAAGAAGAAGAGAAGAGAAAGTCATGTTTATCAACTTTGTAATTTCTACTCTGGATCATTTTTATCAATTGTTAGTTTAAGTGTCAGTACCTTTTAATTAGGTATTATAGATTAATTTTATTGTCTGTTAGAAATTATGATGTCATAATCAATGGGTTTTTTAGGATCATTTACATGATTTTCATTGATCAGACTGTTGTATAATCTGGTCTTCTTCAGGTGATATTGTTATATACCTACCCACATACAGAAATGGTATGTTTCTATCCTCTAAAATATGTGGACGCAGTTGGGGGGGGGTTTAGAGTAATTATTCAGACTATTAGTGCACTCTCAGTGTATCTACTTCATGCTGCATGCGAGTCTTGTATTTGTTGATATACTATTATTCCCAACCTCTGTTTTGGCGATTACTCCCGCAGTAACCTTTTAGGATTACAACAGATATACATTTGAATTTCGAACCAAACCCTTTATTTTATCTATGGAAGTAGATTGTTCTAGTTCTACTTGTCATGTCTTTTTTGGATATATCAATCTCAGTTATCTCCCTTAGTAACTCATCTCTCCATGTTATTGTTCACCTCTGTTGTGGCCAGGTATTGAACTCACAACTCTTTTGGCTAAGTCACTGGATTAATTCAATCAAGGCTTTTATCTGTTGGGCGATTATTTATCCAAAAAATGTAAATAGTGTATTTACAATATCTTGTCTCAGAGATATTGACGGATATTTTGGGTTTAAATAGCAATTTATATTTTGTCTTTTCTTCCAAACTTTTCGATCTTTGTGTTTATTTATTTATATATGACTCTTTTGCAATTTGTCTTACTTTCTATTTTGTTTACCCTTCATTTTATATTTATGGGAAAATGACATTTAATTTTTTTTATATATCAAGATCAATTTTAGAGGAAAGAAGTATGGCAAAGTGTAAGAAGATTTTGGGTGACGTGTTTTGTACTTTAGGGCTTCATTGTACTAAGTCACTTGAAGTCACTACTCATGTGCACAAATGAAAGATAGAGGCTGAGAATTTTAAATGTCATGTTGCATCAATATAAATTTAGACTGAAGAAGTCTAAAGGAGGAAATAGGAAACACAAAAACTTTTTTCTGCTTTGTCATATTTGTTTCTCTTGAAATGTTTTAAAAAAAATTAAATTCTATTTTGAGCTTCTGAAACATGTATGTAACGTCTATATCAGCCAGTCAAGTATTGTACATGATGCACAATTGGGCAATCATGTCTCAAAAAAGACATAACTGACTGGGCAGAAGATTTTCCCACAGTAGGTTGGCATTACTTTCTGCAGTAGACTGGTTGCCAACCATGGCTTTATCTCCTGCTATTTAATCTATAGCTAGAAGGAGTAGAGATGGATTAATACCTATCCCAAGGGTATTTGAATGTAAGCAAATGCAAAGAATTCCACTGGAATTCAAACTCAGCTCTCCAAGCGAATATCCATTGCACCACAACATACATCCTATATATATATATATTCCAAAGGTTGTCATAGCTGTGACTAGTAGTGGGGACAAGTTCCTACTGTTTATAGAATGCTCCTATTGAATGTATCTTAATTAGCCTCTAAGAACTAAATTCAGAAATTGGATGAAGACAGATTACTGGCACCTCAAAACCAGCTTCTTTAGGTAGATGGAATTCATCAGCATATAAAGGCAGTTCATCTACGATAAGGAAAGCCTGATTTTAAATCTTGGCTTTCCTTTAGCCATATCACTCAGTTAAGTGCCGTACGTGATACACACTTAGGCGATCATATCTCGACAGAAACATAACTGACTGGGCAGAAGATTTTTCTGCAGTAGATTGCCATTACTTATTGTGGTAGACTGGTTGCTAACCAAGACTACAGACCCTAATCTGTTGTGTTATTTAACTTATAGCTGGAGGGAGAAGAAATGAGGGTATTTGCATGTAAGTGAATGCAAGGAATTCAAACTTGGTTCTCTGATTTCTTGTTCTGAGCCAATATATACTGCAGCACGATGCACATTTGGCCAAATATAAAGATTAAAAAAAGCTATGGAGGTAAAGTCAGACAGAAAGTTCAGAGTGGAGCCTCAAATGACACTTCTGGAAACTCTTACAGCCATGCCATCTCCAAAATGTAATGCGCTGGATTCCTTTTGGCATTGCCAGTATGGCACCCTGGAAAGGTCACTCTGGTCTCATCATCAAAGAAATTTCTAATTTTGACCATACCCACTGGACACTTTAATATTTTTTCATCTTTGACAGGTTTAATATATATATACGACATCAAGATACAAAAAAAAAAAATGCACCAGAGAGAGTTTAACTCTTTAAAGTGAAAATATCAACCAAAAAACTCAAATCATGTTCTTAAATAACTTTGTCAGATCAAGACTTTCATATGTAAAATAATAATGTTATATTCTTCAGATGTGTAAATGTAATGTTTTGAAGTAAAGGTCTTTAAAAAATAAAAGTAACCTTATGCTTAAACACAAAAGATCGTCTTGGAATTTTAGAGATTGACGTACACCCTGGTACATTATATATATATATACTGGATTAGCATTCTTGCCTGTACAAATGATTAATACTGTAATGGGTTTGATTCTTCATGAGTGTCCTAAATGTGTGGCCTTGTGCCATGTTAGACTCAGCTTATGCACATGTTTGGTGATGTTTATAGTGGGTAGCTGTAATCTATATTTAACAGAAAAAATTAAGATTTTGAAATTTCACTATCAGAATGTACTTCTGAATAAACGTAAGGAAATCAATAGTATGTGTCGTTGCCAGAATAAATTTAATTTTCAATAATTTACTCATTCTTCTATTTAGTCACAATAGAATTTGTCCTTTACATAAACTAGGTTTTAAAATTTGGTGAATCAGTAACTTTTTCCCTCCTACCTACCACAACTAACCCAATGGTCAAGCCACATCCTACTACCAAAAGAGAAATTATTACTAATATTCCTCTGGCTTAACCCTATAGTAACCTGGTTCTGGGCATGATAGTAAACTGCATCCGGCAGCAAGTCCTCTGATTGGGAGGTTGTGAGGAGCATGGAACCACTTCTTAATTACTGTGGTTTCCAGGTCCACCCTGACCCAGAGTGGTAGCACCTGTTAGGGTCCCAGCTATGGGTAAATAGTTGACCCCCCAAACTGGAGTCAAAATGCTATAAAAGTATTCAACAAAACTTTTTTGAATGAAAAACCGTTACCAACAAAACTTTTTTGAATAAAAAAACCGTTACCAACAAAACTTTTTTGAATAAAAAAACCGTTACCAACAAAACTTTTTTGAATAAAAAAACCGTTACCAACAAAACTTTTTTGAATAAAAAAACCGTTACCAACAAAACTTTTTTGAATAAAAAAACCGTTACCAATAAAACTATAATCCCCCCACCTCCCCCAAAATATAAAGAAACAAAAACAATAAAACAAATAAACTAAATAAAACAAATCAAAATGATTTTCAGCATTAAATGACCTAATGAACATTGATATGCTGGTTAAATAAATCAATCACCCAACCAACAACCTATAGTAACCAACAATCACCACTCCTTCCTTTACTATCCTGTTTTCAGCATTAGAATTTTTCCTCATTCTTTGATTAAACGGAATTGACAATGCATGTCTTGAACTGACATGTTGAAAATAGCTATTCTCCCTCTAAATATTATCTGAATTTACAGATAAATAAATATATATATATTTCATTTTTAAATGAGTTATTTCACTACCTTGGTTTCCACCATGAGTGGTTTCTTCAGGCAATTTTTAATCACTATTAAATGTTTTTTAATAGTTATTAAAAATCGTCTGAAGAAACCACTCATGGTGGAAACCAAGGTTGTGAAATAACTCATTTAAAGATGAAAAATATTCAAAAGTTCTACAATATAATTGTATTGAACACTTTTTGATACAAATGTGTATTCGTCTAACCATATTAGGACCAAAAACTAAGTATTAAACAATCAATATATATATATATTTCTAAGCATATACTGTTAAATATAAGAGACAATGAATGTCTATTATGGTTAATCATGAGCTGTTCTAAACATAGTATGTTTATGTTAATGTCCCTGTAACCTCACTGAAGATGGCTCATATGAGCTGAAAGCTTAGAACCAACTTAATAAAAAAATATCTAAATGTTGAAGAGTTTTTGTCTATTTTTACCTGAAATTAAAGCCAAAATATTATGTTTATAACGGCTCATGATTAACCATAATAGACATTCATTGTCTCTTATATTTAACAGTATATGTTTTGAAAATTCAGCTGCCTCGATACACTATATATATATATATATATATATATATATATATATATATATATAGGGAGTAATAGATAGTGGATCTGATTGAGGAATCAGAGAGCCAAGTTTGAATCCTAGTTGAGTTCATTACATTCTTTAGCATGACAGGCTATGTCCTATAGCCTTGTGTGTCAAACAGTCTAGGAGAAGAACAACCCCTAATTCTAAACCTGCAGAGAATCATTTAAGGAGCTTGTGGCATACTATGTACCAGTTCTGTATTCAGCTCTTCCTAAAATTTTGATTGGTTTTGCACAAGCCTTCATCATTATAATCATTTGGCGTGTATTTACATTATATATATAACAGTTTGCCTTCCTGTACTGAGTGCCCATACTTCAGAGGTGGAATTGCCGACTGATGTCAATTTGGTCGGGTTTCAATCCTGGCTAGAAGCAATTGGATGTCTAACTGTACTGATAAGCTGTAATACAGTGAAACAGGTCTGTCTGTGGATGACTATATATATATATATATATATATATAAATCCTTTTGTAAAAAAAATATATTATAATACAATATTCTGAGTGGTTATTATTCTGTATATCAACCTCGGGAAATGTATTATAGCAAGTGCTTGAAAATCATGCCACAGATTGGATTGAGCCTTGTGAGTAAAATTTAATAGATGAAACTGTTCTAAAGCCACCAAGTCCCCATGAGGATTAGAGTCACAAGTCCTAATGACTGAGGATTTCAATCACAAATCTTTATGACTGAGAGTCTGAGCCACGAGTCTTTATGGCCAAGAGTTTGAGTGACAAGTCCTAATAACTGATAGTTTGAGATTACTGGCTTTGTTCAAACTGTTGATAATGCCAGATTATGCCCTATCTCATAGAAATTGTAACTTAGGACTGCCCAGTATATATAGTTGGATCTGTGGCTGTTGAACAAATACAAATGTGCCTGAGCAGGTGTTTGCAACAGGGATATTTATATTGAAATGAATGTTTCTTTCAATTATCTCTGTAGGATATCTCCAAGTTTTAACTCCTGAGTAATAATGACATGGACACATCACTGTGTTGATATTTCTTGAAATATAATGACATTCTGACAATAGAATTTGAATTAAGATTTCTTTTTATGGCAGACAGATACAAAATGTTACTGTGACAGGCAAATCGGTTGATATTTTTCCCTTCGCTCTGTTTCCAAGCAACTCACTTTTCTCTTGTCTCTTATGAGAAGAAGATTTATCTTATTTGCATGAACATGAATTTGTCTTTTGGTAAAAAGCGGAAAAAATGCATACAGACTTGGGTCTCACTTTATTTACTTTGGTTGACATCGGTATTCCATTTTTTAGATAAGTAAATATAAGTATCTTTAGACCTACTTAACTGCTTATGTAATGAATAATTCAATTAGTTACCAACCAAATTGATTTTTTTTTATTTAAATTGTTCGGACTGTTGCTCTCAATTTATTGCCAGATTTACAACGTTTCAACCATTGTACGCTTTGCTCTTCTTCAGATGATTAGAATTTTGAAACACTTTATTTTGATCACTGGGGTAGGTTGTTCTTGTTCCATGAGTCATGCCACTTCTGAATGTTTCATTTAACTCTGGTTCTGGGCATGATGGTAAACTACATCCAGTAGCAAGCCTTCTAATTATGAGGTTGTGAGGAGCATGGAACCACCTCTTTATTGCTGTTGTTCTAAGAGCCCACCCTGACCTGGAGTCATAGCACTTGTTAGGGTCCCAGCTATGGGCAAATAGTTAACCCCCAAACTGGGGTCAAAGCACTATGAAAGTATAAAAATGCTTTTATAGAAATATATATACATAAAAATAGACTTTTATAGAAAAATATACATTTTTGAAGAAAAAATTACCACAATACATTTTTGAAGGAAAAAATTCTCAGCAATATATTTTTGAATACAAAACTAGAAGACATTTTCAGTTTTCTAAAATAGAAATAATAAAAACAAAATTTTTGTTAAAATCTGACTAAATTAACCTTCTCACTATAACTGAACATTAAAAAGAAAATACCTTAAAACCCCACCTTTTTGGCATTAAATAACCCACAGAGATGAAGCAAAAACTCACTCACTCACTCATTTAACTCAACTCTGTAAGTTTTTGTTTGCCACTGCTACTGCCAGGTTTGAACTCACAACTCATTGGGTCACGATATCTGTCCTATAAGGCAATGAATGCTGGACAATCTCCTCAAAAATGAAAAAAGACACTTGAAGCAACAGTAATAAGGTTCTACAGAGAAATGCTGAGGATACATAGACCAAATATATGAACAGCAACAAGGATTTAGAGAAAATGGAAACAAAAAAGAAACTTATGCTTAACATCAGGAAGGAGCAGTTGAAATTTCTGGGGCAAATAATGAGGAAAGAGGGCATAGAAAATCTGATACTCACAGGACAGATTGAAGGACAGAGGTAACATATAACATACTTGAGGGGCTCAAATGGTGGTAGAATGGGGTTTGGGAGAGGTAGCAAAAAGACAAAATTTATTAAGAGCTACAAGGATTGGAAAGATGTGGAGGACCATGATCGCCTACGTCCTGATAGAACATGGCACATAAAGAAGAAGAATCGGGTCTGGAACTGCCTAAGCCTCTCTTTCCAGCATTTATACAGACTTGCTGGTGATGAATTATTTTCCACACTACAACCTCTTTCCCCATAGACACAATATCACAAATCTTTTGCTACTCTATTAGTATTTTCTGACAAGCTACATTTTCTTGTTTCACCAGTTCAGATCTTTACAGCTGAAACCCATCATGCTATATAAACAGGAGTCAACCAACCTCACTTCCTTTTTATTTCATTGGTAAGGAAGAATTTGTCTAGATTTCTGAGATAAGGTAGTATTTATAGTATTTACATTATTATTATTCGGACTATTGTCCTCATCTTTGTTGCCATTTGTACAACATTTCAGCTGTTGTACACTCCAGTCTTCTTCAGATATGAGGCTGTACGCAAAGAATGGAGTTCATATACCCCAATGATTGTAATAAAGGGTTCGGGTTGAAATTCCTAGCACCTGAAGAAGACCGGAGCTTACAATGGCTGAAACGTCGTACTAATGGTAACAAAGACTATAGCTCGAACAATGCAAATACTGGTAAGGAAAAAGTTCCATTTGGAAAACTTTTTCTCAACTTTTTTTTTGTTTTTTATAATCATATCGGCCCGAGCAAGGCATTTTACTGCCACTGTTTTGCAGGAGGTTACATAAGAGGAAAGTTATGAGAAAGAGTGATAGGTTACAGGGGCTGTCAGGAAGTGGGTAAAAGAAGGATGAGAATACTGATGAGAGTGGAGTTGACAGAGAAAGGAGCATGAGAGAGAGAATGCAAGTTAGTGAGATTGATGACTATTGACTTTACATTTAAATTCCTGGAGATTATAGCTGTCGGGGAAGCAAGTAAATGGAAGGGAATTCCACAGGCAGGAAGTGCAAGAAAAGAAGCTGCTGGAGTAGAATTTGCGTTTACATTTGATTGGTTTCACAGTGAAAGGGTGGAACCTAGTTGCTAATCTTGTGGCTTGAGTAAATTCATGTATAGGGGGCGCCTGTGAGCTAAGTTCATCGGAGTAGACGCCATGAAAGTATTTGTAGAAGAGACACAGGGAAGCCACATTGTGCTGGTGAGAAAGTGACTGCCAAGTTGGGATCGATCACATTACAGATTCTTCATTGGATTTTGTCAAGGATCCCTAGGTGGATAGCATGGGCACCTGACCAGATATGGCAGCAGTATTCAATGCATGGACAGATGGTAAATTTATGTATGTGCAGGATAGTTTCAGACAACCAGCCATAATTATTAGGCCACCCCAGTGTTTTAAAAAATGACATATTTCATACTATTTTTTAGTATTTATTGCCAAGTGAATAATTGTAAATAAAAATAGAATGATTCTTTTGTTAATACTGCAAAATAACGTGCATCAAATGAATTTGTAAATATCTAATAACTACTTATATTGCAGTTTCATTAATGAAAGAATGAAGAAAATTTAAGGTGATTCGGATGAGTTCATCTTTGCTTTCTTGTCTTGTAAAATTTTGCAAAGTAATAATAACAAAAGAATCATTCTAATTTTCTTTAGAATTATCTACTTGGCAATTAATACTAAAAATAGTATGAAATACATCATTTCTTTTAAAAATCTGGGGTGGCCTAATAATTATGGTCGGTAGTGTGTGTGTGTGTATATATATATATATATATATAAGTAAAGAATACCCAATGAGTCAGACAGACCTACCTAAGTTTCACCTAAACAGAGCGTCAGGGAAAGCTGACAATCCATTTATGTGAAACTTAGGTAGGTCTGTCTCGCTCACTAGGTATTCTTTACTTATTCCACTCTACCTAAGTATTGAGCACTTTTTTTGTTACTCATTACTCGTCTCGGGTTTTTTCTTTGGGCTACGAGCTGACTTGGTCTGAACCCTTTTGACTGATGTTCATGTACTTAGCTCTTTCTTTTTTTAAAACCGTTTTTTCTTCTTTGTAGATTCGTGGAAGGTTTTTTGACCCAAGTATAGTTATAATCTCTTTTACACACACACACACACACACACACACACAC
The DNA here is from genome assembly GCA_037127315.1 of Ascarosepion bandense. NCBI lineage: Eukaryota > Metazoa > Mollusca > Cephalopoda > Sepiida > Sepiidae > Ascarosepion > Ascarosepion bandense. Next base: position 463,534 of record JBBBDQ010002692.1, on the reverse strand, counting down.
ACATACATACATCTGCCTAATTTAAAATTTTAAGCCTTTCATGTTTAATTGGCTTTCTTTTAATTCTTTTTTTTACTTTAGAAATCTCTTGACTGGACTTTTACCACCATGTTCTTTTTTTTTTCAATTGGAGTAGATAGATCTATCTATCGCCCGGTTCACACTCCACCCACGTCTATTGAACAGGTTAAGAGGCTCATCCCTTGTTCCCTGTTTAGGATATGGTTTCCGGTTTTCTCTTTTCCAATCTTTTCACTATTACGTAGCCCCCTGCACATCAGTGGCATTGCTCGGGGTGATAAAAAAATATATATATATATTGCAGCCTATTAATATTTTTCTCTTTATGTCTGTTACACTATGAATATTTTTGAATTGTAATGTGTATTAAAGTTTAAATATGCTGGCATGACTACTACTTAATAATTTATCTACATGAATGTACTTGGGGACGAACCCTTTTTCTTTGGGTACTTTATAACACCATGATGGCAAATTTTGTTCATTTTCAAGAAAAGTCATTACTAGTTACTTTTGAAGTTTTATTTAATAGTCAGATGGTAGTTTACCTGGAAAGAAACAATGCAGTTATTAATAAGAAGAGCTGAATTTAATGCATGCAAGGTTTCACAGCTCTAGCATCACTTCTTCATAGTAAGGCTATGAACTTTTCAGCTCACCCTCGTACTCCTTCATAGTAAGGCTACGAACTTTTCAGCTCACTTTCATACCTGGAAAGAAACAATGCAGTTACTTACAAGAAGAGCTGAATTTAATGCATGCAAGGTTTCACAGCTCTAGCATCACTTCTTCATAGTAAGGCTATGAACTTTTCAGCTCACCCTCGTACTCCTTCATAGTAAGGCTACGAACTTTTCAGCTCACTTTCATACCTGGAAAGAAACAATGCAGTTACTTACAAGAAGAGCTGAATTTAATGCATGCAAGGTTTCACAGCTCTAGCATCACTTCTTCATAGTAAGGCTATGAACTTTTCAGCTCACCCTCGTACTCCTTCATAGTAAGGCTACGAACTTTTCAGCTCACTTTCATACCTGGAAAGAAACAATGCAGTTACTTACAAGAAGAGCTGAATTTAATGCATGCAAGGTTTCACAGCTCTAGCATCACTTCTTCATAGTAAGGCTATGAACTTTTCAGCTCACCCTCGTACTCCTTCATAGTAAGGCTACGAACTTTTCAGCTCACTTTCATACCTGGAAAGAAACAATGCAGTTACTTACAAGAAGAGCTGAATTTAATGCATGCAAGGTTTCACAGCTCTAGCATCACTTCTTCATAGTAAGGCTATGAACTTTTCAGCTCACCCTCGTACTCCTTCATAGTAAGGCTACGAACTTTTCAGCTCACTCTCATACCTGGAAAGAAACAATGCAGTTATTAATAAGAAGAGCTGAAATCAATGCATGCAAGGTTTCACAGCTCTAGCATCACTTCTTCATAGTCAGTCAATGAATTTTTCAGTCCTTCTTCATTTAAATGGCAACATCCTATTTTCCCCAATTCATTATGCCAACTGCAAGGTTCTGTGTTTCATGATACCAAATGTTGGGTCTGTGTTTCATAGACAAATACACTTTGAAAGATGCTGCTTCCAGATATATGCTGCACATGCAAGTGGGCATCTGCATGAAGGGAGAACACCATTCAGCCTACCAAGTGATTCTTATATTGTGATGTATGTAGAAGTTTGGTCAGAGGCACGCGTGTCTATGATTCTACTGGTTAAAAATTCTTCTGACATTCCTTGAGATACATTAGCTTTGATATGTGCTGCTATATTTTTTTACAATGTATTGATCTTCACAAGTGTCTGTCATATAGGGAAATCCAGAACCTGGTCTATTGGTGTAAGAATGTCCGCAGTTTCCCGCATCAAATCACCATTAATGCACCATGTTAAACATGCACAGAAATGACTCTCCAACATCTAGAAAGCTCATAACCAAGCCTTCTCAAATGGTTTTAAATGAACAAAAAGAATAATAGCGTGATCTCTGCTTGCACTGGACGCTTTAATACTGTAGTGAACTATAACAAAAGGGCAAAGAAGCTCAGGGTGCATGCATTTTTGCAACAGTTAATGTAGCGCTAAAGAGAATGACTTAGCTCCAGGACAAAAACAGATTTGAATATGTCTTGCATGTAAATTTGTCCAAAAATGAAAACATCTGTTGTGAGCATGAGTTGTATTGGGGTTTTCTTGATAGCTCTTTTCTAGACCACCCAATTTTAAATCATCTTTGAAAGCTGAGTCCATGATTTTCATGGTCTACCTATCCCTCTTTGGCTGTCGATCTCGATAAGCCTACAATTGACTGGGTTTTCTACGTCAGTTCTCTCAATGTGCCCAAACCATGTAAGTCTTGCTTGACACATAGCATCTGTTATATTGACAATCAGTCAGTCAGTTAAGTGCCATACGTGATATACGCTTGGGTGATAATGTCTCGAAAGAGACATGACTGACTGGGCAGAAGATTATCCCGCAGTAGGTTGCCATTGCTTTCTGCGGTAGACTGGTTGCCGACCAAGGCTATAGAACCCAATCTGTCCTGCTATTTAACCCATAACTGGAAGGAAGAGACGGATTAATACCTTTCCCAAGGGTATTTGCGCGTAAGTGAATGCAATGGATTCAACTGAAATTCGAACTCGGCTCCCCGGTTTCTCGTTCAGAGTTGATATCCACTGTGGATGTGCGTTGTGGCACATCCACCCAGCCTATTTTTTAGCTCCTCTTATGATTTTCTATTCCTAAGACTGACATTGTACATCCATTGTACCATTTGCATGTCTGACTAAAAAAATGAATTGCAGGAATTGTTTAGAAGCCAGCAGAAAATACAAGTTCATAAATTTTCTCTACAACTACACTGAACTTTATCACTGTATGTCATCTTTTAAAAGGTCAGACATGGATGGTGCACTGGCATGAGAGTTACTACATGAACAGATAAACATATAATATTATCAGTTATGTACTTAAAATGGATATACTATAGCCAGGTTAAATTTGGCATCATCTTTCTGGGTGTTGCAATCTCATTTTCCCTCAACTTATGTGTAGGGAGGAAGATATTTTTTTATGAAAATTGTGTATTTTAAAGCTTAGCTCAAGACTTCAAGTTAGATATTTATGTTTTCATTTGTGAATTTTGAGTGTTTAGATTCATTAATATAAGATTAAATTTTTTAAACAACTTAATCTACACAGCCTAAGGATGTGCGTTGTGGTGCATTGGATATCGGCTCGGAACGAGAAATTGGGGAGCCGAGTTCGAATTCCAGCTGAATTCATTGCATTCACTTATGTGCAAATACCCTTGGGAAAGGTATTAATCTGTCTATTCCTTCCAGTTATGGATTAAATAACAGGACAGATTGGGTTCTATAGCCTTGGTCAGCAACCAGGCTACCACAGAAAGCAATGGCAACCTACTGCGGAATAATCTTCTGCCCAATCAGTCATGTCTCTTTCGAGACATGATCACCCAAGCATGTATCACGTATGGCACTTAACTGACTGAATCTACACTGCCTTTCTTTACCACTTGAGTTATACCTGCAGCAACATATTAAGTTTGGCAGTTGAACCACAGCTCTTAAATGCATATGACAAACTAAGAATTTTTATTCACTATTAACAATATTTACAATTGAATGTTATTGTTATTATCAAAATGTTTTAATTCTTGTTTATAGCAGTGGTCAGTAAACCCTGGCCTGCTGGCCACATCTGGCCCAGCCTGCTACCTTACTCTGGACATGACATAAATATAGGTAAACCAAACCAAAGTGACAGTTGATAGTCTGAATATATTGTGTCAAAATTTTAAAAAAATTATTTCTTTTTACCTGGAGAATGTGTTTTACTTTTATTTATTATTTGTAGGGATCGCCAAAATTAGCGTACGACCTCACTTTCACTTTTGCTGTGAAATTGCTTTTGTGAGCAGGCCCTTTTAAATGAATATAAAATAGTGTTTTCAACCGATTTTAATGGAATTTTTTTTTTCAGTACTGATTTATGAAATATTTATTTTTAAGGTGTAATATTTTTAACAAAATTCCTGTCAGATATTAAATTATATTGAATCCTTGCTTTCTTCAAAGACAGAAAATTTATTCACATATTTAATAACATGGTTCTTTTCCATGACACTGTTTGGCCCTTTTCCATGATTCTACATAGCCTTTTGGCCCTCACTTTCCAAAAGGTTGCTGACCCCTGGTATATAAGATATTAGGTTTTCATTTATAGATTCAGGATTGACCCATGAGACAAATAAAAATTTGTTTAGTTTGTGAATTTGGTGGCATTGAAATAGTGAGTTCAATTCCTGAGCCTGATTTTACAGACTCAGACTCACTGGCAAAAGGGAAAGCAGTAGTAGGTAAAAAAAAAAAAAATGAGATAGCCCTAGACATGAATAGGGAAAGGAGAACAGTCTACTCTTGTAGATTAAAGGATTCAGTTTGAAATTCCTTGAAGTTTACCCAGATCAACAAGCATCTGAAGAAGACCAGAGATACAATACTTGAAACACTGTGATGATGACAACAAAGAGGAAGACATTAGTCTGAATGTAAATAATGATAACTCTTTATCCCAGAAATTCAGACAGCTATTAACTTGAGTAATAAATTGGCTTAATAAAATTCCCCTTGCCTGAGGAACTTTTTGGCTGGGAAATCTTGGAGCAATTATTTCTCAATCTTTTCTTTTTTATAAAAAGCACTGATGCAATTTATTTCTGGATTTTTAAAGAATATTATCTTTACAAATCTCTATATATTTAATGTTGTAGTGCAATGGATATCAGTTCAGAATGAGAAATTGGCAGGTCAAATTTGAACTCCAGTTGAATTCAATACATTCACTTAGATGCAAATACCCTTGTATATGAATCCATCATTTCTCCCTCTAGCTATGGGTTGAAGAGCAGGACAGATTGGGTTGAAGAGCAGGACAGATTGGGTTCTACAGCCTTGGTTGGCAACCAGTCTACCACACAAAGTAATGGCAACCTACTGTGGGAAATTTTTTGCCCAGTCATGATTGCCTAAGTGTGTATCACGTATGACACTTAATGGACTGATATATTTAGCTTGGTCTGTTTGCATTATCCTTTCTATTTTATTTAATATTATTATCTACCTTAATCACCTGGTTCATACCTGGCCTGCTACATGTCCATCTACCTGCCCATCTCGTTAGACCTGTGCCTAATTGCAGCATTTTTTATTTTATTTTTTATTTTTCTTATTAGCCATTTTTTTATTTGCCAGTGTTTTTAATATGCTGATTTTTAAGGCAAGATATAGGTGTTATTATTAGGATTCTTGGCTTTCACGCAGGTGGCCAGGGTTCAATTCCCGGTGTGTGAACGCTTTATGGATGTGCATAGTGGTGCAGTGGATATCGACTCGGAACAACAACTTGGGTACCCGAGTTCAATTTCCAGTTGAATTCCTTGCATTCACTTATGCACAAATATCCTTAGGAAAGGTATTAATCCATCTCTTCCCTCCAGTTATGGGTTAAATAATAGGACAGATTGGGTTCTATAGCCTTGGCTGGCAACCAGTCTACTGCAGTAAGCAATGGCAAGCTACCGTGTGATAATCATCTGCTCAGTGAGTCATGTCTTTTTCGAGACATGATCACCCAGAGCATGTATACCATATGGCACTTAACTGACTGATAGGTGTTATATGTTTTTCATTTTCAATCTCTCTCTGTCTCTACGCTCATGCATGTCTCTTTCTTTGTAATTCTCTTTCTTTCTGTGATTTTAGTCTTATGTCTCTCTCTCTCACGTATTTGGTTTCTGTATGTCTCTATTTCTGTTTTACTGCATAGTCTCTCTCTCTTTGTTTTTTTTATTTGTATTTTCCTCTCTGTATTCTCTCTTTTTTTGTATTTCTCTCTCTGTCTTTGTGTTTTCTCTCTTTGCCTCATTGTGCTTCTCTCTACTTGTCTCTTTGTGTTTTTTTCTCTCTCTCTCTCTTTCACTGTTTCTTGCTTTGCATATTTCTCTCTCTCTTTCTTTTTTTACATTTCTCTCTTTCAGTTTCCCATTTTGTATTTCTCTTTTCCCCTCTTTCTTTTCCTCTTTGTATTTCTCTCTCTCTCTTTACCTCTTTGTATTTCTCTTTTTTTTTCTCTCTTTCTCTCATTGTGCTTCTCTTTACTTGTCTCTTTAGGTTATTTCTCTCTCTCTCACACTCTTTGCATATTTCTCTCTCCCTTTCTTTCTTTACATTTCTCTTTCCCATTTTGTATTTCTCTCTTTCCTTTCCTCTTTGTATTTTTTCTCTTTCTATCTCTCTTTCTTTCTTTGTATTTCTCTCTCTTTCCCTCTTTGTATTTCTCTCTTTCCCTCTTTCTTTTTTCTTCTCTCTCTTTCCCTCTTTATATTTCTCTTTTCTCTCTCTCTCTCTGTGTTTCCCTCTTTGTATGTTTCTTCCTGTTTTTCTGTCTCTTGTTTTTCCCTTGACGTGTTTCTCTCTCTCTCCTCTTTATCCATGAGTCTTTGTGAGCACCTGTCTCAGTCTGTCATTCTTTTGATCTATTTTTTTTCTCTCCTTCTCTTTACCTGATATTTTTAAATTCAAAATTGTATCTTCTATTTAACAATGTGCATATTCATGTACGTGAAATTCTTTAATCTCTCTCTCTCTCTCATTCTGCAATTCCCCCTTCACATTTTAGTATTTAGCTCCCCCACTGCGATCACACATTTTATCCTTTATACCATTTTGCTCTCCATTTATTTCCAAATGATCTCAGAACCACCATCGTGACAGACGACGACGATGATGATGATGATGAATAGCAGTAGCAGCAGTCATCAGCATCGGAATGGTAGTGTAGAGAGTGAAATATTATAACTCCTTTTGTCAAACCTATCGAGTTCACTGGAGTACGTAGATCTCCAGAAAATCATTTTCACTATTGATTTTTTTTCTTCTTGGGATTGCATACAATTGGCATTGGATGCAGATGACTTTTTCATCTTTCACATTTTTCTTTTCACTCCATTACTCATGTGTTATATTTGTGTGTGTGTGTGTCTATTTGTGTGCTTGTATATGTGTGTGTGTGTGTATATATATATATAAATATATTTGTGTGCTTGTATGTGTGTGTGTATATATATATATATATATATATATATTTTTTGTGTGCTTGTATATGTGTGTGTGTGTGTGTATTCTAAACATATACTATTAAATATGAGAGACAATGAATGTCTATTATGTTTAATCATCAGCTGTTCTAAACATCATATTTTGGTTTTAATTTTAGTTGAAAATAAAGACAAAAATTCTCCAACATTTGGATAATTTTTTATTACGTTGGTTCTAAGTTTTCGGCTCACATGAGCCATCTTCAGATTGGTTACAAAGATGTTCATACAAAAACATCCACCATCAGCAACAATTTTATCTTCTGTTGACCTAAAACAAAATACGATGTTTAGAATGGCTCATGATTAAACATAATAGACATTCATTGTCTCTTATATTTAACAGTATATGTTAAGAAAATTATCTGCTGCCTCAATACACTATATATATATATATATATATATATATATATATATATGATCAATATTTGGTTATTATTTTAAATTTTGCAAAGTGGGTGAGGCCAAGTACTGTTTAGCACTCATGTTTATATATGATCAAGAAGAGGATTTGAATATAAATTCTGATATTTGGCTATATTCTGAAATTTTGGAAAGTAGCTGAGTTCGTGTACTTTTCAGCACTATCATTTATATATGACCAAGTAGGGGATTTGAATATAAATTCTTATATTTGGTTATTTTATCATTTTTTAGAAAGTGGGTGAGGCCAAGTACTTTTCAGCACCCCCTTATTGCAATAATAGTCTTTTAGTAAATCCCTCAAATCTTCTTCATTTATGATAATACCTTGAATTTCTCAGTAGGACGTTGACTTTTACCAATCAGCCTCATTTATCTTTAGTATTTATTATTTATCAATTATTGTAGGTAATTATTAAGCTGAATTTTGTCTGGTGCAAGGCAAATAATGTAAAAATCAAACTCATTACAGTAGTAATATTTTTTTTCACAAATAAGTTCATTCTCGAGAGTCATTAAGGTAGAGGGTTACAGAATAACAGGCACAGTTTATGCGGGTATGAGAAGATAATGGTTAATTTCAGACTTGAACAGGTTAAGATTGTAGTGATTGGATAAGCGGGGGTGTAGTATCCTCTTGGGAATAAGTTTCACAAAATAGCAGTTTGTGGGAAGAAGCTGCTCAAGTTGAACTTACATTTCACGAATGGAATACGAAGGGGAAGATGGTGGTTTGCTGCAATGTGTGTGGTATGGCAGGTTTTAGCTGTTAATATTAGAACATTTTATGGAAAGAGTAATAGAGCAGCTCATCTTGCAACATTTTGTCTGTGAGAAAAGAGGTTGTGATGTAGAAAATATTTTATCACCCATTTGGAATTGAGAAGTGAAAACTGAGCAACACCTGACCGTATATAGCATCAATGCTTCCTTTATGGCCATATCACGTTGAATACACCGGTTCTTGTCCGATCACCGAAGTTAATCAACATCGAGCCTGGTCAGTACTTAGATGGGTGACCGCTTGGGAATACCAGGTGCTGTAAGCGTCTATTTTGGGATGTGCATGGTGGTTCAGTGGATATCAGCTCGGAACGAGAAATCGGAGAGCTGAGTTCAAATTCCAGTTTAATTCATTGCATTCACTTATGCGCAAATACCCTTGCGAAAAGTATTAATCTGTCTATTCCTTCCAGTTATGGGTTAAATAACAGGACAGATTGGGTTCTATAGCCTTAGCTGGCAACCAGTCTACCGCAGAAAGCAATGGCAACCTACTGCAGGATATCCTTCTGCCCAGTCAGTCATGTCTCTTTTGAGACATGATCACCCAAGCATGTTTCACGTATGGCACTTAACTGACTATCTTCCTTTTTGGCCTGATCTGGCCTTTTAGCTTACTGAACACTGTTGCTTTTTGGTTACAATTGCAACCTTTCTCTAAAATAAGAGAGAATAATAATAAATTATTTTAGAGAAATGGTTAAAACAAAGCACTCTTCATTCTGCCTAGAAAATGACTAAGTCAGTTGTTATTAATAGTCAGTTAAGTGCCATATGTGATACACACTTTGGCCGATCATTGTCAGTAACTTGTTTTGAGATAAGTCAGTTAAGTGCCGTACATGATACATGCTTTGGGCGATCATGTCTCGAAAGAGACATGACTGACTGGGCAGAAGATTATCCTGCAGTAGGTTGCCATTACTTTTTGCAGTAGACTGTTTGCCAGCCAAGTCTACAGAACCCAATCTAGCCTATTATTTAACCCATAACTGGAGGGAAGAGATGAATTATTACCTTTCCCAAGGGTATTTGTGTGTAAGTGAATGCGATGAATTCAATTGGAATTCGAACTCAGCACCCCGATTTGTCATTCTGATTCAATATACACTGCACCACAACACACATCTTATTATTAATAAAATAGCCTAATTAGGCAATGACATCTTAACATACTTCAAAGTAAGTTGGAGTTTTTTTCTTGGGTACCCCTGTATACCCAATAGGCTGACTCATTTTATAGTTCACCAATAGAAGGGTTAACCAATCAGAAGGCTCAAAATATTCAATGCGGTGTGTATAAAAGGCTGCCATAATTTCCCGAGTATTGGCGATCTAATCCGATTCAGTAGAGTGTCCAACTTGTGAGGGTTAACTTTTGACGCTGTTTTATTGAACAGATTACATACTGTGCTGTATTCTATATCCATAAACTATGGTGGACATGGTCAACGGTAAGCTTATTGGTACCTATAATACTTATATCCCAGTATCCCATCCACCTTTCAAAACAGTTTGTAAAGTCCATTTTAAGAACGACCATCAGTTGCCTTTTTATAATTCCTCTTAATCTTCTCTACAGTATTCCATCAGATATTTTAGCCTTTGGAGAAGATGGAATTTGCAGGGATTAAAAAATCTGGATGATGTGACATTTTGCTGAGAAACTGTGCATATTTTGCTGATCTCCTTGCTTACTGAGTAACTTCAAGCCAGAGTGCCTGCTCACGTTTAGTAAGGTCCTCTAGAAATGGATACCAATTTATATTAAAGCCGTACAACCAATTCTCAGGATATTCAAAATGTAGATAAAGAATCTGTGATTGTTGATGGCAGCATGAAAATTTCCGCATACTTCTGGCTCTGCAATTATAGAACACTTAATAAATAATAGAATGTGTGCCTCATCTTTTTCCAGGAGTGTTTCTACAGTAGTCAGCAAAGCACTTACAGATTATTATTTTAGAGTGCTTGAAACTCTTTATATTAAGTCTCAGCAACCTTCCCTCTGTACTCAGAAGTAATGGCAGCTAGTTCTAAATGTAATATGTTTGTGATTTATACTGTTGATTCTCAGCTAGCATTTTTTTTTCTTTTCCCTTCTTTAGTTGTTGTGTATATATTTTGTCCTTGATTGAGCTCAGAAAAGCTCAGAGTGATAACTGGTTATCAATTTTTTTTTTTTAGTTATATTTTATGGTCTCTCACTTTACAGTGAGTCTTTTTGTTTTCCTTTTTCTTATTCTTCCTCTTCCTCAATCTTTGTTTCAGTATATTTGAATCTATTTTTAAAGTTCAAATTGAGAAATACTGTATTTCAGGGCATACAAGACTCACCTTACATTTTTCCTGGAAAATTGCATGAAATATCTTTAAACATAAAACTGAGGTGTCTGGTAAGGTACTGTTTATCCAGATGCTATAATATAGTAAGTATTAACAGGCTAAACTGACCTGGTATCTTAATTTCACTCACTTTTTCACCAGTGTGACATGGCTTTTCTCTGTCTTTTCTACAAATATTTTCATGGCAACTGCTCTAACAAACTTTTTTTCCTGGTGCCCTAACTACATGAATTTAAGCGTGCTACTAGATTGGCAACTAGGTCCCACTTATTTATCCCTGATAATCTTCAAAAATCTAAATGCAATATCGATCACCATCTTGTGTCTTCTTGAATCCTATTCATCTTTTGTCCTTTCCTCAGTCCTCCCTATATCCAGTCTTTTCTCTCACTTTCACTCTTCATAAGCCCCTGCGTATAAGTGGCATTTCTGCCTTGCTTGGTGTGAAATGATTAAAAATCAGAATAGAAGTGTTAAGGATGGTCTAATATGCCATAAAATATGGCAAGTTTTAATGAAATGAAAAATTCTTGATCTGAAGAGTTTTATTTTCAATTTATGGTCAATGCTGATAATCTAACAGTAAGTTTTGCATGTTAGTGAGAATTTACTCATCACAGAAAGAGTTGGCTTTTAGCCTGATCTTAACCCAGCCATTTATTCTGTTGTTGCCTTTATGGTGAAAGAAAGCATAGCAGCTGCTAGTTTTTTTCACTTTCAGATCAAGTAGTTCATGAGGCATACAATTATACGAGTTTGTGCACTGATGAAAGAGGATCATAGGGGTCAGTTTGTCCAAGCACATTTGCTTGTTTGCACTTTGGGTGGAAAAAGACAGAAAATACTGGGAGAATCTGAATTCAGAATGCATTTTGGTTCTGAATGCAAAAAAATCCTCTTTTATCGAAAGCGTTTTACAGTTCTTTTGTATTTATTGCTGTCTGCATGGATATTGGTTCAGATAAGTAGGAGCCATTTTTTATGCTGTGAAAGCTTTGCCATTCAAAGATCTTTTCAAAATACATATTCTTGTTCATATATCCCCATAGGTAAGTGTGTATATATTTCAATCTATTAATCATTATTGACCTATTTATATTGTTACTATCTGTTGAGCTCTCTAACTTTTTTAGGTGTCAGGTACTTTTCAGATATGTGTAGACTTCTACATGATGTTAAGTTATAGTGGCATATATACTATTACCTTTACTTTGGACTTTTAGGAGGCATAGTAGAGTAATGAATAATGGCACAGATTGAAGAATTGGAGAGCCAAGTTCAAATTCTACTAATGTTTCTTATATTCAGTTATGTGCTATAACACCCTTGGGAAAAGTGTTAATCCATCTCTTCTCCCCCAGCTATGGGAAATAGCAAGACAGACTAGGCTCTATAGTCATGGTTGGCAACTAGTGTACCACAATTAGAATGGTCAACGTACTGTAGAAAAATCTTCAAATGCCACCTTAACTGGGGGATAAAAGGGTTTGTATAGAGTCAACACTCTTGCCTGTAAAATAGACATTACATAATCATTGATGACAATGAAAAAACCCAGAAAAGAGTGTGATGGTGTGGGTTGTCAATGGCCTGTGCTCCACTGGGAGCTATGAGCTTAAAAAAATCTCTTGACTTTTGGCATAGGATAGTCGTATATGTAGGGCTTGAATAAAAATACTAAATAAAATAAAAAACACAAAATAAAATAAAAGTATAAAATAAAAATACAAAATATAATAAACAAAAATTTCCCAGGAGTCAGTCCTCTGACAGGAAAGACAATTGATGTATGCGCAAAAAAAAAAAAAAAAAAGGAAAGAGAGGCCTCCTGGTGCCAAAAATAAATTCGATCTCTTTCTCTGTTGGACTTTGGATGGTAAAGATGTGCCAAACTGTTCAGGAAGGAATTTCCCCAACAAGAGGTCATTGGAACCAAAAATAAAATCAGTGTCCAAACTGTCCCTCTAGTGTCTCTGTATCTTTCTTTTTCTCTTTGCCTATTTATTTCAGTGGCGAAGCCATTCAACAAGTTTTGGATGTTTAGGCGAAAGAACCAACCCAGCAGTCATAGCCATAACATTCCATATATATATATAAAAACTTATATAAAATGTTAATGTATGTGTGCTTATGGTAACAAAGAAATGTTTAAAATGTAATCAAGTTAGAGTGGTACCACCTACTGATACATTTACATACTTCTTTTTCATGACTTTTGGCACATCAGTGTATGCGTGTGATGAATATTCTAGTGACATAGTAGAACTAGACAACCGAATTAAATTTTGAACTTGACAAATAACGTCATAGTTTTTTAATGATAAGTAGAATGTTGTTTATTTTTATATTTGGGAAGAATTGGAGATTGACAGGAAATTGTAGAATGAAAAAAAAATTGTTATTTTATAAGTACAGTCTTCTATGTGCCATATCACATCAAGACATAGGTGATCATGGCTCTCTACAATTTCCTATCCCTTGTAGCTCTTAGTAACATATGTCATTTTGTTATCTCTCCCACCTGCTGTTCTGTCATCCAATGACAATCTGATCAGGTAGTTGGTGCACTGCTTCTCCCTATTCATTTTACCTTTGATAAAATGCAGTTTCAGCATGTATTATTCTCTCACTATTGCCAGTATATATACATATTAAATGTAAGTATGAGTAGCTGCAGATATAAACTGATTTCCATTTGTAGTTTTTCCCTATTCAAATATCAGACACTAGCAGCGTAGCTTGGTGTTGCTCAGGTATAATGAAAGCTTTAAAACTAATCCATGGTCCTGGAGCTCAGACTCAGCCTAAAGAATATTTGTGTGAAGTTTGGTGAGAATCGGATAAAAATTGTGGATTTGTATAAAGGACACACAGACAGATAAACAGACACACACAAACATGTTGCCTTTTATATATATTATATATATATATATATATATATATATATATATATATAATAATCGATTTTCTACACCATTGTAAGAACTGCAACCTCGAAACTTCTGAATATCGTTTCTTATGTCTTTGTCTATGAGTGTATCAAATTTGATTAAAATCGGACCACTCCTTCTATAACCCAATTTTTTCAATTATCGATTTTCGATATTTACCTTGACACAAAACCTAGCTAAGAACACTCGCAGATGCTTATAGTACAACTGTGTAAATTTTCAAGAAAATCAGTTAAGCCGTTTCGGAGTCTATATGTGATGGACACACACACACACACACACAGACAAAGTTCCATTTATAAATAAGTTTAGAAAGATAAACTAGTTTCCATTAATAATTTTCCCTATTTGAATATCTGATATAAACTGGTTTCTATTTGTAATTTTCCCTATTCGAATATCAGATATAAACTGGTTTCCATTTATAATGCTCCCTTATCTAATCTCAGATTATGGCAGAAAATTCCAGAAATTCGGCTTTTATTCTTTGTTTATATTTCAATTTCCTGATGGATATCCATAGAAAAATAATAAAAAGTCAGTCAGGAGTGGCAATCAGTGATTTCTCATGTCAACTGCCTGTAATTAACATTTTAAACACTGTTAAATTCTTTTCCTTCATGCTGTTATTTGTTTCCTTTCAGCCATTTTATTTCACAAAGAGCTAGCGGATCTGCTTTCAGTACACGTCCAGCATGTCTCTTTTTAATCAAACCAAAAGGGATGGTCACTCAAAATGCTGGCTAAAACACTGGACACATTTATCAATTTGAAATGTCAGTGAGAAATAGCTATAATGTATCAGCCAAAGGATTCCATCACCTGCTGGATAGGCAAATGTCTGATTCCTCTGGATACACAGATCTTAGGAGTAAAGATGGTTTTGAGACGAGTGATCAAAAAGAATGAGCACTTTGCTTATTTCCCCAAAGAACAATTCAACTTAATTGTGCCTCGTCTGAAATGGTAGCTAGATTCTTAGAGCAAACTTCCAACGAAAGAGAAATGGGAGTTAAAATATAATATGTCAGACACATTCCAGATGACGTTAAACATTTCTATACTGCCATTTTTTCTTTTTTTACTTTCATCTTATTTATTTATTTTTTTCATATGTAAGTATTCATAGGTTTATGTGAACATAGATCGATATTTGTTGAATGCCATATTTTGGTTGGACAATGGGTGGAGGAAAGAACTTTTGATTTGCAAGATTTCTATCCCAACCACTGAGCTCTGACGTAAGTTCCTCTGTATTGTCAACACCCCCCCCCCCCCGACAAATGTGTGTGTGTGTGTTGAATT
Source organism: Ascarosepion bandense (assembly GCA_037127315.1). Taxonomy (NCBI): domain Eukaryota; kingdom Metazoa; phylum Mollusca; class Cephalopoda; order Sepiida; family Sepiidae; genus Ascarosepion; species Ascarosepion bandense. The sequence goes on along the minus strand of JBBBDQ010002692.1, from coordinate 448,509 downwards.
ATAATGTTGCTTAGTGTCAAAATTGCTGTTTTTTCAGTAGTTTAGTCATAGAAAAGTATTTTAGACAAGCATATTTTTTGTCGTAAAGTGCTTGATATCAAGATAGAGACAGAGCATTGATAGAATTAATGTGGAGATGTTTTTCACTTAACTGAGCAGTGCTAATTCGGTCATGCTGACTTCAAAGTTTTCTGAAGGCATTATTGTGATGCCTTCACTGTTCAGGGATTTTGTTTTTTCTACACAGATTCACAAAACTTCGAAGTAAGCATGACTGAAACAACACATCTCAGTTAAACATAAAAACCTCTCTACATTATTGTTATGGGAACTTACCCATAAAACAAATGAACCCATCCAAGCTATATAGAAGTAGCAGTTCTGTTTTGTAGAAGCAGAGAGTAAGAGAGAGAGAGAGAGAGAGAGAGAGAGAGAGAGAGAGAGAGGAATCTATTCCAGCAGGAATCTGACAGCTGTCCTAATAATCATTTACTGGTATATTTTTACTACTGTTTTTGTAATATATTTCATCTTTGTGTCTTTATTTCTGGCCCCAATGGACCACAGTAATGTAGTGACAAGGTCACAACAATTAAGTGTGTGTGTGTGTGTGTGGACTAAGATAAGAAATGGCTCATAAATCTTAATGCTTCCAAAATGAAGTTGCTATCCTTTAACCACCATAGACAATCGTTTCTACCTGCCATCAGCATGGATCAGGCTAGTCTCCCTGAGAGTAATAGACTGCACCTCCTTGGCCTCACTCTCTTAGCTGACTTAAAGTGGAATGACTACATCGAATTAATAACTAAATCTACTACTACGAAAGTCAGGTCTCTGTGCATTGAATACTGCTGCCATATCTGGTCAGGCGCCCCTGCTATTCATTTTGGGGTTCTTGACCAAATCCTAAGGAGAATCTGCAATGTAGTTGATCCCAACCTGGCGGCTCAACTCCAGTCTTTCTCACACCGACAAGATTTGGTTTCTTTCCATCTCTTCTACAAATACTTTCACAGATTCTGCTCCAACGAGCTTAGCTCCTTGGTGCCCACTAGACTAGCAACAAGATTCCACCCTTTCACTATGAAAACAATCAAGCGTAACCACAACTTCTACTCTAACAGCTTCTTTTCTCACACTTTTCAACTGTTGAACTCCGTTCTGTATTCTTGTTTCCCAGCTAGCTACAATCTCCAAGAGTTTAAATGCAACATATCATCTCCCATCCATCTTCTTTCTTTACACACGTCTCTTTTCACATTAGTGGCCCCATCCTTCTCTTATCCATTCTCTCATGGCCTAATGTGACCCTCTTCTTTCTATTCACTCTCCTTAAAACAATCAAGTGTAACCACAACTTCTACTCTAACAGTTTCTTTTCTCACACTTCCTGCCTGTGGAACTATCTTCCGTATTCTTGCTTCCCTGATAGCTACAATCTCCAAGAGTTTAAATGCAATGCCAACTATCATCTCATCTCCTTGACTCTCATCCATTTTTTTTTTTTACACTTTCTTCTCACACATCTCTTTTCACATTAATGGTCTCGTCCTTCTCTTACCCATTCTTTGTGACCTGTTCTCCTTTCTTTTCACTCTCCTATTATATAACCTCATGTGCACCAGTGGCAATTCTGCCTTACTTGGGGTGAGATGATTATATATATAAACAATGTGTGTGTGTTTAAAATAGGATATGGAAGCCTGACAAAGTTTTTAAGAAATTTGAAATGGAAAAATTTTTTCATTGAGACTCGATTTGATTACATGTTCTACCTTACAAGACAAAATATTTTTTCAAGCAGTAAAACAAAAACCCTGAAGAGTGAAGACATCAAAATTTTTTTTTTTTAATCATCTCACCCCAAGCAAGGCATTCCACTGCCACTATTGCGCATGGGGCTACATAGGGGAAGGTAAAGAGAAGGAGTGGATAGACATAGGGAATGTCAGGAGAAAGGTGATAGATGAGTAAGGATAGCGAGGATGAGTGTCAGGCAGATGGGAAGAGTGTTTGATAGAATGGGAGCAAGTTAGTGTGTTAGGAGGTGTCTATTGACCTTACATTTAAACTCCTGGAGATTGTAGCCGTCGGGGAAGCAATCGTTTGGAAGAGAATTCCACAGTCGGGAAGTGCGAGGAAAGAAACTGTTGGAGTAGAAGTTACGGCTGCATTTTATCGATTTCACTGTAAAAGGGTGGGATCTAGTTGCTAATCTAGTATCTCGTGCAAATTCGTATTTAGGGGGCACCAGTGATCTAAGTTCATCGGAGCAGAAGCCGTGAAAGTATTTATAGAAGAGACACAGGGAAGCCACGTCTCGCCGGTGGGAGAGAGACTGCAGGTGGTCTGCCAAGTCGGTATCTATCACATTACAGACCCTCCTCTGAACCTTATCGAGAAGCCCGAGGAGAACAGTAGGGGCACCCGACCAGATATGGCAGCAGTATTCAATGCACGGGCGGATGGTAGATTTGTAAATGTGCAGGATAGATTTAGACGGAAAAAACTTCCGGGCCCTACACAGAGAACCGACTTTCAAATAATGCCTTCATGAAACTTCAAAGTCAGTATGACTGAAACAATATTGTTCAGTTTCTCTACATATAAGTGTGTGTGTTTAAAATAGAATATAGAATCCCAACAAAATTTTTAAGAAATTTTACAAATGGAAAACAGTTTCATTGAAACTAGATTTGATTACATGTTTTGCTTTTCAAGGCTTCATCAGATCCAAAAACCAAAGTAAGAAATGTGTGCATGTGTGTGCTTAAATAATGAACCATAGAACTTTTTTCCTATAAGCTGAAGTTTCTTGTAATTAAAGAAGAAAAAAATGAGTGACTTTTAAAAAAAGCTGTTAATATTTTTTCTGTATCTTTTCTTTATAATTGTTGGTTCATGTTGAAAGTTAATATTTTTTCGCTGTGTTTTTGTCTTGAATTAAAAGGTTCATCCTCATCTCATTTTCAAAATGGCTTGAAAGCAAAATATTCATAAAGCTTATCCTGAAATGAATTCAAAGCAAATTCTCATCAGATCCTTCAGAATGAGTTGAAAGTAAAAAAATTATATGTTGTTAGGTCTATCATCAATACAGTTAGACATCCGATTGCTTTTTACCCAGGATTGAAACCTGACCAAATTGGTGTCAGTCGGCAATTCTACCTCTGAGCTATGGGTGCTCGGTAGAAGGAGGCAGACTTTTAGCATGTGATAATCATGTATACACACACCAATAGCTGAGAGTGTTCTAATTCATTACTGAATGAATATATATATATATATATTGTAACAAAGTTATAGAACATGTAGGTTTTTTCACCTACTGTTCATGCATTTACTTTTATAAAGAGTGCTTGATACAACGTAGAGCATTATATTGTAATGGTTGTTATAATGATTTATAAATTCATAGTATCACTACACAAAAATTTTCGTGTTTCAAAGTTGCTATGTGCTTCTCATTGGGTGATAAGTTGAAATGAAAATTGAATGGTGAAAACCATTTTTTTATGGTGATATGTTTAAGTGAATGTGGGCTTGGGTTAGAAGAGGTAGCTTAGTTTAAGACAGATTTTGTCTGGGTACTATATATATGTAGGAATCTGAAAGAATGGTAAGATAAAGAACAAATTGGGAACATTTAAGCTAACGTGTACGTTTATTAAAGCTTTATCAGAGAATAGGATATAGAAAAAAAGAGTGAAGACTTTCTGGCATTGCAATATTTAGGGTTTTTCAAGTAAAATTGGAATCCCTTAATTTCTTGAAACTTTACATGAATGTGTCATCTCTCCTTGGATTAAGAAAGCCACAAATTAAACTTACGTTATCGAAAAATCTTGGATGAAACATGAATAACCAATGAAACTTAAACAACACAAAAGTAAACATACCAAAATAGTTCTTTTTTTCTCTCCATATCTCATTCTCATATAGTGTTTGTGTTGTTAACGGTCCAAACTTTGAAATTAACATGAATTCACATGCTATAATTGCTAAATAGATTTTAGCCTGACATTGTTAGAATGCATTTTAACATGTGCAAGTTTAGATTGAAATAAACTGATAGTGGTAGGCCATCATTAAAGAACTTCCAGGATAGTGGTAGGCCATCAGTAAAGAGCTTCCAGGATTTTTAATATAATTTTTTTTACAATCATATTACCCCAAGCAAAGCATTTTACTGCCACTTTTTTGCAGGGGTTTATATAGGAGGAAAGTTATGAGACAGAGTGATAGAATATAGGGGGTGTCAGGAAGTGGGTAAGAGAAGGATGAGAATACTGATGAGAGTGGAGTGGATAGAGAAAGGAGCATGAGAGAGAAGATGCAGGTTAGTGAGATAGGAGATGACTATTGACTTTACATTTAAATCCTTGGCGATTGTAGCTGTCGGGGAAGCAAGTAAATGGAAGAGAATTCAACAGGCAGGAAATGTGAGAAAAGAAATTGATGGAGTAGAATTCGCGTTTACATTTTATTGGTTTCACAGTAAAAGGTGGGACCTAGATGCTAATCTTGTGGCTCGAGTAAATTTATATATGGGGGACACCAGTGAGCTAAGTTCATCGGAGCAGAAGGTATAAAAGTATTTGTAGAAATATTTGCTTGAGAGATGATAGGTCAAGAAAAGTTTGGCTGTTTATTGATCACAGTTCCAAGAAAAAAATAATGAAAATGTTTAACAGATCTGTTAAACATTTTCGTTATTTTTTTTATTTTATTTCAATCTAAGCTTGAACATGTTAGAATGCATTCTAACCATGTCAGGCTAAAATCTATGTGTATGATTCAAATTCAAAAACCTTGATAAATTGATGAAATTCTTGCTCTTGCATATAAACACATGCAACTAAATAAATCCTTCTCTCAAGGGATGAAATATTGAAATATATTGGCTAAGAATAGTTTTTTTTTTTGTTTATATACTACGCTATCACACCCTGATTGAGCACTCTGGAAGAATGGTAGCCTTTGAAAAAACAGTAGCTACTCTAGCATCTATGCTGTGTTCATTCAGTAATGAATTAGAGCACTTTTAGCTTCTGGCGTGTGTTTACATGGTATATCACATGCTAAAAGTCTGCCTCCTTCTATCGAGTGCCCATAGCTCAGATGTCGAATCACTGACTGATATCAATTCAGTCAGAGTTTCAATCCTGGCTAAAAGCAATCAGATGTCTAATCGTACTGATGAGCTGTGATACAGTGAAACAGATCTGTCTGCAGATGACTATATATATATATATATATATATATGAAAATGTTTTTATAATTATGAAATTTAATTAAAGGAATAAATGTGTGTAGCTTGTTGTTACACATTATGAAATAGCAATAAAAAGCAAAGCAAGTGATTTCATTTCCGCTCATCAGGCCTCTACAGGAGATTTAAATTAGAATTAAAATAAAGTGTGTCATGGAAAATGAGGGGGGAAAAATTATGAATGCAAGGAGCTAGAGGCTAATAATATTGAGCCCCAACAATTCACACTGTTTGCACAGTGAAGGTTTGCAGGGCCTGATATATAAAGCCTGTAGCATCTTAAGATGGAATAATAAGTGAGATCGGGACACAACAGTGAACTAATCTTCACTAAAATTAACTGCACTCGTTTTATTCTTTAAAAGGTGCTCACTTTACAATTTACAGTGAAGTGAAGCTACTGTTGCAAACTTTCAAAACAATGGAAATATTTGAATGTCATGTGTTGATATATAAATATATTTTATAGTATCTTTCTTATGAGTCAATGTTTATTTATGAGAAATTTAAAAATATCAATAACTATATTATTGTATTTATTTATAATAATGACTAATCTTCAAGTTTATAACAAACTCAAATAACTTATTGTAAGCATTTCTAACATATTGCTCAATAAGCTCCAAACTTGGCATATAGATGTTGGTACTCAAAAAAATCAATATAATTTTTATAAAGTATTAACCTTCAAATGGCACGTGACAAAATTTGGGCCCAATTAGATTATTAGTTTACAAATTACAGTTATTTAAGTGAAACTACTGTTGCAAAGTTTCATAACAAATGGAAATATTTGAATGTCATGTGTTGATAAATCATTGTTTTCTGATGGAATAAAATACTGTTTAAGCAAAGCAATGACTTGATAAGTGTTATTTGGATTCTGCTCTGTCAGAAACAACAGTTAAGAAGTGATATGCTGCCATTAAATGCAGTTGTACAGACACAAATGATGCTGAATGCTCAGGTCATCCAAAATCAGCAGTTGTCCTGGAAAACACCAAAAAAATCCACAAACTTGGCCAATTGTAAATTAAAGTTGCGTGAGATAGCAGAGGAGTTGAAAATATTAGAAGGCAGTGTATTCACCATTTTTGCATGAAGATTTGTCAATGAGAAAGCTGTGTTCAAAGTGAGTGGCAGGTCTGCTCACAGTCGATCAAAAACAACAATGCTTCAGTAGGAATCCAGAGCCAACGCAGAATGCAACATTATATATATATATATATATATATATGTGTGTGTGTGTGTGTGTGTGTTGCATTCTGTGTTGACTCTGGATCCACACATTAGTGCCTGAACAAAAACGGTAATTTTTTGTTATTCATTTTATTAAGAATGGTAGCTTGGATTCTAAGAGGCAGTAAGAAGAAAGATGCCACACATGTTACACATTGGCTAGCTGTTCCTCTGTTAGCTGGTTGCAAAACTGGGTGTGGGAGGCATATCAATGCTTCACAATTCTTGAGATTCTCTGTTGAATTTACACTGTTTTTGACTTATATCCAAAACCTAGACAAAACCTATCACTGTCAGAATGCCTTGCCCATGAGGCACTTCAGCCAATCACTGACCATTCTGGCCTTCAAATTCTGTAACAATATAAATAGAAAAACTTGGTAACTGTTGAAAAAATTAAAAGAAATGATATGTAATACATAAGTAACTTCAAACAATAATATACATGATAAATTAAATAAATGATAATTGCAAATTATATTGAAGTAGCAGTATAGCCCAGTGTTGCTTGGGTGTAATGAAAGCTTTTAAACTAATCCATGCTCCTGGAGCTCAGACTCTTTGGACGTTGGCAAGAAAGATTAAAAAGCAATAGTTGTTTCCAGTTAAAGTGAAACCATAGATAGAAAGAAAAATGAATGAATGGATGTAAGTCAAATTTTGATTTCCTGGTATCAATATCAAATTTCCTGCATTATTGTAAGAACTGCAACCTTGAAACTTCTGAATATCATTTTTTATGTCTTTGTCTATGAGTGTACCAAATTTTGGTTAAAATCGGACTACTCTTTCTATAACTCGATTTTTTCAATTATCAATTTTTGATATTTATCGGGGGTATCTTGACACAAAACCTAGCTAAGAACACTCACAGACGCTCATAGTACAAATGTGTAAATTTTCAAGAAAATCGGTTTACCTGTTTTGGAGTCTATAGGTAACGGACACACACAAAGTTCCATTTATAAATAAGGACAGATTTAGATTATTATATTACTTTTAAAAATATTTATATTTTTCAGTAAAACTTAAAATTCATTATTTTTTTGTAGCTTTGTCAAAGGACATCATCTTTTCATGAGTTCAGAATGCTTATTACAGCCATCTTTGTCACCACCACCAAAGGGGAAAAAAGAATAAAGGGAGAAAAATAATAATAATCTCAATACTCAGGTGCTGATGACTATATATATTTTGTGGAAAAATGCATGTAAGAAAAGTAGTATTCTAAAGATTATATTAAACCTGGAAAAGAGCAGGACAAGTTATTAAACCTGGAAAAGTAAAGGACAAGATATTCTAGTGAAGTAAAAGGTCAGAAATTTCTAAATTAAAATATTGCATTCAAATTTTATTTTTAGTTTCAATATTTTAAGTAAAAAATTTCTTTTTTTTTTTGTTTCAGTAGAATATCTTTACTTTTCCAGGTTTAATATCTGGTCCTGTTCTTTTCCAGGTTTAATATAATCTTAAAAATATTACTTTTTGTATACACACTTTTCCATGTAATCCAGGATTTTTCCGGTATTTTACTTATTTCTTGGGATATAAAAAGTTTTTCCATTGGTTAATTAAATATTGGTCCTTTATTGTTTTTGTTTCCATGTTTTAAATTGAAATTTGAAAATAATAGACGAACTCACCCATGAAAAATAAAAATAACATTTGAAAATAATTAGTAAGATTTTCTTATTCTTTATTTATTCATTCTGTCAAATTTCATCCGTATTTTCAAATCAGCCTCTTGACATATAGAAGTTACAAAAAAAAAAAAACCATCAAAAAACAAACTGATATTTAATTAACCAATACAAAAAACTTCATATATCCCAAAGAGTAATGCAGACACCAGTTAAAAAAAAATCACATTTAAAACCAGATGAATATTGCAACATATTAAATCCATAAAAATTTCTCTACTTGTTCCTGATGTATGCAGATTTTCTAACTGTAATTTAGATGTGGCAAAAGACTGAAACTATGAGGTACCCAGTGAGAATCATACTAATCATTCAGTCATAATTGATCAAATGTTTTTTTTAAGCTTAGCTTAGATGCCATTAGTACCTTTCCCAAGGGTATTTGTGTATAAGTTTCTTCCCTCCAGTTATGGGTTAAATAACATGACAGATTGGGTTCTATAGCCTTGGCTGGCAACCAATCTACCGCAGAAAGCAATGGCAACCTACTACGGGATAATCATATGCCCAGTCAGTCATGTCTCTTTTGAGACATGATCACCCAAGAGTGTATCACGTATGGCACTTAACTGACTGATTAGATGCCATGCAAAGCTAAAAGTATGGAGCACCCAGTGAGAATCAAACTGACTCAGTTGTAACTTTGCTATTGAGACAAGTTTGCTAACCATTACATCACAACCAAAGTGCTCTTCCTTATGCATGTATGATCACATGTATCAGCACTACATGGTAACTGTCACTTTCACACTTCAATGTGATCTTCAGATAAGACTTGTTGATCTTTATGTCTACACTGTCTATATCTGAAAATCTGTATTTTCATCATTGAACTGTTCTCTTTTTTTTAAACTAAAAATAACCTAGGACAAGGCTTGAGAGCCACTCAGCATAGAAGGTTGCTAAATGAGGTGTGTGATATAAATGTAAGAGGAGGAAGTGAAGATAAGGATTAAAGAGGGTAGATTATTCCTGACCCTTGACTTGAAGATATTTGAATATGGAAAAAATTAGGGTGATTTAATTCTGTGAATGTGATATAGAGTAGTAAAAATATCTCAAATTTTTAACTAATGTGTGTGTGTGTGTGTGTGTGCGAACATCTCTACACATTTTTTTTAAAACTCCAACTTCAGTAAAATGTAAGAAAATATCGATAAAACCATGAGCTCTTCTAAAGATTTCGTGTCAGAATTTCAGTTTCTTTGGAAAATTTTCTTCTTGTCATTCTTTTCTTCCTTTGCTAAATTATTGATGCCTGGCATTTCCGGCTCCGTTTCATTCCTTTGACTTGTCTCTTGGAGGCACCTTGACGAGAAAGCATATCCATTGTGTCTGAGAAAGGATATCGATGTTCGTTAATGTCACATGGTATGAGTGAAGGTGAGAGAGAGATAGAAACGGAGCAGAGAAACATGCATGCATTTCAGGAGCAGATGTACTTTAGGGCTTGCTGCTTGCTTCTGTTTAGAGAGTGTAAGAATAGAAACGAAATGTAGGCAAGGTCAGGTTTAAGGGAAGGGAGTTGGTTGATGAAGTGATCAGATTGGAGACGTAAAAGAGTGATATGACATTTGACAAATCACTAAAAAGTAATTCTGGTTTTTGTTGATTTAAAAAATGTTGTATTTCCTACAAATAATTTGATGAGATATTTCTTGGGTAAAAAAAAAAAAAAAAAAAAAAATTGAAATAGTAAAAAGTAAATTTATTCAACAAAATTGCCATTGGCTTCAACCACATCTTCTAGACATCTTCAGAATCTCTTGCATCTCTTCTGGATGGTCTCCTTGTTTGTTAGTGAATGCTGCCATAATCCATGCCTTCAGTTCATCTTTGGTGTTACAAGGAGTTTTGTTGGTCTCTTGCTCAACTACGCCTTCATACATTATAATCAAGAGGGTCTCAGTCTGTGGAGCTAGGTGTTCTCTTTGTTTAAGTTGGTGAATACTACCATAATATTCAGTTCTTCTTTAGTGTTAGGAGTTTTGTTGGTCTCTCGCTCAACTTCACCCCATTGCCGTCTGGAGTTAGGTGGTTAGATGTAGAGGGTGATGTGGTTGCAGAAATTGTTTAACAGCCATGATGGGGTTCTCTTGCTTGTTTGTACTGTCCTCTGCACTGTACCCGGATTGACACCCAAACACTCTGAAATATTCATATTGCAGCTTCTTGTGTGAATTGCATCATGGTGCTCTTTTTCTCAGTTTTCTAGTCTTAAAAAGAGTTTTGTTCGTTGCTCACTCAACTTCACCCCATGCATAATAATCATGGGGTTGTATTCTGGGGAGTTAAGTGGGTCGATGTAATGCATTATATGGTCAGAGAATTGTTGGACAACCATGACTGGATTCTGCTTGTTTGGCATGATGAAGAGTCTTGTTACCAGCAGCCGCCCTCTTGAGCACTTCCTCCTCAAGACACTTGATAATCGGCCTGTGTTGAGTCTGAGGCCCTGTCAGAAGATAAATGGTGGCATAACATTGCCATCACTTGTGATACTCCAAACACCCTCGTAATCACCATTAAACTCATCTGTTTTTGAAAACTCTGTACTGTCCCCAGAATGACGCTTTTGATGTGAATGCCAAACATTACAACATGCTGTTTTCAAATTTCTGGCAGAGTAAATTGTGTCAATGTTCTTTTTCTCACAGACAGTGCCCAACTGACCTTACTATACTGCACAGTTGAAAAATGAAAAACAATGCACATGCTCAAAATTAAAAATATATGATGACAACACATTTCACCCTGTACATTGGTGAGTGTGTTCGTCTTGTGAATGGTATTGTAGTGGAAACAAAAATGCAGAATGAGCTTTCTACCACCACTGATAATGGTTTCTGCACCCCCACTTTCGGTCAGCGCGACAACATCTAGTGTAGTGTTTCTGTAAGAAGAAACAGAAATGGCTGTCTAGTAAGATCAGAGAAGGTACAAAACCCTGACGTTTAGGTTTAAAGAAATGAGATATCTACCAACCGCCATACGAAACAATTGGTATGCTAGTCAAGCACTAATGTTTTGAGTTTGATAAAAGCAGTTGCACTTTCTGAGAAGTGGGCCATGCACAGCATATGACATGATTGCTGTAGATTTGTCTGATCTGTAAGATGTCTAGTCATGTCAAATACCCCCAACCAATAACAAGAAAATTCAATCAGTTATAGATTAATCTTTTTTGTGTATGGCTGCGTTCTTTAAAAATGGACCCTTGTATCAACTATACTTTGTCCAATAAACACTTCTTGATTAAATTCTTTTGTATTAAGACAAATATTGAAAATTTTATGTAAAAAGTTTTCTTTTAATTTTTTTTATCACCTCTGCAATCAAATGAAAATGTGTGTGTGTGTGTGTGTGTGTGTGTGTGTGTGTGTGTGTATATATATATATATATATATATACACACACACACACACACACACATTTTATATATATATATATTTAAAGCCAAAAAGAAGCGGCTTGATGGTAAAAGTATCAATGGAGATTTTGTTAATTATCAAAAATTAAATATTAAAACTTAATCGAATTGCCATTTTGGTGAATGGAATTTGCTTCATTAGTGATCTTAAATATTATGGAAAATACAACTAGAAAGTGTGTGTGTGGTGGTGGTGGGGTAGAGTGTGTGTGTGTGGTGGTGGTGGGGTAAAGTGTGTGTGGTGGTGGGGGTAAAGTGTGTGTGGTGGTGGGGGGTAAAGTGTGTGTGTGTGTGGGGGGGGGGGGGGTAAAGTGTGTGTGGGGGGGTAAAGTGTGTGTGCGGTGGTGGTGGTGGGGGGTAAAGTGTGTGTGTGGTGGTGGGGGGTAAAGTGTGTGTGTGGTGGTGGTGGTGGTGGGGGGGTAAAGTGTGTGTGTGGTGGTGGTGGTGGGGGTAAAGTGTGTGTGTGGTGTTGGGGGATGGGGGGTAAAGTGTGTGTGTGGTGTTGGGGGATGGGGGGTAAAGTCAACAGAAGTAAGCGCAAGAAAAAAATAGTAAAGGATAAGTGGAAAGGAAAGGAAGAAAGAAAAGAAGTGGGGAAGACAAAAGAAAAAAAAGAAAAAAGGAAGAAAAAAGTTTGTTAGATTGGCAGACAGGAGAGAATGCTGAGACGGAGGGTGAGGGGGGGTAGATACATTGGAAAAAGATAAAAATGAATATAGAAAGGAAAGATAAGAGCTTTGTTGAATTTTTTAAAAATTTTGTTTTATTTGAAACTAATACAGGGCCTAACTATTGTTGAGATCGAAATAATTTATGTTAAAATTTACCTCAGGAATAAAAAGGAAAAGGCCGAAACTGAATTAATAATATAAGTAAATAATATACCTAAAGAAAAGAAAAACAACTATTATAGTGAAATTGAATTTGAGATAAATGTAAAATATATTAGAAATAAATTCAAGATGGCATCAACACTTAAGTAATACTTATGATATAAATAAATTTCTAACTGGACAAATAATAGAAATTCATTTATAATATACAATATATATATATATATATATATATATATACTCAATTATAATCTGAGATTAAGGACAGAATGGTTAAATTTCATCTTTTTGCCTTGATAATGTCCATCACAGGATGAAATGTGTAGGTGATTTAAAATACAGTTTAAACTCTTGTGTTTATTTTATTTATATATATATATATATGTGTGTGTGTGTGTGTGTGTGTATAAAACGTAGAATACTTGGTATATAAGTCCGGTAAATTCCAATAGAGACAAACTCAAAAGAACTCAATGTTAAATTTATTTATTTAATTTAACAGAGTAATATAATTTAGAAAAAATTTTAGATATGTATTACCCATGAAATTGTAGAATATTTCACAGCAAAAAGTTGCTTGTCAGACCCAAAAGATACAGCAAACTAATAATATTCAAAATAATCCCGAAAAAATATTAAAAAAACCAATTCCTCACTCTCTTTATACTGTTTGTTCTCTTTTCCTTTTTTTTGTCTTTCTCTTCTTTCCATTTATCAATTGTCTATATTTTATTTTTATTTCTTTCTCTTTGGGGTCTTTTGAATGAGCGAGGAATTGTTTTTGTAGATTACCATTACAAATGTCTATTCTAGACACAGGCACGTGAGTGTCTGTGTGTAACTATTTTTCGGAATATTTTTTCAGGATTATTTTGAATATCATTAGTTGCTGTATCTTTTGGGTCTGACAATACATATTACCCATGAAATTGTTATATAAAATCTCAAGTTATATTGCTGGTAAGTGGGGAAGACCCTAAGAAATTTAGAATAATTAAAATTATTAGGAAATAGATTAAATAAAATTAAACAAAGTTTATGACAACATGATACTAAACCAAATATGTTAATTTTAACTTAAAAAAAAAAAAAAAAAAAATATATATATATATATATATATATATATATATATATATATATATATACACACATTTAAAAAATAAATATACAAAATATATATATATTATTTTAGAACCAGGATAGAAAAACCTAGAACTAGAGTTCTGCAAGAAAACTGAATGTATGGTCATCAGTAAAAAGGGCAGCCCAATATGCCAAATACAGGTTGAGGAGACTAGAATCATTAAATAAATCTTTTTAGACTATGTGGTCTGTTTTCATAATATATATATATATATGAGCAAATGACAAATGAAAAAACTCTTAAATGAAATCTTTTGTTCCAAGGAAGGACTTTCTTCAGGTTAATGATTTTAATGATGGAGTCAGTCTTATAGAAGATGAGGAAGCGGAGAGAGAAATGCAACAAATGTCAGTTACTGTTTTAGAATGTAAATGTCAAAAATACAGAGATGGTATAAATTTAAACTTTGACATCCGGTCTATCGTAATCTTGACCTGTTGTCTTATCTCAATACTTGTCTATACTTCTTAGCTAAGGTATTGTAACTATTTACACGATTCAAACTGATGTCCTCATCTGTATTGTCATATTCACAATGATTTGGCCATTGTATGCTCCGATCTTTTTCAGGGGATTGAAATTTCAAACAGAACCCTTTATTTCAATCACTGGAGTACTTTTTTCTCATTCCACGAGTCATTATCCTTCCAGATGTCTTTGTTATCTCCCTTTAACTTAACACTAATTTTTTTTTCATCACTTCTGTAGCAAGTTATTGAACTTATAGCTCTTTGGGTCAAGTCACTGGATCTAACCAGTGTTTTTATGCACTAGGCTATGTGTCTTTGGGGAAATAAAGGGTTTGTTCAAACTTCCAATCACCTGAAGAAGATCAGTGTACAACGGCCGAAATGTTGTCAATATGGCAATACAGATGAGAACAACAGTTTGAATAATGGAAATAATTAACTAATCTCATTCAGAATATGTTCTTTAGTTATCCCATTGTAACACACACACACACACACACACACACACACACACACACAGATATTCAGATTCTTCTTCATGTGCCGTGTCCCTTCAGGGCGTAGGCGATCATGGACTTCCACTTGGCTCTGTGTCTTGTCACTCTCAATAATTTTTCTCTTGGTATCACTTCTAAGCCTCGCTCCATCAACCATTTGCTCAGACCTAACAAGTATGTCTTGTACTACTTTCCCCTGTCTCTCCTTCCCCTTATCCGACCTGTGAGTATCAAGTTCTCCAGGCCCTCCTTCCTGATTACATGTCCCAGGAACCTCATTTGTCTCTTCCTGATATTTATTATCAGTTTTCTTCTCGTTTGCATCCTTTCCAACAGCTCATCATTGCACATGTGCTCTGTCCATGGTATCCTTCAGCATCCTTCAAACCACATTTCTGCTGACTCAAACGTTTCCTTCATCTTTGATGAGATCGTCCAGCATTCACTTCTATACAGAAGGACAGATATCACGTAGCAATCCAGCACTCTTTTCTTTGTTTCTAATGAGATTTTTCTGTCTCTCAGTATTTGGGCTAGCTTCTTAAATGCATCTTTGACCATGCCAATGCGTCTTTGGATCTCTGTGTTGCATTTTCCATCCTCTGTCAAAACGCTTCCCAAGTATTTGAATAATTTTTTACTTGTTTTATTTTAGATTCTCCAACTTGCAGTTGGCATATTGGTCACCTCTTCTTGCCGATGATCATACATTCAGTTTTCTTGTGGTTTATGGTCAACCCTATCTTTTCACTTTCTTTTGCTAACTTCTGTAGAAGGTCCTGCATTTTCCTTTCCATGTCTGTTATCAGCAACGTGTCATCTGTGTATCGGATATTGTTGAGATTATGGCTGCCAATGACGAATTCTGGCAAGGCTTTTATTTCTCTCATAATTGCTTCGCTGTACAAGTTGAAATAAATATGGTGAGAAAACACATCCTTGTCTTACGCCCCTTTCTGTTTTTGTATACCTGCTGATTTCACTGCCTATCCATACACAAGTGGTTTGCTGCCAGTATAGATACTTGATTATCCTAAAATCTTTTCCAAAAATGTCGAGGTTGTCAAGTCCCTGTGTTGTACTTTGTCAAATGCCTTTGCATAATCCACAAAGCACAGATAACGGTCCTTCTGCATTTGTACTGCTTGTTCAGATAGTATTCTGAGCATGAATATTGCATTCCTCGTTCCGGTGTCTTTAATGAATCCGCATTGTTCCTGTCCTATCTCTGGGCCGATTCTGCTGCATGCTGTGTTCAGCAGAATCTGAATGATGAGTTTTGGCAGATAAGTCAGTTAACTGCCATACATGATATATGCTTGGGCAATCATGTCTCGAAAGAGACATAACTGACTTGGGCAGAAGATTATCCCACAGTAGGTTGCCATTGCTTTCTGCGGTAGACTGGTTGCCGACCAAGGCTTTAGAACCCAATCTATCCTGTTATTTAACCCATAACTAGAAGGAATAGGCGGATTAATACCTTTCCCAAGGGTATTTGCACGTAAGTGAATGCAATGAATTCAGCTGGAATTCAAACTCGGCTCCCCGATTTCTCGTTCTGAGCCGATATCCAATGCACCACAATGCACATCCGCTTAAAAAATACAATATTTGTATTTTTTGTATTTTGTCAGATACATGTGTAATAAAGCAATAGATGATCAGTTTTAAAGGTAGAAAAATTTTGCTTGTTTATGTGCGTGCCATGTGTAATAAAAGCTATAGATGCTTATCTTAAATGTAAGTGTATGTATGCAAAAATAATGCATGTGTCAAACTATAGATGAATTAAGTGTGTGTATATGTTGGTAACGTGTGTGTGAATCACAAAACTAAATAGGTTTCTTTTCAAAATTGTAGCAAAATAATATATACAAGTATCAAGCAATAGGTGATTTTCTTTTTTAAAATAAAAAATGTATATGAGAAAATCATGTGTAGATGCATGAATGTGTGTGTTTATGAGTCGGTAACATTTGTATGTGTGTGATAGAACAAAATACGTTTCCATTTAAAATTGTTGCAAAAAAAATTTATATCATTCATCTTAACAAATCTCTAAAGAAACTTATTAAAGTGAAACATGTTAGATAAAGACACTTTTTCCTACCTGTTTTTTACTTATTCTGTATATATATATATATATAGTATTTTATTGTCATAACATGTTTAAAAACCAGTTCTCATCTGATCACTGAAGTTAAGCAGTATTGAGCCTGATTAGTACTTAGATGGATCACCACTTGTGAATACTAAGTGCTGTAAACTTGAATTCACAAATGCAAGTGATGTACTAAATAATGGTTTTGATTGAGAAATTGGAGCAGAGTTCAAATTCCAGTCAAGTTCCTTACATTTGCAAATACCCTTGGGAAAGGTATGAATTCCTCTACTCCTAGCTATGTTTGTATTTTGTTTAACAACATATCAACTTCTGTGGATTATTTAATGGCAAAAAGGTGGGCTTTTAAGGTATTATTTTTTAATGTTTGGTTATAGTGAGGACAATGATTTTGTTAGATTTTAATGAGACATTTTTTTATTTCTCTTTTTTTATTTTAGAAAACTGAAGATGTCTTCTAGTTTTGTATTTAAAAATTTATTGCTGATAATAATTGTTTTTTTTTCCTTCAAAAATGTATATATTTCTATAAAAGTCTATTCTTATACTTTCATAATGTTTTGACTCCAGTTTTGGAGTTAACTATTTGCCCATAGCTGGGACTCTGAACAGGTGCTACCACTCCGGGTCAGGGTGGACCTGGGAACAACAGCAATTAAGAGGTGGTTCCATGCTCCTCACAACCTCCCAATTAGATGCCTTGTTGCCAGATGCAGTTTACCATCATACCCAGGACCTCCTAGCTATGAGTGTTTTTATATATATATATATATATGTGTGTGTGTGTATGAACACAATAAAAATTGAATAAAAAACTTAATCACAGTACTTCATCAGTTATCTTTAATGAAACTTGTATAAAAGAAAGATTGCAATTATAAATATATATAAGAGAGTTGCAGGCCCAGTTCCTCCTGGAAGATTGATATTTCCCTAACAAGATTTCTCAAATATTTGGGCCAATGGATATATATAAATGCGCTGTTTAATTATTGAAAAACAAACTATCCACTCAAATATGAGTATCCATTAGAATTAATGTTCAAACAAATAAATTTAAATAAATATATATTTATATTTTTCATTTGGAAAGGAGTTATTTCTGTAACGTAGGTTTCACACTTTCAGTATCTTGAAGCAATTTACATTAACTGGTTTTTCCATTTTCCAGGATCTTTTACGAATGTGCAACTAGAATTTTCAAACAACTAAAAACATGTGGAAATTAAAATTGAGGAATGGAAAAGACCCTGATGTAACTTAGAGTAAAGTGATAATAGCCAGACTATACAATGGTGGTGATGTATACAGATTGTACCATGAGGAAAATTAGCTATTATGTTGTTCCTAGAACAAAAAAAAAAATTACTAAATGTAGATGTAGTCATACCTGTAAATACATACTAGGATTATACAAACTTGTACAAAAGTGTTGTAAGACCCTTGAATAAGTCGTCCCTAATTTTGAAAATTTTCAATTGTGTGAATATTCCCAGTTGTACATTCATAAAAATCCCTGCTCCTGTGTCTGAAAAAAAAAAACAAAAAACAGTTATTGTAAATCGCTTGAAGACACCAAAAGATAGAAACCTAGTTTGTGGAAATAACTCATTTCCAAATGAAAAATATTCAAATATTCTACAATATAATTGTATTAAACACTTTTTAATACAACTGTGTACTGGTGTAATTTAATTATGGTCAAATCCGTAAAAACAGAGAGGATAATCCAAAAAAATTATCTAACGGATATAGAATATTAGATAGGTAAAATAGAGAGCTCAATGGATATTATCCAGAGCAATATGATATACAGAAAAGAAAATTTTACACATCTAAACAGATATCAATCCAGAATTTATTTCGGCAGTTGTGAAAATTTTGCTTTTTCAGTTTGACAAAGCAGTATGTAATTTTTACAACTACCAAAATAAATTCTGTATTCATAATGTGCTGAAATTTTCTTCTCCACCCCCCCACCCTCTCTCTCTCTCTCTCTCTCTCTATATATATATATATATATATATATATATGGTTAGGTTTTGAAGGCTGTCATAATGCCTTTAGTAAAATAAATGAAGGTGAATAATTTGTTGGATATCACCTATTTATTATACATTAATATTTTGAGATTAAAATCTCATCTTCAGAATGTTAGGGCAATTGTGTTTGAGTCCCAGACTTTCCTTTAGACAAATGGTCCTCCTGGCTGCTGCTGCTGCTGCTGATGTTGGTGTGTATGTGTGTGTAAGTGCATGTATGTGTGTGTGTTTATGGTGTGTATATGTGTGATTGATAGTTGGGATTTTTATGGTCTGATGGTATCAGTCTGCTTTGATATGTGGCTTATCTAAGTGTGTGTTGGCCTGACCGTTAGTTTGACCCCTGCCAGAGTGGAAGAGGGTGTGTGTATACTACTAGTTTTACATTATACTTCATTTTGTGTTTGTGATCTCCAAAGTGTTTTTGTAATTAATTTTTTTTTGTTTTTGAAGTTTTTTTTTTTGTAATCTTTTCTAATGAACATCATGGTGTAATGAAGAAGGCTACAGATTTACTGAAAGTGAAGTTTCATCATCAAACTGGTTATTATTAAGATGAAAGATTACGCAAATATATATATATATATATATATATATATATAGTCTTTGAGATTTCACTTACTGGATGGATTCAGTCAATTAAAAACTTTATTGAGTGATTAAAGTTTATTGCTTTACTTGATTTAAAAATCTCAATGAAACATGCTCCTTCAAATATAGAAAAAGGAAATGTTTCCTTTTACAACCCAAAAGTATGCTATTGAAGATTCACAAGTTACTTAGAATGGCCTACAATGACATTTTTTAACTCTTTGGTCTGATGCATGGCACCTGATTTACATTGAAATGTGTGGTTAAACAAAAGACAGTGACATCTCGCAATCATCAAAGCAAGATCTGACAAATGGAATTTAGATTGACAACCACCTGTCTTGCTTTTATAATCCCAGTCAGTGTAAACATTTGTTTAATTAACGCTTCCAGAGTGGAGCCAAAATGTCTCTGTTGCCCAGATTAAAGACGCTCACAGATTTTTAGAAACTCATTTGGAAAAAATATTCTCCTTGACTCAACATTTATATTTCCTCCCTACTTACAAAAAGTAAAAACGAACATTTGAAAGAAAGAAAAATAAAATACACATACTTCTTTCAACCACGCACCGAAAAAATAATTTTTTCATAGAAAATCGTTGAGAAAATCAGATTTATTTTTTTTATCTATATGGAGGTTGTAGCCAAACAGAAGAAAGAAACTGCAAATTTAGGTACCTCCACTCAATTAAAAAAAAAAAACCCCAAAAAACAGCATATCATGATGTTAAAAGGGCTCAAGCTTTACAAAAACAAAGTTTTATCATCAAAATGTTCATACTATTATTAACAGGAAAGATCAAATTTTGTTATTATTTTTTTAAAAAATTTAAATCCTTTCTAACACATTCGAAATTTTCATTAAAATTTCATTTTTTATTTTCCATCAGTGGTTCACGCTATGTTTACATAAGGTGACTATTAAGAAAATGAAGTCAGTCAAGTAAAATAATTTTGGGGCGAGTAAATTTTCCCTCGCTCTTGACCACTGGTCAAGTGATTTCTTTTAAAAATCTCAAGGGTTGTATAATTACATGAATTAATTAACAAATATATATATATATATATATATATATATATGAGGGTACACACATGTATAATATTATTACTCAGGTATTAATAAAACAGTGCTCAATGTATTATGAACAGAACTATTAATAAGTATAGATATTGTCTTATGTTGATGGCATGACTCAGTTTCATGTGTTATGCAATCAATGTATCTTATGATTGCACAACACAAGAAACTGCCATCAGTGTAGAACAATATGTATATTTATTAATGTATGTAACTTTATATGTTCTATAATGAGTTTTGTTTTTCATTTCAGGTATAAAGGATTTATGAAAGATTGCCCTGATGGCAAGTTGACTCTTGAGGTGAGTACAGGATACATTACTTCTTTCCAAATATTTTCCCAATGGCCAATGTTCAGTATTACTTTTTGACGACTTTTGCACTCTTGAAATATTGTGTTTACCATTGTTCTATGGGGAGTCCCTTGCTCTATACAATCAGCTGACCACATTTCCAAAGCTCCTGCCCCCGACTTGGTCAATATCAGAGTAGAAAAACTGTATATAGCTATGAAGCATATTTAACTCGATTATGCCATTGAATTAATGAAATCATTTTTTTTTCCATTTTGTGGATACAAGATTTTATGCTTTTTTTAAATTATTCATTAGATTAAAGTTTTTTTGTTATACACTCCTGTTTAAAATCTTAAGGCATGTACAAAAGGATCAAAAATATATAAAATACTGTTACTTTAATAAAAATTTGCAAAACATTTATATTTAATTAGAAAATGTAGTTTATCAACAAACAAGTGAAAAATTTCAAGCTTTTAATTGATTAATTTAAGGAAATATTGAAAAAGTATTTTTTTTGGTTGGTCATAAAGCTAAGACCATGTAAAAAAACAAAAACAAAATACAGAACAAATAAATCATAACGACAATTTAATATTCAGTATATCCTCCATTTTTGCGAATTACTTAAAAAATTCGCTTTGGCATGCTCTTTATTAACTTCTGCATGAGGGTGCTTCGGATGCTCACCCAAAATGCATAAACTGCAGCACAAAGTGCATCCACATATAGGAATAATGTGTCACTGCCGACACTTGTGTTTGAACATGGATTGCCAGGGTCTAAATGCAGTCAACCTTGTTCTCAAGTAATTAGTGGTACTGTGCTACTGGGTTCACGTGTGTGGGTATAGAGGGATTTGAGAGTGTAGAGTCAGAGAAGAATAAGTGTCTGACACACTATTGTTCAAAGATTAATTATACTTGTATCTGTGAATAAAGAAACTGACTTTACTAAAGTAGAAGTTATTAAAACTAACGTCTAATAAGGTTACAAAGGAAACTGACAACATGATTTTGTTAACCCCAGCAAGGTTACAAAAATGTAAATGATGTAAATAACTTCTTGGCCCAGAAAATATTTGTTTACTGGTGTCAGTTTTTGTCAATACCACCCCAAAAAAATATTCTTAAATATAAAATGCTCAAATTAAAAATTTTAAAAAATCCGTTTAATTATTGATAGCAAATAAGCAAATCCTTGAAATTTCAGCCCTTGAGAGCTGATGTTCAACTTTTATTTGTTAAATAAATAATGTGAACTAAAGACAAGGATTATGGTAGCATTCACCAATTTAAACAAGGAGACTGTCCAGAAGAGATGCAGGAGATTCCAAAGTCGTCTGGAGGCTGTGGTTGAAGCCAATGGCGATTTTATTGAATAAATTTATTCTTTGGTATTTCCAGATATTTTGTGTGGTTTTGATAAAAAATATCTGTTAAAACGAAATATCGCTGTTATTTTCATTTTTGTATAATTTAAACGACAATTTATCCATCGCACACTGTATGTACTAAGCAAACTATCTTGTTGGTGCCAGTCAACCACACCTAGATATTATGTAGTTTCCAGATGTTCTCCACAAATGTAGCAGGATGGGCTGTTGTTAAGTTTCAGGGCATTGCTAGTTCCTGGTTGGAAGACACTGATCATGGGCAGTAATTATGAATTGTTCAGTCTGCAAGCCGCTTATGGGTACAAGATTGATCAACATCAGGATAACTGATTCTGATAGGATATGCAAAGGTTTTTTTTTATCCGTAATGTTTTTAAGGCTAATTTGTTTTGTAGCTTTTTATTTGTTTAATTTTTTTTTCAGTTATTTAGCTTTATTTTCCTTTTCGGTTATAGTCTTTTTTTCATGAAATATAGGTTATAGTCTTTTTTTCATGAAATATAGGTTATAGTCTTTTTTTCATGAAATATAGGTTATAGTCTTTTTTTCATGAAATATAGGTTTTTAGTACCCATGTGTTTAGAACCATGCAGTTTTCAATGATAATTGCAGTTGAATTTCCTCTTATTGAACCCCCTATTCTTGAAAGAATAATAGCCAATATCTGATTTTGGGTACTGCATATGTGATATTGTTAAAGGCTTTTATATTTTTATGTTTTGGACATCCATTGTGTTTATCTAAAGATCAGCAAGTTAATAAAATTAAAGCTGTATGGAATTACTGTCATGGGGAGGGTGTTTATGGCTTCAGTTTTGTTTCTGGTATTCCTTTCTGTTTTTGGAATTTCACCAGACCTGAAGGGGAGACTAGCACCACCTTTAAATTTGTTGGTTTTCATTTTTTTAACTTTTTTCAGTGCAGTCTTATCGATTACACCCTAAACTTTCTGATTGACAAAAAAAAGTTGGAAAAATTTCAATATTTCAACAATTTTAGGTGGGGGAGCTCAGTTTTTCAGACAATGTTATAGTAAATCGATCCTCCATTTTGGAACCACCCACCGGTATGACATTACCACCACCTGCAAATTTGATGATTATCAATTTTTTTAAAAACTTTTTTCAGTGCAATCTTATCAATTAAACCCTTTCCGACTGACAAAAAAAATTTGTAAAAATTTCAACATTTAAACAATTTTAGTGAGTGGCTCAGTTTTTCATATAACTTATAGTAAATTTATCCTGTGCAATTAACTTTTTTGTTTGCACATATTCAACTACTGAATTCTTTGCAAAATTTTTGAATAAAGCCATTCTTGGAGTTTCCGAGGAAGATGCCATCATAAGAACTGAAGAAAACTTGAAAAAGACAAAAACAAGAGCAACAACTTGTTCCAAAAAAACCAAAACAAAGCGACCCAAACGTGAGTGATTCCAAAATGGAGGATCAATTTACTATGACGTTGTATGAGAAAGTGAGCCCTCACCTAAAATTGTTTAAATATTAAAATTTTTTCAAACTTTTTTTTGATAATCGGGAACTTTATGTAATAATCGATAAGACTACACAGAAAAAAGTTAAAAAAAAACTGAAAAAACAACAAATTTAAAGGTGGTGGTAGTCTCCTTCAGGTTCACCAAAATTTCTCTTGTGATATCATTCCTTTTATATTTTTTTCTTATTAATGAGCGTTTAAATTCCCTCATTTCTAGTTCATTTCTTTGTTCAATAACTGGTGAAAATGAGATATCTTTAGATTATTACCTTGTGTTTTTGCATGGTTAGAGTATTCTGAACAGTTAGTGTTTAATCTGTACATGAATACAAGATGCCAAGTCATTCTTCACAGTAAGTGGACATGTCTTATTGCAACTTAAATCTGATCTTGCTAGAAGCAGGTTGTTTCTACGGTTATATCAGTGGTGTGTGTGTGTGTTTGTGGGTTAGCCATCATCGTTCAACAAGGTTTTTCTTTGCAACCTAAATGTATTTTATCAAAAGTACTTGTAGCAGTGAGTCAAAGGTTAAACACATTGACTCCGAGTTCAAACATCACAGTGATTAAACATTCATCAGAAGAACCTGGGGAGCTGAGTTCAGTTGTGTTGCTTTTTGATTGTACATCAGCTGTTTTTCATTATTTAGAAACGTTCCTATATGTGTTGTGGTGCAGTGGATATAGACTCGGAACAAGAAATTAGAGGGCTGAGTTCAAATTCCAGTTGAATTCATTGCATTCACTTCTGCACAAATACCCTTGGGAAAGGTATGAATCTGTCACTTCTCTCTTCAGCTATGGGTTAAATAGCAAAACAGATTAGTTTCTATAGCCTTGGTTAGCAACCAGTCTACCACAGGAAGTAATGGCAACCTACTGCAAGAAAATCTTATGTCACCCAAGCGTGTATCCCGTATGGAACTTAACTGAGTCAGCTTCTATCAGTATGGATGACACTAGTCTCCCAGAAAGCAACACACTACACCTCTTTGGCCTCACTCTCTCAACTGACCTCAAGTAGAATGACTACATCGAATCAATAGCTATATTTACTGATAAAAAGGTTGGGTTATTGTGTTAGGACAGAAATTTTTTCATGTCAGAATCCATCTTGCACATTTTTAAATCTACCATTTGTTCATGCATTGAGTACTATTGTCATATATGGTTGAGTGTTTCTGCTATTTATCTCAGGGTTCTTGATAAAATCCAAAGGAGGATCTGCAATGTAATTGATCTTGATTGAGCAGCTTGATTTCTCTCACTTCTTCACCGTAGGGATGTAACTTCCCTCTGTCTTTTCTACAAATATTTTCACAGTCTCTGCTGACGAGCTTCTCTCCCTGGTGCCCCAACCACATGCATTTACTCGTGCTACTAGAGTGATATCTAGATTCCATTCTTTTATCGTCAAAACAGTCAAATGTGACTGCAGCTTATTTTCTTGCCTAAGGAACTCCCTTCTATATACTTGCTTCCCAGATAGCTACAATCTCAAAGTTTAAGTGCAACATCAATTGCCATCTTCTACTTCTTTGATTCCCATCTTTCTCCAACATCCCCTGTACCTTGTTTTTTTTTTTTGTTTTTTTATCCTTTCTCTCACTGAAACCCCCTGTGCACTAGTGGTGACCCTGCTTTGCTTGGGGTGAAACAATTATAAAAAATTATTCTTTTTGTTCATTTTTTCCTGGCTTCATATTTGTTAGCCAAATACGAGTCCAGAAAAACAAATGTCCTTCCTGCTTCAGTCTTGATATATCCAATGAATTTCTGATTAATATCAAAGGAGTTGTCTTAAAGACTGCAGCTGATACTCAGAAAATGCGGTGATATTGTGAGGTACTCTGTTTCCACCACCATATTATCTTTTATGCTATGAAAAATAAAAAATGAAAATACTGGTTAAGAAAACCTCAAGGCTGTGAGTTCTATTCCTGGATCTTCTTCTATATGCAATGTTCCTTCAGGACATGGGTGATCATGGCCTTGCACATCTCCCTATCCCTGGTGGCTCTTAGCATGCTTTCTCCTGTTACCCTACCCAAACCTCACTGTGCCATCCACCTGCACAGGCCCATCAAATATGTTATCTACTGTTTTCATTTGTCTCTCTTTCCCTCTATCTGACCTGTGAGTATCAGATTCACCAAGCCTTCCTTCCTCATCACATGTCCCAAGAACTTCAGCTGTCTCTTTCTCATGTTCAGTATTATTTTTTTTGTTTCCGTCCTTTCTAAAACCTCATTATTGCTCACATGCTTGATCCGTGATATTCACAGCATCCTTCTGTAGAACCACATTTCATTTGCTTTTGTATAAAAATGATTCATTGGAAATAATATGTGACATCACAAGTATAAATCAAATGATATATAATATCCTCTATCATGAGTACAATCTATTCCTGCACATTGAATAAAGTTTGGTTTGAAATTTCCAGAAAGTTATCAATATAAAAAATCTGTAGAGTATAAAAGTCAAAATGTTGGGATAATGAAAAACAAATAAGATGAGGAAAATTGTTTAGTTAAATAAGTATATAATTACCAGAAAAGGTTTATGATCATTTTGTGAATTGCTAAAATTTTTGCAACTGAAATTGTTTAATTTATTTTCAGAAGGGAAGTTTTTCTTTTTTTCTTTTCTTTTTGAATTATTTTATTGGGTCTTTTAAAAACAAATATTTTAAAGCTATATAAATATATACAAAAATAGGAAACAAAAGTAGGTTGAAAGATCAAGGATAAGAAAAAAATGGCTTGTTATGAAGAGCCAATAGAGAGCAAAACATATAAATCTGTGAACAAAGACTAAAACTGGGAGAAAAACTATAAACAATAGTATAAATCACAGTTTACATTGAGACCCACTAACCAGAGAAGGCTGCTTAGACTTAGTATAAATAGCACTCTCTGATGGCAATTCAAATGTCCTCTGCTGATTACTATGAAAATACCACTGGCAAAAAATGAAGCACAAGACTATTAATTGCTCTGCAATCAAATTTTGAACATTATCACATTTTAAAAGTACAAGCTGACATTCTTTAATTCAAGTATACCCATATGTTTATTTGCCGATATAAGAAATGAAAAAGGTCAACATGAATCTATGAACAAGTAAAGAGAAAAATAAATAAGTTTTCAAGAAGGATACCAGGGGGAGTAAAAGGTTGGTGTCCAGTGGGTAGCCAATTCAATAAGAAAAGACCAGAGAAAAGATAGAGAGATGAGATAAATGACTTAGCTGGTATGACATATCAGAAAATAACACGGTCACAGTCGTGATGCAAGGAGTTAGAAAAGAATTTTGTCTAGCAGTGGATATGCAGCAGCTGCTGCTGATATTTGAAAGATTACCTACACACATTTAGAAATTAGAAGCTATATAATTTTTTGTTTATTTGAACAGATGAGTTTAAATGGTGATCAAAAGGTTATTTATACTGGATGTAGATGGTTTTTAAAACATGTCTATGTTGACAAAATGGAGATGGATAAAGTATTTTGTAATCTCCATAAATGCTAAAAAATCAGTGTAGCATGATGCAAGCATTTTCAACAATCCAAATATGGTAAAAATGCAGAGTGTGATTTGGAGATCACTGTCAGTACCCAATTACTGCGACAAGAATGAAACTGTGGAGCAGAGAGAAAAAAAAACAAAAATCAATATTCTTTCAGATGATCTTTGCAAAAAATTTGGTGATGAAAGAATCTGACTCTTAATAAATGCTCATCTTTTCAGATGTTTATTGGAACTTTACGCTTCTCAAACTTTGGTACATTGTTATTTTTCTTTTTCTCTCTTTCTCTTTATTCATAAGCAGACGATGATGGGGAGATTTGAGTACATTTAGCAAATTTCCAGGTATTTCTATCCAGACCCCTTTCAAATAAGGATGCTGTCAAAATTAAAGGATTGTTTGAACTAAAAATATTATGCTGTCTGCTATAGAACCCAATCTGTTCTGTTATTTAACCCATAGCTGAAGGGAGAAAAGACATTAGATTAGATTATTATATTAATAAGTAGTAATTACTGGGGAGTCAGTTTATTATCTCATAAAAATAGAAAACCAATCCTCTAGTTTATGCCCAGTAGAATAATGTTTCCAAATATTATATTCAGTCAGTCAATTAAGTGCCATACATGATGCATGCTTTGGGCGATCATGTCTCGAAAGAGACATGACTGACTGAGCAGAAGATTTATCCCACAGTAGGTTGTCATTACTTTCTGCTGTAGACTGGTTGCCAATAAAGAGTATAGAACCCAATTTGCTCTGCTATTTAACCTATAGCTGGAAAGAGAAGAGATGGATTAATATCATTCCCAAGGATATTTGCATGTAAATGAATGCAATAAAATCAACCAAAGTTGGAACTTGGCTCTGATTTTTTATTCCATGGTGACATTTACTGCATCACAATGTACATATGTTGCACTTCATTGCATTCACTTACACGCAAATACTCTTAGGAAAGTTATCAATTTGTCTCTTTTTTTCCACGTATGGGTTGAATAGCAGGACAGATTGGGTTCAATAGCCTTGGTTGGCAACCAGTCTGCCACAGAAAATAATAGCAACATACTGCAGGAAAATATTCTGCTCAGTCAGTCATGTCACTCTCAAGACATGATTGCCTAAGTATGTATCAGTGGATTCATGTCCTTGACTAGATATCCCTGATTTATTTTTTTAAAACATAATTGATGTCTACTGGCTCAAGCAATCAAAAGTATTAATAAAGACACTCACTTTTGTTGTCCTGACATAAGAAAAAAAGCACTAAAGTTAAGTGTGCTACAGACTTCAATTATTTGTAATTCTGATTACATTTATAATTCTGAGATGAGGTAGGGCTTTTTTTATTTACACTGTTCTGACCGTTGTTCTCATCTTTTTTGCCATGTTTATTGTCAGGTGAAAATGATATATCCCAGTAAGGGAAATAAAGGGTTCAGTTCAAAATTCCTAGCACCTGAAGAAGGCATGAGTGTACAACAACCAAAACATCGTAAACATGGCAATAAAGATGAAGACAACCGTCTGAACAGTGTGAATAATGTAAATGTTCTGTTATGTTGTCATGAATTGAATCTTGAATGTAAATATTTTTGATGCTGCTATGAATATATAAACAATTAAAAGAAATGGATAAATTTAAATTGACGTTTATTCTTAAGGTTTTGATTCAGCTTAAGAATCAGAAGATGTTTTAATGAAAGAATGTTTAACCCAAACAAATTTCATGGCAATTTAAATCTGTTTTTAGCTTGTAAAATCTGTCAGTATGTCATGGCAGTGCAAACATTGCTTTTATATAGTTTTATATACTTTATTAACAGAAAAAAATGTAGGTATATATATATATATATATATATATATATATATATATATAATGCTTAATTGTGATAATTTTTAGCACCAAGGTTTTTTTTTTTTTTTTTTTTTTCAGTGGTTTTACTGATAAAATATATTTTGGCTAGCAGGTTTTTTTATCATAAAGTCCTTGATATCAGAGTGGAGATATATATATATATATATATAGATAGATAGATAGATATCTCTGTGTGTGATGTCCTTCAGAATGTTGGCGATCGTGGCTCTCCAAAATTTTCTGTTCTTTTTAGCTCTTAGTAAGTTTTATCTTCTTGTTATTTATCCTAATCCCTACTTATTTCTTTGTTTGTTTGTTTAATGATATATCAACAACTCATGGGTCATTTAATGCCTAAATTTAATTTTCCTGGAAGCATTGAAGTAATAAAAAAAATGTAATATATGTTATTCTGCTTTCACAATTGAATACATGGTAGATTATTGGTTGGTTGGTTGGTTGATTTTCGTTCGTAGCTTATCAACCACTATGGGTTATTTAATGCCTAAATTTAATTTTCTTGAAAGCTTTGAAGTAATAAAAATGTAATATATGTTATTCTGCTTTCACAAGTGAATACATGGTAGATGACTGGTTGGTTGATTTTGTTTAGTAGCATATCAACCTCTATAGGTTATTTAATGCTGACATTTAATTTACTTGGGTGCTTTGAAGTAATCAACATATATATGTTGTTCTTTCACAATTGAATACATGTAGATGATACTTAGCTTTTGTACATATACATGTTTGTGTGGACATTGTTACTAGAAGTGATGATATATTTGTGTTTTATGTTGTAGTTTTGGTGAAGTTATATTTTGGAATACATTTTGATTTCTTTAAGAAATTGTCATATTATATTATTTAATGTAATGAAAGAGTTCTTCCATATTAGTTGTTGGGTTGGTTAGTTAAGTTTGTTTAGCAGCATATCAACCACTGTGCATTTAATGTCAATTTCTAAATATTGGACTAGATTATCGCTGGCCATGATAATGAGCATTTGAAGTTCTGATTTTTATCTAGGTTCACTTTGATTTGTTTAAAAGCATATAAATTCCTTATGGGTCATTTAATGCTGAAATTTAATTTTCTTGGGAGCTTTGAAGTAATAAAAATGTGATATATGTTATTCTGCTTTCACAATTGAATTCTTGGTAAATGACTGGTTCATTGATTTTGTTTAGTAGCTTATCAACCTCTATGGGTTATTTAATGCTGACATTTAGTTTTCTTTGGTGCTTTGAAGTAATAAGAATATATGTTGTTGCTCTTTCATAATTGAATACATGACCATCTATTATGTATATACATGTTTGTGTGAACAATCATTAGAGGTAGGGATATTTTTTTTATGCTGTAGTTTACTTGAATTTGTATTTTGAAATACAGTTTGATCTAAAAAAATTGTAGAGCATTATATAGATTAATCTCATGAAAGATTTCTTTTATATTGAGTGATGTATTGTTGGTCATTTTACTATAGATATACATTGTTCCTATTTTATATAGAAACGTATTCCTAGTATTTTTGCTTTAGAAATGTATTTTTATACTGTCAAAGGTTTTTGATTTTGTTTGAAGATGGGTAACTATTTGCCCATAGTTGGGACCCTAACAGGTACTACCACCCAACATCAATTAAGAAGTGGTTCTACCCACATGCCTCAAAACCTCCAATATTCTCAATGAAAGTCTTGCTGTCAAATGTAGCTTATCGTCATACCCAAGACTATATTTAAATTTTTATACTTGTTTGATTTTGGTGTACATTGTGGTACAGTGGATATCAGCTTGGAAGGAGAAAATGGGGGTCCGTTTGAATAGCATTTGAATTCTCCACGTTCACTTATGCACAAATACCCTTGGGAAAGGTATTAATCCATCTCTTCCCTCCAGTTATGGGTTAAATAACAGGACAGATTGGGTTCTATAGCCTTGGCTGGCAACCAGTCTATTGCAGAAAGTAATGGCAACCTACTGCAGGATAATCTTCTGCCCAGTGTGTATCACCTATGGCACTTAACTGACTGACTGAATATAATAGTTGGAAACATGATTAAGGCTTCTACTGGGCATAAAGCGGGGGATCAGTTTTATATTGTTATTAAGTTATAAACTGATCCGCCACTAATTACTACTTAATAATAATAATAATAGATCTCTTCCCCCTCTAGCTATGAGTCAAATAACAGAACAGATTGGGTTCTATAGCCTTGGCTGGCAACCAGTCTACCACAGAAAGTAATAGTAATAGCAACCTACTGCAATATAATCTTCTGCCCAATCAGTCATGTCTCTTTTGAGACATGATCACCTAAGTGTGTATCACATATGACACTTAACTGACTGATAGTACGTAAATAAATGACAAAATGGAAAAAAATGTCTTGATGTAAAGCAGTGATTCCTAACTGGCATGTCATTCAAAACATCCTCATATATACATGCAAATACTCATTGCATGAAGGAAACAACAACAACAACAACAACAACAGTAATGCTTCTAGCAAACTTTCCACAAATAATGACCCAGAAAGCAGGTATGATTTGGGAGTCTCCATCTTTATCTTACAATATCCTCAGTCTTTGCTAGTTCTGTGTTGCAATATGCGAAGACCAAATCCGTATAGATATGCCCTTTACTTACTATTGGGACCACTTAATATATTTCAGTCTTTCTAAAATTGTTGTACCATTTGTAAGATACCAAAAGTAAGGCTAGCAATAAATATTTGGTATCTCACTTAAATAACAGCATGTATTTATTGCTAAAAAATCTTCGGCATAGGGATAGAAAATGAATTTGGTAAATATACAAAAATAGAAATTGCTGTAAGACAAGTAAGTGTTTTCTCATCAGACATATATAACCATTCGGTTTGTTGGCATATGTGATAAATGTGTAAGCAACATCTCTTTTGATCCATGACTGACTAAAAAAAAGATTTTCCTCACAGTAGGTTGCTATTACTTTGTGATAGACTGGTTGCCAACCAAGGCTATAGAAGCCAATCTGCCCTGGTATTCAACCCATATCTGGAGGAAGAAGAGATGAATTACCTTTCCCAAGGTATTTGTGCATAAGTGAATGAAACAAATTTGACTGGAAATTGAACTTGGCTTTCTGATTTCTCGTTCTGAGACAATATCCATTACACCAGTCCTACCAAGATTCATTACTGATGGCTACAATCATAACAATTTAAACTCATTTATAAATGGAACTTTGTGTGTGTGTGTGTGTGTGTTACCTATAGACTCCGAAACGGCTGAACCGATTTTCTTCAACATTCTCATACTGTTGAGTATTGGCAAGGTGAAAAAGCTTGATAAATAAGTTCCGCATGACCCCAATGAAAATCAAAAACTTAGGTGTTTTGAAGTGTGCTTGAAGTTCTTTCTGTGTAACACCAATAAACCCTTTCTTGACCAAAATCAGGTCAATAGCTTGATCACGATGAGTCCCTCAAATATTGTCCAAAAACAGTTACATCAGCAAAACATTATGGTGACTGTCTGATAGTCTGCAATTGGTGTTATTCCCTCCAGTTTTCTGGAAGCCAATCAGAGTATTAATGCAGAGCCTTACTACAATCAACTTGCTGACATGCATGAACGTCTGCAAAAAATGGGATCTGCATTGGTTACTCAACATGGTTCAATTCTGCTCCACGATAATATGCAGCCACATGTTGCAAGAATGACATTGCAATAACTCACAGTCTTGGGATATGACAGTTTACCACATCCTCCATATTCTCCTGATCACTTCAGACCACAATTTTGTTTGATTTCCTGAAGAGATGAGTTTATTAACTTGTCGAAGTACATTGTAATTTATAATCAATTTAGATATATGTGTTGAGATTTTTTTATGTATATCATATTGCTCTGGATAATATCATTTTAGCTCACTATACAGATCTATCGCTTAATATTTTATATTAAATAGAAGCTTTTGGATTATCCTCTCCATTTACAGACTTGACATTATATATATATATATATATATATATATATTTTTTTCTTTTTTTTTTTTAATCATTTCACCCCAAGCAAGGCATTTTACTGCCACTGTTGCACAGGGGGTTACATAGAGGAAAGTGATGAAAAAGAGGGTTCAAGAAATGTCAGGAGGAGGGTAATAGACGGATGAGAATACCGGTGTAATGGGGGTGGATTGGATGGAGAAAAGAGCTTGAGCAAATGGATGCGAGTCAGTGAGATAGAAGATGTCTTTGACCTTACATTTAAATTCCTGGAGATTGTAGCTGTCGGGGAAATAGGTATATGGAAGAGAATTCCACAGGTGGGAAGTGTGAGAAAAAAAGCTGTTAGAGTAGAAATTGCAGTTACATATTATTGGTTTCACTGTAAAAGGGTGGGACCTAGTTGCCAATCTAATAGCTTGTGTGAATTCATACTTAAGGGGCACCATCGAGCTTAGTTCATTGGAATAGAAGCTGTGAAAGTATTTGTAGAAGAGGCACAGGGAAGCCACGTCATGCCTGTGAGAGAGTGACTGCAGCCGGGTTGCCAAAACAAACAATTAAAAAATAAATAAAATACTAGAAATAAAAATTAGAATTCATTGATTGTAATGTTTTGTCTGGAAAAAATTTATTTTAAATTGGATGAAAAGATCTTACATTCAGTACGCTATTACCACAAGTGGCTCTTAAATGTAGCATGATGTGAATCTTAATTAAAAAGTTGCATATCTCTTGTGTTGAATCTTAATGCATGTCTAAATGCATAGGCTGAATCTTATTAGCTTCATGCATCTCCAACACTTTCTCCTCAGTTTTTTGCCATTCTTTATTAGGTTTAAGTTATAAAAATTTTAATTGAAAACTTCTTAAATCATTTTTTAGGTCAGCATGGTTATTTTCATATATATATATATATATATATATATATATATATATATATTCGGTCCTGGGCATGATGGTAAACTGCATCTGGCAGCAAGGCCTCTGATTATGAAGTTGTGAGAAGCATGGAACCACCTCTTAATTGCTGTTGTTCTCAGGTTCACCCTTACCTAGAGTGGTAGCACCTGTTAGGGTCCCAGCTATGGGCAAATAATTAACACTCAAATTGGGGTCAAAATACTATAAAAATATACTTTTATAGAAATATGTACATAAAAATAGACTTTTATAGAAAAAAAAAATATGCATTTTTGAAGAAAAAAATTATTACCATAACACATTTTTGAAGGAAACAATTATTTTCAGCAAAACATTCTTGAATACAAAACTAGAAGACATTTTCAGTTTTCTAAAATAAAAAAGAATAAAAACAAAAAAATTTAATTAAAATCTGACTAAATCAACTTTCTCACTATAACCGAACATTAAAAAAAAAAAACAACTCAAAACCTCACCTTTTGGCATTGAATAACCCACAGAATTTGATATGCCGTTAAACAAAACTCAAACTATATATATTTTAGAGGTTGTATTTGTTGCCATATCTTGTCAGGTGCTCCTGGTATTTATCTGGAAGTTCTCAACAAAATCCAAAAAAAGGATCTACAATGTAGTCTGTCCTGATTTGGCAACTTGCCTTTAGTCTCTTTATCACTGATGGGATGTGGCTTCCCTCTGTTTTTTTTCACAAGTATTTTCACGGATTCTACTCTGACAAGTTTCTCATGAATTTACTCTTGCAACTATGCTCCACTCTTTTACCATCAAAACAGGCAAATGTAAATGCCACATCTTCTAGTAATTTCTTTTCTCATACATCCTGTCTGTTGAACTCCCTTCCCCATGCTTACTTCCCCGATAGCTACAATCTCCAACGTAAATTACCATCTTTTATCACCTTGACTCCCACCTCTCTTTTGCCCTGTTTTCAACATTCCCTGTAAGCTTTTGTTTTTCTTTTCTGTCTTTCCTCTCTTCTCACTGCAAACCCCTACACACCAGTGGCAGTACTGCCTTGCCTGAGGTGAAATGATAATTAAAGAAAAAAAAAATGAATGCTTCTGCTACAACTTGAAATTTGGCAAAAACTTGTCGGTTGCTAAGTTGATTTCATTCGTTACTACTGTAAGTATACTGAGTTGAATTGCTATGCTGCATTCATGATGGTAAATCATTTCCGTCCCCTCCATGTTTCTTTGATAAGTAAATTTCATTTGATTAGTTTAATTCCCATAATTGTTACAGATTCCTCGGAACATGCTTCCTTAATCACTACAAACTTGACTTTTTCAATTTGAAAGTTTAATAATATCTATTCTACATAGTTCTTACATCCTTCTTCCCACTTCCTTACAGAAATCTTATTCAGTAACCACCTACCTTGAGTGGCACTTGGGCCTTGTATTAGGTGAATTATAATTTTTTTTTTTCTAATCTCACCTTTTCTTATGGAAATGATACTTAAACAGACTAACATATATAATAAAAAGTATAAAGAAAACCATTAAATTCCCTTCATTTTAACATCGTGTGACATTGCACTACACATGAAGGAATTCTAAAACTAAAAATTTTGTGTTAATCTTTTTGAATCATTTATGAGTGTTTTTTTTATAGTTGCCAATATGTAATTTGGAATAAAAGTCATTTCATCTTTGTCTTGATAAAGTCCATCACTGAACAAAACACATAGGCAAGCAAAATACAGTTTTCCTCTTGTCTTTTTATTTAACTATATATATATATATATATACACACACACATATATATATATATGAAAGATGTAGTTATGCATGAAAACTATACATGCACATATATATATATATATATATATATATATATATGTGCATGTATAGTTTTCATGCATAACTACATCTTATATATATA
This sequence comes from Ascarosepion bandense, assembly GCA_037127315.1. Lineage (NCBI taxonomy): Eukaryota > Metazoa > Mollusca > Cephalopoda > Sepiida > Sepiidae > Ascarosepion > Ascarosepion bandense. The sequence goes on along the minus strand of JBBBDQ010002692.1, from coordinate 412,676 downwards.
TATATATATGAATGCTATATACACACACACATATATGTGAAAGATATATATATATATATATATATATATATAAATGAAAGAGAAGCATATATATGAATGGACCTTAGAAATTTGTTAGACACCTGGGAACATGTACTGAAAGGAGATTTGTTTTTGTAGTAAAATTTATGAATGTTATAGAACATATATCTGTAACTATGATCCCCAATGTGGATTATTATAAAAGATAAATCTACTGAACTGGTAGGTATGAATTTATAAAAGAGCAGCAGATATAAGCTTTGTAATGAAGATTCTGATAGTCCCAAGGGTGTTATATTCATGCAGTTCTGTTGGGAAATGAATGTTATGTATTCTACACCATACATTTTTCTTGCTCTAAAAAGATCTTGTTGAAAAGATTACCTGATTTTATTGTATCATTGATCTTGCGAATTTTTAATGCAACGGTTGAAAAGGATGATGAATCATGGAACTTTATTAGAAAATATAGTGTAGGAAGTTGCAGTAGTAATTGTTTATTACTTTGGCAGATGTGTCTACAGATGGACCTGTGTATTATAAACACTGTTTTAGTTGAAAGATAAAATTAAGACTACATGGATCCATGCCAAGGCTCAAGGCAATTGCATTTTATCAATTATATTCTGACAAGAAAAGATATATAGGACTTGTATAACATTTGTGTAATGCAGGGCACAGAGTGTTAGCCTGACCATTTTGTACAATCAAAGGTCAAACTTGTTGTCAATTCCAAGTTTAGAGGCGATGGGGTGACCTCTCCATAAGAGATTGAATATTGTTTGTCCGAAAAATAGGATTGTTTGAGATGAATTGGTGGATATGTAATGGAGCATGTGAATAAATGAATGGGCTTTAAAAAGTTCACGTATATATAATGTCTGTGTCAATATTCCCAGTTTTGTCAAGAAGTAATATCAGGATTGGTTTGACAAAGCCATGGAGATTCAGGCAATGACAACTCTGGTTAAAGGTGGTTATCCTACTAAGAAATACACAAGATTGCCCACTATGCAGTCAAAAGAGTGAAAACAAATAAGCAGTGACATGTTTTAAGTATTCAAAGTGGTGGAAGACAGGATCTAATTAAATTCAGTTTGCTACTAACTTCAACAGGACGTGTGTTGTGGTGCAGTGGATATCGACTCGGAACGATAAATCACAGTGCCGAGTTCAAATTCCAGTTGAATTCCTTGCATTCACTTATGCACAAATACCCTTGGGAAAGGTATTAATCCATCTCTTCCCTCCAGTTATGAGAAATAATAGGACAGATTGGGTTCTATAGCCTTGATTGGCAACCAGTCTACTGCAGAAAGCAATGGCAACCTACTGTGGGATAATCTTCTGCCCAGTCAGTCATGTCTCTTTCGAGACATAATTGCCCAACACATGTATCTCCCATTTCACTGGTGTCATTGTGCACTAAGATTTCCTTAGGTTGGCATTGTAGATGCCAATCTAAGGAAATCTTGAACAGGTGGAAGGAACATTTTAATAGACTATCCCAAGCTGATAACTTTATAGGTTCCATATTGATCAGTGGAAATCATTTTGGCAAACGCTCTCTCTTCTGAAGATGTGAAAATAGCCATTAACAATTTAAAGTCTTCTGACAGGAATGATTAGTGTGAAAGTCAGAATTTGATGCATTGTCTTGTGGTTGTTTTGGAATGAATCTGTTCCAAAAGATTGAAAAGATCCTTTAATTATGGTGCTTTATAACAGAAAGTGTAGCAATTCTCCCTACTTTCTATTTCCAGGAAGATATTGTACATTATTGTCATGCTTGACAAGATGCTTGTTCACATTGCTAATTAGGTTTGCCATACTTTCAGATTGGTTCTGATATGGTCATTTCAGTTAAGAAGCTTCAGGAAAATTACATTGAACACTGGATGGAAACATCTCAGATATTTGTTGATTTGACAAAGGCTTTCAATAGACTTAATGGAGACATTTTGTGGAAAATCTTTGAAAAGCTTGTGTTTACTGATCAGTGTGTCCGTATAATGCCTTTTTCAATAATATGAAATGCATGTGTGTTTAAACTGATTAATGTCAAGAATACTGTGAAATGGAGATATACGCATCCCAAGAATGTTTGTGCTTTATTTCACAATAATATTTCAAATGGAGAATATGCAACACCTTTTGAATTCATTTCCAAAAGATCTTTTAGGTTTAACTGTAATATATTACTTTGAATATATCTAGTGGATAAAATTGACAGATAGATCCAGCCATAGGTAAGGTCAACAAAAGTGACAACCGGCTTGAAAGATGGCGAGTCCAGCTGAGTGTGATTGACAGATCCGGCCATAGATTACGTCAACAAAGCGAAAATTCCTCCTTCAAAAAAATGCATGGGTGAAGAGACCTGGCCATGTGGATTGTGTGGGAGTTTTAAGACTATATAAATTTTAGAATTTTGGCTGGAAAAAAAAAAAAAAAGAACCACGCTGGTTTCTGACTCTCAACAGCTTCTTCATGTGCCTAAACCCTCTTCATCTACTCTGCTGCTTCACATAAGCATCACCAATGAAGAAAAAAAAAAGACAAGATTTTTATATATATGTTTTCCTTGTTTTCCAGTGGTAGTAAAAGACATTACAATCAAACGGAATAAGACAGAGGATATATTGAGCTGCACCAAGAAAACAGTATTCTAAACTCATCATTGAGATTTATAATAAAAAGCTGTAAGTTGTGAACCAGTTTATATACATCAGTAACCCTTTGAGCATGACACGTAAGTTGGACATGTGTTTTATAGATTATGTAACTCCATTTATCAAGAATTTTTACTGGCAACAAACCGCTTATATACGGACAGGTAACGAGTTCAGCAGATATACAAAGATAGAAAGGGGCGTAAGACAAGGATGTGTCTTTTTACCAGATCTGTTCAACTTGTACAGCGAGAATATTTTGAGAACCCAAGAAGTTATACCTGGATTTGTCATCGGAGACCACAATTTAAACAACTTAAGGTATGCAGATGATACAGTGCTGATAGCAGACACAGAAAGGAAACTAAAAGACATCCTACAGAAGATAGCTGAAGAGAGTGACAAGAAAGGACTACAAATAAACTGCAAGAAAACTGAATGCATGGTCATCAGTAAAAAGGGCAGCTCAATATGCCAAATACAGCTCAGGGATACTAAAATCAAGCACGTACAAAAATTTAAATACGTGAGAAGTGTTATAACAGAAGATGAAAGTATGACACAGAGATCTGAAGGTGAATTGGCATGGCGAAGGAAGCATTCCAGAAGTTGAGTAAAGTATTAAGAAATAGGAGAATTTTGCTAGAAACAAAGAAGAGAGGACTGGATTGCTATGTGTTGTCAGTTCTTCAATATGGTAGTGAATGGTGGACAATATAATCAAAGATGAAGGAAAACTTGAAGCAACTGAAATGTGGTTCTACTGAAGGATGCTGCGGATATCATGGATCGAGCATGTGAGCAATGATGAGGTCTTAGAAATGATGGAAACCAAAAGGAAATTAATACTGAGCATCAGGAAGAGACAGCTGAAATTCCTGGGACATTCAATGAGGAAGGAGGTCTTAGAGAACTTGATACTAACTGTCCAGTTAGAGAGAAAAAGAGACATAGGAAAGCAACAGACAACGTATTTGAAGGACCTAATCAGATGGATGATGGAACGAGGGTTGCATGGTGTAACAGGAGAAGGCGTGCTGAGAGCCACCAGGGATGGGGAGACGTGGAAAGCCATGACCGCCTATGTCCTAAAGGAACAGGGTACATACAAGAAGAACTTCATTTATTGGAGTACATCAGAAAGAACTGCTAGAATTGCTGAATATTGTTGACATATTTTTTGAGGATATTAGAATAACAGAGAATCTTATATTGTTACCAATATATTAGCATATGGATAGAAAATGATTTCAGTAAATATGTAAGGATGTGCATTGTGGTGCAGCGGATATTGACTCAGAATGACAAATCGGGGAGCCGAGCTTGAATTCCAGTTCAATTTGTTGCATTCACTTATGCACAGATACCCTTGGGAAAGGTATTAATCCATCTCTTCCCTCCAGTTATGGGATAAATAATAGGACAGATTGGATTCTATAGCCTTGGTTGGCAACCAGTCTTCTACAGAAAGCAATGGCAATCTACTGTGGGATAATGTTCTGTCCAGTCAGTCAGGTCTCTTTTGAGATATGATCGCCCAAGTGTGTATCACGTATGGCACTTAACTGACTGACTGAATATAATAGTTGGAAACATGATTAAAGCTTCTACTGCACATAAAGTGGGGGATTGGTTTTATCTTGTTATGAAGCAATAAACTGATCCCCCACTAATTACTGCTTAATTATGTAATAGATCTCTTCCCCCTCTAGCTATGAGTCAAATCAGTACAGATTGGGTTCTATAGCCTTGGCTGGCAACAAGTCTACCGCAGAAAGCAATGGCAACCTACTGTAGGATAATCTTCTGCCCAGTCAGTCATGTCTCTTTCAAGACATGATCATCCAAAGTGTGTATCATGTATGTCACTTAACTGAACAATGCAAAAATAGAAAGGCATGTAAAACAAGGATGTGACTTCTCACTGAACTTATTCTATCTATACAGTGATGTGATTCTAAGAGAATTAGAAGTATTACCAGGATTCATTATTGCTGGCCACAATTTTAACAACAGAAGATATACAGATGACAGTGTTGAAAGAAAACCTAGAAAAGAAACTGCATGAACTGCTACTGAGAACATCTTCCCAATCAGTCATGTTTCTTTTGAGACATGATCGCAAGTATAATACTTGGAACTCTAATTCTTTAACTTGAATGCAAGCGATCACTTCAACATGCACAGCTTATCTGACAAAAACATCTTCGTTTAGTCCAGTTCCATGAACTCATTTATGGAGCATCATCCAAAAATACCAGTGTCATAAAACAATTTCTGTCCAATCAGGAAAATGAATGCAGTATTTAAAGCAGCAATTTCTGAGACATTGGCTGATGATAAAAGCCCACACCAATTTCATCTACCATGGCAGATCTGATCAGAATAGCTTTAGTGAATTGAGTTACTATGGTTTGAATTTGAGTTTGAACAGCAGATCAACCTCTGTGGGTTATTTAATGCCAAAAAGGTGGGGTTTTAAGGTATTTTTTTTTTAATGTTTGGTTATAGAGAGAAGGTTGATTTAGTCAGATTTTAATGAAAATATTTTGGTTTTATTCTTTTTTATTTTAGAAAACTGAAAATGTCATCTAGTTTTGTATTTGAAAATGTTTTGCTGAGAATATTTTTTCTTTCAAAAATGTGTTATCATAATTTTTTTCTTCAAAAATATATTGTAATATTTTTCCTTCAAAAATGCATATTTTTCTATAAAAGTCTGTTTTTATACATATATTTCTATAAAAGTGTATTTTTATACTTTCATAGTGTTTTGAGTTTAGTTTGAGGGTTAACTATTTGCCCATAGCTGGGACCCTAACAGGTGCTACCACTCCGGAGTCAAGTTGAACCTGAGAACAACAGTAATTAAGAGGTGGTTCCATGCTCCTCACAAACTTCCAATCAGAAGCCTTGCAGTTGGATGTGAGCTACTAAAGGGAATTAACTGAAACTGAGATATCCAAAAAAGGCATGACACATGGAATATAGATGTTGGTTAGTTCCTGTGACTTGCCCCAAAGAGTAGCAAGTTCAATACTAGGCTACAGCAGTGGTGAACAAGTAACTTGCAGACTTAGAGGGAGTTAACAAATCATGGTATTATGCAAGGAATGAGGTTGATATACCCCAGTGATTGCAATAAATGGTTTGGTTCGAAATTCCTAACACCTGAAGAAAGCCAGAGCATACAATGGCCGAAACGTCTTACAAATGGCAACAAAGATTAGGACAATAGTCCGAATAATGTAAATACTATCTCATTTCAGAAATATAAACAAGTAATAAAAGAATGGGTTTCAATGAGACAGAAGATGATGACTGACATTGCATTTAAAGGTTTGAAGATCATACTTGACAGGAAAGCAGGAAGAGAAGTGTGGCTATACCTTCTATAAATCCTGTCTATGTGCTATGTTTGCCACAGCTACACTACCTCATTGCCTCTTACAACTTAGTTCATTTTTAAAAGTTGACCCAGGTAAAACTATCTAGATATCTCTAATGTTTTACACTTCAGTTTATATAATAATATTGTGCTAAAGGTTTTTACTGAAAACACTTTTCACTTTTGTTATTTAGTTAGACGTCTTCAGATAAGGTTGGTTTCCATCCTGCTAGAAATGACCGCAAAACACATTCCCCTGTCTAGTTTTTAAGTAGAAGCACACAAATGCATGCTGGGATTTATTCCTGGTCAATAAAATAGGCCAGTACTTGGTTTCATCTGACTCAGTCCTGGTCTCTCTTGCTTTTGTATATCAATCTCAAATTCTTAGTTTGTGAACTTTTTACCTTATTATTGTTAATTTTCCTGGCATATATTATCTGTTTGCTTTATATTATATTTCACCCTGTTCTTTTCTTTGCATTTTATTCATTGCACATTGGCTCAATCGTTTCAGTCAGGATTTGGATTAATCATCCAGAATGCTGACATCTTCAATGGCCAGACACTATTGTATAACATTTAATCTGTAGCATAGAGCTTCTTTTGTCAAAACTGATATCAAGTAAGCCTCCAGCAACTCAATGTCTTTAGAATTATTCTAACTCTCATCTTTCTTGAGCCTTTATATATATATCCAAAGCATCAGATTCTTCATCCTGGAATGTTGGTCATTTCACTTTTCAAAAGATTCTGGCATTAGAATGAAACTTCATCCAAGTTTTTTCATATTCCAAGCATTTGCATTTTAGAGTTTGTGCTTTTTAGACCAATTTTATTTTCAGATTTGTTTTGAGAAACAATATTTTCTTATCTTTTCATTCATCTCTGAAGTTCATGTTTTTGAAACAAACCTATAAACATAAATTTGGAAATACTGTCAAGACAACCAATGCTATTTTGTTCCAACTTGTGTTCAATACGGACACAAACCAGCCTGGAATTTTATAAACACCAACATGCAAAATTCATTGAAAACATGAATGTGATTCATACCTCTCACTGCAAAAAAAAAAAAAAAGGAATTACAAATGGTAGAAGCCCTTATTATATTAAAAAAAAAAGACCCAACAAACACTTAAGATTAATTATGTGTAAAGCTGAAATGTACTGGTAATATTTCAAAATGAAGAATATGTATAAGTTCAACAACTTTTATACTGTCTACAATAGCACTTACATTACTATAATAAATGGTAACAAAAAATTAACTTTGGAAATATTTAACAGTTTAGTTAAAATCATTCAGAACCAACAAATTTTTGAACAATTTTTCATTCATTAAATTGCTAATAAAAGACACATGTACATATAAAATAAAAATAATAAAAAAAGTCAACAAAAATACCCTGTTAGTATTGTTAAGGAAAACATCTATTAAAGAAGGTTTGCTGCCTAAATAAATATTTGTAAAAACCTTGAATAAGTTCTTGCTGGTTTTCATGAAAAGTAATGTTTTATTTACAAAAATTAATAAGAAACATGTCACTGAAACTATTGTCCATTTGCTAGCCACTACTTTTTACCATCTTTCTAGCATTATTTGAATTCGATGTCAGAAAAACATGTCTTTTGAGGCTAAACACTAGTCCATCTATTTGTTTGCCTCTTCAAGAGAATGAAAGTTCTGCTCAGCCAGGCCATGTGTCATCGATCATAACAAGTGATAATCAAACAGGACAATGTCTGCAGAATACGACAGGTGGGGTAGGATTTCTCATTTAAGTATTTCCAAATAGATTTTCACCCATTCTGCAACATGTAGCCTGGCATTGTCATGTTTTAAAATCCCTTTGTCATGTCTCTGCTTGTACAGCGTCTTATTTTTCTTTAATCCTCAGCTCAAATACATCAATTGTAATTGATAGCAATCTCTTGTGATAGTTTGAGCAGCTTATAATAGACTACACCCAGCTGATCTCACCAAATGCAGAGCAGAAGCTTTGAACCATGGATATTCGGCTTTGCCACCAATGTCGATGCATGGTTGGGCTTACCCCATGATCTAAGTTCAATTTTCATTGCCAGTCACAATATGATGCAAAAAACTTTTTCATTTGTGCTGTTGAAGCAGCTGTGACGACATCATTTAATGTCTCTTGATTCAACTCATATGGCACCCAGTATCCTTGCTTTTGAGTCATTCCTAATGCTTTTGAACATTTCAAAACTTTTGTAATCAACTCTTAATGATTCTGAAAGTTTAGATTGTGCCTGAGATGAAGTAATGCCTCCAATTCATTGTCTGTAAACTCTTTCATTGCTCCAGAGCGTTTTTTTCATCTTCAACATCAAAATCATTATTTTTGAAGTGTCTAAACCAATCTTTGCATGTGTATGATCACTGTAAGTTTTAACAAGAATTCTGTGTGCTTCAGCTGCAAATTTTTTGTATAAAATAGTGCAGTAAAATTCCCTGCATATACACTTTTTGGCATGAAATTCAACATGTTTAACGCTATGAAAAACAAAGTTGTTTATATTTTGGTGAAATAGCATACACTGAATTTCAAGCTTGCTTATGATACTTCCTTATGTGTTACATCTGAAACTACATGCACACAGTTCTGGGAATTGCATCTGTTGGAAAACAAATTATTCAAGGTCTTAATCTATATATATTAGGATTCCTTGAATAAGATGTCAACAGTTATGTGACTTAAAAGGATTTTTTGTGTTATCAACTAGAATTTTTTGTAGGGTTTCTGTTACTTCATGAGTAAATAAATGCTTCTTAATAGCACTCTGATTTGACAGGTGACATGTAAAGTGTCTACTTAATGATGTGGTAGTATATCAGATAAAGGTAATTGATTTGTGACAAGAAACAGTCTTGTACTGAGCATCTATTCACAGAAGAGTTAAGTAAGTTTTGAAAAGTATTAGTAATTTCTGTTCTACATTCTTTAGATGTCTCAGTGCATCTGATGGGCTAACAACTCTTTATATATTTAAAGTGATCATGAGCTTCTCAATAAAACATACACCATTGAATAACTTATCTAATTAGAATTGAGTAGAATTTAATATTTTGAAATTTACTATTTATAAGAGTGATACAAAATACGTCATTCTGCTGTTTTGGATAATATGTGTATCTCTGATACCCACAACATGAAAGAGTTTTGCTATTGTTCTTTTAGATTTCCTCTCATGGCAGAATCTGACAAAAAGAGTTGTTGAAGACAAGTTTCAAAATAGGTGGCTTCAAAATGAATACAAAAAACTAGGTGTGGAGTGAGTAGCCATTGTCAGATAGAAAATAACAGAACGAACAAACATTTGATAAAGTTTGCAATAAAAAAGAAAAGAACAGGACAAAATAAAATTTCAAGTAAAGAAACAATACATGCAAGACAAATTAACAGTAATAAAGTTCACAAACTGAACAGTGTTTCCAAAAAAACTGTTTATGGATTTGATTCAAAAACATGAATTTCAGTGATGCATAAAGAGCTAAAAAAATATTGTTTATCAAAACATATCTGAAAGTAAAATTGGTCTCAAAGCATGAACTCTGAAATGCAGATACTTCGATGAAACTTCATTCTAATGTCAAAACCTTTTTAAAAGTGAAATGACCAACATTCCTAGATGAAGAACCTGATGCTTTGGATATATATATATATAAAGGCTCAAGAAAGATGATTAAATGATAGTTTGAACAATTCTAAATACATTGATTTGCTGGAGGCTTACTTGATATCAGTTTTGACAAAAGAAGCTCTATGCTACAGATTAAATGTTATACAATAGTGTCTGGCCATTGAAGGTGTCAGCATTCTGGATGATTAATCCAAATCCTGACTGAAACGATTGAGCCAATGAGCAATAAATAAAAACACAAAGAAAAGAACAGGGTGAAATATAATATAAAGCAAACAGATAATATATGCCAGGAAAATTAACAATAATAAGGTAAAAAGTTCACAAACTAAGAATTTGAGATTGATATACAAAAGCAAGTTCAGACAAGTGAACTCAAGGCAAGAGAGACCAGGACTGAGTCAGATGAAACCAAGTACTGGCCTATTTTATTGGCCAGGAATAAATCCCAGCATGCATTTGTGTGCTTCTGCCTAAAAACTAGACAGGGGAATGTGTTTTGCGGTCATTTCTAGCAGGATGGAAACCAACCTTATCTGAAGACGTCTAACTAAATAACAAAAGTGAAAAGTGTTTTCAGTAAAAACCTTTAGCACAATATTATTATATAAACTGAAATGTAAAACATTAGAGATATCTAGATAGTTTTACCTGGGTCAACTTTTAAAAATGAGCTAAGCCATAAGAGGTAATGAGGTTGTGTAGTTGTGGCAATCATATTACATAGACAGGATTTATAGAATGTGTTGTCAGTAAAAACCTTTTACTTACTATTATTATATAAACTGAAGTGTAAAACCTTAGAGATATTTTGATGATTTACCTGGGTCAATTTCTAAAAATGCACTTGGCCATAAGAGGCAATGAGGTAGTGTAGCTGTGTCAAACATAGTGGACTGAATAAAAACACAAGAAAAGAACAAGGCAAAATATAAAATGAAGCAAACAAACAATATATCTCATTAAAATTAACAGTAATAAGACAAAATGTTCACAAGCTAAGAATTGGGCTTGACAAACAAAAGTTTGTTCGGACAAGTGAATATAGCTTACTAACTTCGAGACAAGACAGACTAAGAATGAGATAGATGAAACTGAGAATCAGCCTATTTATTGGCTAGGAAGAAATCCCAGCATGCATTTGTGTGCTTCTGCTTATAAAATGGGGAGGAGAAAGTGGTTCGCATTCATTACTAGATGGTTTGAAATCAACAAGGTTTTTTTCTTTTTAATGATAGTAAAATCCAAATCAAACTGTGAAGACATTTGGACAAAGACAAACTGTTTAAGTGTGTGAATGGGGTTTTATCAAAGTTTGTACAAGGAGCAAATTGTATCAGTTTGTTTTTATACAAAGTCTTGTATGAATAGAATAATTAAGGAACATGTAGGAAAAAGAAATGTCTTCAATCTAACGTTTAAGCATCTTCAGAGATTTTTTTTAAAGACAAAAGATTTTAAAAAGTTTAAAGAAACAGTTTGTTGATTGAGGCTTTATGTAATTGGTCAAATACATGTCATGTGTAATTAAGCAATGAATATTTTTAAATATAGAGAAAAAAACTTATATCTAAATCTAAACTTATTTATAAATGGAACTTTGTGTGTGTGTCCATTACCTATAGACTCCGAAACGGCTAACCGATTTTCTTGAAAATTTACACATTTGTACTATAAGCATCTGTGAGTGTTCTCAGCTAGGTTTTGTGTTGAGGTGCCCTCTATAAATATTGAAAATCAATAATCAAAATAATCAGTTTATAGAAGGAGTGGTCCGATTTTAATCAAATTTGATACACTCATAGACAAAGACATGAGAAATGATATTCAGAAGTTTTAAGGTTGCAGTTCTTACAATAGTGCAGAAAATCGATAATATATATATAAAAGGCAAGATGTTTTTTGTGTGCATCTGTTTATCTGCTTGTATGTCTATTTTTCAGCTCTTTTATTTTAGTTTTTGCTTCGGGTTTGGCTCTAAGTAGGTATAATTGTAGTTCTTAGTTTCAGCCATGATACCATTTACTCAGGACTTATTTAGCCTTCAAAATGTTTACAACAAAAAATCTTATTTGATATCGATACCAGGAAATCAAAATTTGACTTACATCCATTCATTTTTCTTTCAGTCTATGGTTTCGTTTTAACTGGAAACAACTATTGCTTTTTAGTCTTTCATGCCAACATCCAAAGAGTCTGAGCTCCTGGACCACGGATTAGTTTTAAAACTTTCATTACTCCCGAGCAATGCACAGGCTATACTGCTAGTCTGTTTATATGTGTGTGTAATAAAAAGCAATGCATATTTTAAAAAGAAGTGTACGTATGCAAAGATAATGCTGTTCAGATTGGGAGGTGAGTATATATAATCTGTGATGGTCATTAGCATATCATAGTGAAGCAGAAACCATACTGTTTATCAGAGAAGAGGCTGTGGGCTGTAAAATGTTAAACTACTTCAGCATTGATAATAGTCTTGAACACTTTGTCAAAAATCAGTAGGAGGCTGATAGGACAATAATTAGTGTTCTCTAGAGTTCTTAAATACAGAAACTACAGAGGAGGACTTCCAGTAGGCAGGAAAAGCCAAAAGCAGAAAGACAGTAGTTGTAGAGCTTGAAGAGGATGGAGGAGAGTTCAGGGGCACATTTCTTTAGGATGATGATTGTGATTATATCATCTCCACTCGACTTCTGTGGGTAAAGCTTTGAAATTATTTTAGAGACCAGCTAGGGGGTAATATTAACATCACTCAGTTGAGCCTCAGTTCTAGGTGGGAAGTCAGGTGTAAATACCCCAGTGAATCAAATGTTGAGTTGGTGTAGAATCTATGAGCAAAGCACTCAGCCTTGTCTGCAGAAGATGTAAGTGTTATGTCGCCAAGTATAAATGAATAACTCAACAACAGAATCAGAATATAAGTTGTATTCCGCGGAAAGACGGTTAGTATGTACAGAAGTGATTAGTAATATTTACAATAGAAAAGATACAATAGTCCAATCCGTCGTAAGACGTGTGTATACGTGATTACTTCCGGTACGCCACCGGAAGTGTGTCTAACTCTTGCACTGACTCTCAAGTGACTCTCTATGACTCTCTACAACTCCGTACGACTCTGTATGACTCTCCTTGTAGAGAATCCACCATTGCTATATATAGCAATGGGAACAGTCCATTATGTAGTCAGATAGGGGTGGCGCCCTAACAGTAAGGACCTGAAATTTATTGATTAAAAAGGTGGGATTGAGGGCTTGCTGTTGCTTAACACATTTTTACAGACTTGCCAGTAGATCTTTGAAGCTGAACTTGTGAAATGTTACATGCTGCTTCAGCAAAAAACAGGTTAGCATCATTTAGGATCCTATTGCACTCATTATGAGCAGAGGCGAAAAGTTACCTATTATGGTCAAATGCATAGCCAGAAGTGATTCCTGTGGACAAAAGTAGCTGAGCAAGCAGGGGAAAACCAGCAAGATTAATGAGGTTTAAGTCGGACATTCCTGGCTGGAATGAAAGCATTGATGCCAGCTTTAACCCAAGAGGTGACCTCAACTGCACAGTCTTCAACGAGAAGCCTAAAAACCTAAAAGCCTAAGAGACATTTTACAGGAAATCAGAGAATGACTCTCAGTTTGCTCTTTGGTAGCAGTAAGATATTCTTCTGGTCGGAGGTTCCTGGCAAAAAAGGGTGCGGAAGGATATATTAATGGAAACAATGGCATGATCAGAGTTGCCAAGAGGGCAAAGCTACATGACATGGCAAGAGTCAGGAATAGAAGTGAAACAGATCTAGAAGTTAGTCATGTCCATTAGGGTTACTAGAGAAATGCGTGGAGAAAGCCACTACTTGCATAAGGGTTTGAGTGATTGAAAAGTTAATGGTATGAACACCAGCAAGATCTGTGACAGAGTTTTCCAGACATTTGGTGTGGTAGGCATTAAAGTCCCCAAACACAAATATATGAGTGAATGGATGAGAGTAAATGGCCTTACCTATATTGTTTGAGATGCTGTCAAGTATGGAACAATCTGAAGAGGAAGGGGTGAAGTAGATAAAGAAAGTCTACGGCTATATTGTGTTGAATGCACCAGTTCCCATCCGATCACTGAAGTTAAGCAACATCGAGCCTGGTTAGTACTTAAATAGGTGACCATTTAGGAATACCAGGTGCTGTAAACGTAAGGACCAAGAATGATCCACCGGTCCTCCAGATTTGGGGGTTGGGTACAGGGCTAACAATCTTGTCCCATAAAAAAACAGTTTGTTACAGAAACAGCAACAAAAAGTTGCTGCCCTATGCACCATTGGGTGTGATGGATAAATGATGAGATAAAGAAAAGCTAGCTAACCAGACTTAGTAAAGAGAGATGGAGACATATAGGAATGGTTTGGAGATTCAAAAGAAATCATCCTAGCTAGAGGGAGATGTTCACTGACATAAACTCCAATTCCATGCATATGGACATTAGAGTCCTTTCTAAAGAGAAGATAACCAGGGACATAGAAATCAGAGAAAGGGATAGAAGGGTCAAGGTTAGTTTCATAGAGATCTAAGATGTTAAGTGAGGTTATGTGGAGGAAGGGTTTAGTGTTGCAAAAATTGGTACGGATACCACAGACGTTCAAGAAAGAGATGTTAACGGGTTTAGGTGATTTTAGATTAAAAGTACATCTCAGTTATCCTATCCTGCAGAAGGTAACAGGAAATCAGTCTATTACCCCTCCTAAGAAAAATTGACAAACAAAAAAACAAGTGACTAGAGCTTTGTAAAGTGACATATATGACAGTTGTCACTTGACTGTTATTGGAGAAACGTGTTGGGAAATCCACCACTTGCGTAAGAGATTGAGTGATTGAAAAGTTCATGGTATGGACACCAGTAAGATCTGTGGCAGTTTTCCAGCCACTTGGTATGGTCGGCATTAAAGTCTCTGAACACAAATATATGAGCAAATGGATGAGAGGAAATTGCCCTGTCTATATTGTTAGAGCTGTTGTCTAGTACAGAGCAGTCGAGAGGAAGGGAGTGGTAGAAAAAGAAAAGATAGCTAATCGAACTTAGTAGGAAGAAACATGTGTGGGAATAATCTGGAGATTCAAGCAAAATCACCCTTGCTAAATGGAGATGTTCACTGATATAAACACCAAGTCCATACATATGGACATTGGAGTCCTTTCTAAAGAGAAGATAACCAGGGACATAGAAAGGGATAGAGAAGGGTCAAGGTTAGTTTCACAGAAATCTAAGATGTCAGGTGAGGTTATGTGGAGGAAGGATTCAATGCTGCAAAAATTGGTACGGATGCCACGGATGTTCGAGAAAGAGACACTAACAGGTTTAGGTGATTTTTGTTTAGTTGCTTTAGTTTTAATTCTTACTGTGTAGGATGTCAGAGTTTTTTTGGTAAGGAGAGGCCTAGAGTAGTAGTATCAGTCAGTCATCAAATGCAACATGTGCAGAAAAGAATTGTCCTCCTAGTAACTCTATGGGTAATAGGCAGAGAGGGGAAAGAGACAAGAGGTAACAAAAATAAAACTGCTTCAAAAACCATAGCAACTTTAGGAACAAAATGCTCAGGGAACGAACTTCATAAAACACCATTGCAAATTGCCTGAAGACAGCACTCATGGTAGAAACCTAGGTCGTGTAATAACTCGTTTGCAAATAGAATATATATATATATATATATATATATATTCTTCCTCACCTTTTGTAGTAATATGAGTGTCATATGTGTAACACAACTGAAATTTATGGCAGATGATTACTGTTACCATTATCTTTGCATTGACCCCCAAAAAAACAAAACAAAAAAAAAAACGTAAGAGTAGTCATTAACTGGCAGGGTTCTTGGATTATAGCCAGAAATTTGACTTCCTAACACCATAACATCAATGCTTTCTCATTGTAATTTCTATCATGAAATCCTTCAGTTATTACAGATACTTTCACTCTGCTTATTCAATATTCACTTGATTAGCATCATTCTATTCCTACCATTTATTAATTCTTCTAATATTGATCTTGGTATGTCTACCCATTTGCTTCTCAGTTGTCTATTTACTGACCAGCTTGTATCCATCCATTATTTACCTGGCTGTCTATTTAACAGCTGTCCTACACTCATTGGTTTATTTCTTATCAGCTTCTATGGTGTTGGCTTGCCATGTGCCCAAAAAACTGTCCAATCAAACATGGAATCTACAAGACCTCTGAAGGTTTCTTCTGAGATCTGGTGACAAGCTGTTAAAAGTAAATTAAATATTTCAGTTTATTTCCTATCTGTCTTGTATAACTCATCAATTTTTATGGTGTTGGCTTGCCATGTGCCCAAAAAAACTGTCCAATCAAACATGGAATCTACAAGACCTCTGAAGGTTTCTTCTGAGATCTGGTGACAAGGTGTTAAAAGTAAATTAAATATTTCAGTTTATTTCCTATCTGTCTTGTATAACTCATCAATTTTTATGGTGTTGGCTTGCCATGTGCCCAAAAAAACTGTCCAATCAAACATGGAATCTACAAGACCTCTGAAGGTTTCTTCTGAGATCTGGTGACAAGGTGTTAAAAGTAAATTAAATATTTCAGTTTATTTCCTATCTGTCTTGTATAACTCATCAATTTTTATGGTGTTGGCTTGCCATGTGCCCAAAAAAACTGTCCAATCAAACATGGAATCTACAAGACCTCTGAAGGTTTCTTCTGAGATCTGGTGACAAGGTGTTAAAAGTAAAACCTTTCTTTTTCTTTTTTTTAAAGTTCATGCAATCCACAACCCAAGAACCACTCAGTATAGAGGGCTCCTCAATGAGGCATGATATGAACATAAGAGGAATGACAAAGAAATGAAATTATGAGGCTAAGGATGATAGATAGCAATTGACTCTTGAATTGAAAAATCAGGAAGCATCCATGTGGGAGTCTGTTCTACAAAGTAACAGTTTCTGGGGGAAAAAAAAATAAACTAGAATTTTCACCTAAAATATAGAATATGGAGGAAACGTAGGTGATTTGACTTCATGGACATCGTATAACAAATTTGTAACAAATAATCAGATCAACCCAACAAAAGACCCAGAATTGGTTGTGTGTGAAGCAGTAAGCAACAGGAGTTAAAAGCCAATTGTGGAATTGGATGTGAGAGAAGATATTCTACTTACAGTGGGTGGCACTGGTAATTTTCATGTGAATGATGCTGTGAAGGTATAGCCAATAGTTAGAGAGGTCTGGGACCGAGAAAGCTATATAAAACCAGTTTTTTATCAGTTGTGGATAGCGCTCTCAATGTGCGAATGTACAGAAAACCAAACAAAATGAACACAAAATCCTAGTTGTAAAGGTCTGAACTGGTGGAACTAAAAAGTAGATCTCATTTGAACATTTTTTATAGGAATAGCAATGGAGTAACAATGAGTTTGCAGCCTTGAATCATTGGGAGACATTTTTAGTGGAGCACTTTTTGCAAGGAATAATTGATCAAAAAGTGTATACCAGTATAGAAAATGCCTCAGAGAATTAAATACTTCTTTCCTTTGTATAGCTCTCTCCTTGGAATAAATTAACATGATTCTATTTCACTCCCCTCTTTTTCATTCTATGTAGCCAAAGAAATATATGTTGAGAAATTAAAGAAATTAATTAAAGGAATATGTTAAGACATTCGCTGGTTTAACACCCACAACTTGGGGGCTTTAATATTTTATGTAAACCTTTTGAAATAAATATTTTCATTCTCTCATTTTTTCCTGATGTTTACAAGAAGCATTGTTATACTGAGACATGTGTACCCCTGCCATAAAAAAATGACAGCAAAATATTTGTGAGGATTATTTTATATATATATATATATATATATATATATATATATATATATACTAGCAACATAACCCGGCATTGCCTGTTCAGCTCAGAACATTTTAATTTCTTCAGCAGATGAAACAAATACGTTTAAATTCGCTGAAGACATTTAAAATATAATCTATATATATATATATATATTACTGGCAATCTGTGAGTCTGTGTGTGACTGTTCACTATGCATGCCTACATTTTTTAATATTTCTTTTGTTTCAAAATTTCAGGGAAAAATATTCACACCTTTTTGTTGACCAAATGAATTTTTTAAACGTCAGAATAAAAATTAAATATAAAGGCTTATTTTTTTTTTTAAATAGATATTTTAATCATGTTTGACACATGTGATTTGATTTCTGTGATGTAATCTAGCAACCATCTTAGATGTTTTACAGAGCAAATGTAAACAATCTACACCATTGGCCAAAAAGTGCGAAAGGGAAAATTGCTGAACTTAAACTCAAAATGCATGTGTCGACCTGGCTTTCCTGTAGATATGTGTTCCTAGAAAGTTTGAATGGCGTAGCTTAAAAAATGTAGGTGTGCATAGGGAACAGTCACACACAGACTCACAGATTGCCTTTTATATATATATATATATATATATATATATATATGGTTAGGTCTTGAAGGCTGTCACAATGCATTGAGTAAAATAAAGGAAGGTAAACACGTTTTTGGGTATTACCTATTTATTATACATTAATATTTCGAGATTAAAATCTCATCTTCAGAATGGCAGAGAAGCATGTGTCTGTTTGAGTGAATTCCAGGCCTTTCAAAGATTATAAAACCTTACTATATATATATATATATATATATATATATATAAAAGAAAAATTAAAGCAGACACGTTATTTCATGGTAAATTGAAAGTATGGACCTATTTCAGGTAAACAATCAACAGCTTCCTTTCTTTATTGTACAAAGGATTTCACACGAATCCTTACTGTAAAATAATAAGCACTTTTTTTTCACAATCATTTCACCCCAAGCAAGGCGGTACTGTCACTGATGTGCAAGGGATTACATAAGAGGTGAGAAAGAGGAACAAGTTACAGGGGGTGTCAGAGAATGGGTAAGAGAAGGATGAGAACACTGGTGTGAAGAGAGCTGCATGAGAGTAGAATGGAAAGGGAGAAGAACATGATACAATGGTTTTCAAGGAAAGGATGCAAGTCAAGGAGATAGGAGATGACAATTGACATTGCATTTAAATTCTTGGAGATTGTAGCTATCAGGAAAGCAAGTATACGGAAAGGAATTCCTCAGGCATGAAGTGTGAGAAAAGAAGCTGATAGAGTAGAAGTTACATTTGATTGGTTTCATTGTAAAAGGGTGGGACCATATTTCTTGTCTAGTCAGTCAGTTAAGTGCCATATGTGATACACACTTGGGCGATCATGTCTCGAAAGAGACATGACTGACTGGGCAGAAGATTATCCTGCAGTAGATTGGCATTGCTTTCTGTGGTAGACTGGTTGCCAGCCAAGGCTATAGAATCAAATCTATCCAGTTATTTGACTCATAGCTAGAGGGGGAAGAGATGTATTATATTATTAAGTAATAATTATTGGGGGATCAGTTTATTACTTCATAACAATATAAAACTGATCCCCCACTTCATGTCCAGTAGAAGCCTTAATCAAATAGGTAATATGTAAGAATACTGAAAAAATTAAATCAAAAATGAATAAAATCTTTCTTGGTCATTTTTAACAAAACGTATATATATATATATATATATATATATATATATATATATAATTGTTTTTATTATAACAGGGAGGATGGTTGCTGGTCAAATTTTAGTAGGACAACATGAATTAGTACCCTTTTTTTTTTTTTAAACTGAAATTAATAACAGGGGTGATAGATTGAGAAGTTCAACTAAATTGTGCCGCCAGACAGGAATTGACCAATGAGCATGTATTCTTTTTTCTAACAATGAAACCACTACTAAATGTATAATTGGTAGTGGAACATTTCAGTTATAATACTGGGTTCCCTGATGTAAAAATAGCCACATGTTTGATTTTTGTAGCAGGGCACAATTTTTCTTCAGAACTTCTCAATTTATGCCACTTATTAACTTCACTGTTTATGAAAATAAAAAACATATCAACTCAAATACATTTACTAAATTACTAAAATTAATTATAATAATAAATAATGGTAGATTAAAAAACATTTTAAAATTCCTATTGCTTATGTTTTCGGTATGAAAATAAAGACAGATTCAGATTCATAGCTGTTCTGATAGATATGAGTTACTCGTTTAAGTAATTCAAACATTTTCCTATCAAGATGGCCTCCCACAACTCATTTAAGTAATTCAAACCTTGTTCTATCAAGATGGCCTCCCACAACTCATTTAAGTAATTCAAACATTTTCCTATCAAGATGGCCTCCCACAACTCATTTAAGTAATTCAAACCTTGTTCTATCAAGATGGCCTCCCACAACTCATTTAAGTAATTCAAACATTTTCCTATCAAGATGGCCTCCCACGACTCATTTAAGTAATTCAAACCTTGTTCTATCAAGGTGGCCTCCCATGACCAAACTGGAAGTAGCACATTTTGGCTACAGAAATGGTTTCCCCAACTGAAAAATGCATTCAATCTCAATTCTTGTCTAGCAGCATAATATTTTTTTCTGAAATATTTTGATTTATAGAATATCAAATCCATGGTCATCAACAAAAAGGTAACTCCAGAATACCAACAACGGGGTGGGGGGGGGGGAGACTAAAATCAAACAGGTGCAGAAATTTAAATACCTGGGAATTGTTCTGATGGAGGATGGAAAAAGTGACACTGGGATTCGAACATGCACTAGCATGGCCAAGGATGCATTTCAAAAGCTAAGCAGAGCATTAAGATACAGAAAAATATCGTTGGAAACAAACAAAAATGTACTAGACTGTTATGTGATATCTGTTCTATACAGTAGCAAACGCTGGACAATCTCCTCAAAGAGCATTGAAGCAACAGAAATGTGGTTCTACAGAAGGATGATGAGAATATCATGGATCCAACATGTGAGCAATGACAAGGCCTTGGGAAGAAATAGCTGAGGTTTCTGGATACATAATGAGGAAGGAAGGCTTGGAGAAATCACATGATGCTCACAGGATGGATAGCAAGTAAGAGAGACAGGGGAAAGCAGCACAAGACATACTTGATGGGCTTGAGCAAGGTTTGGGAAAGATACCAAGAGGAAAAATAATAAGAGTGACAAAGGATAAGGGCAAGTGGATGATCATGATTGGTTATGTCCTGAAAGGACACAGCACATTAAGAAGTAGAATGTTCTTTCTCTTTAATTGATGCTTCTTTCATTTGTGCTGACAAAAATTAACCAGGAGAATTTGTAACAAGTGATAAGTGATCATCTAATTGAGATACTGGTTTAATGACTCATTAACTCTCAAATCTTTTTCTATTGTTTACCTTTTACTTGATTATCACAAAATATTTTTCATGAAAAGAAAAAATAAATCCATTTCTCACTCACATTTCAGATTTTAGTAACAATTTTCCACTATGTGTTAAAAATTGAAAAAGATCTTAGTTTTACTTTTAGTAATACAAATGTTAGTTGAATAATGAAATGATATTAATTTTGGCTGGTTCATTCTCCCACCTTCCTCAATGTTTCTAAAGATATGAGAGAAATATTATTCTTATATCTATGGATATCTTGGTGTGAAATATTGGTTAGCAAGGATAGTCTGGTTGACAATTACTAGTCAAAATTAGTATTTGTTTATATTTCTGAGCTGAGGTATTGGAATGATTTACATTGTTTGAACTGTTGTTCTCATCTTTATTGCATATTCATGATGTTTCAGCCATTTTAGGCTCAGATTTCTTCAGCTGATTAGAATTTTGAACTGAACCTTTGTTATTTTGAAGACTGGGGTAGATTGTTCTTGTTCCATGAGTCATGCCACTTTTAGATGCCTTCATTATTTTGTTCACTACTGCTGTAGTCACTTGGGTCAAGTTACTGGATCTAACTGATGCTTCTTTCCACTAGGCCAGGTATGACACTGCAGTGATTGGAATTTTGAACTGAACCCTTTATTTCAATCTCCTGAAGAAGGCCAGAGTGTACAAAAGCCGAAACGTCATGAATATGACAACAAAGAAATGGACAACAGTCTGAACAATGTAAAATTTAGTACTGAGTTTGATCCTCACTGAATGCCTCATACAGAGTTCAAAATTAAATACTTCAACAAGTGTTACCAGGTGATGCAAACAACCAATCAACAACCTTATTCCACATAAATATTTTTTTTAATGAAATGTTTTGACTAATTTAATCGTCAGCTGTTATCAGGTGTGTCTGGCATTTAATTTTAAATCATTTTTTATTATTTTAGACAATACCAATGTTTTTGGTTATATTCTTTCTAATTGTCTTAAAAAAAAATCAACTCTCATGTATTTTGTTAAGAATTTTTCACATTTGTAATTTCAAAATGAAAAAAAAAAACAACTTTATTACCAATGCTTTATAGTAAACATCCTAAATCATTTTTAAGATCAAATTTATTTTTTTTTTGTCTATTTGTGGTAAAGGGATTGAATTACTACAAAATACTTCCTTGTATGTTTTCATAAATGATCATTATTTTGTCATGATCAGAAAATAAAAAAAAAATTCTCAAAAATGGCTTTAAATGTGAACAACTTTGCTTGTTATCTGAAAAATAAAAATTAAAGTGAAGACTATATTACTACTTGAAACAGGAAAGACATATTTATGGAAATAACAGTAATTATTTTTTTCCCCATTAATTAGTATTGTATAAAGTTTTTTTCTTAAATGTACAAAAGCATTTTAATTGGCTGTTTGAATTTCTGAACTAAAAAAATTTCCTTATCAAAGAATAAGCTACAACCAGTTAAAAATAGATGTTATCAGGAATGTGTGCATGAATTAAAAATTGTGCATATTTTTGTGTCAACTCGACAAGGAATAGAGGGATAAAAATAGAAAATGTGTGACTAAAGCAATTTGTATAAAACTTTGAGATAAAGAATTTTCATTATGGCATATATTATTGCAATGTGTATCTTCCTACTTGAATAGCAATTTCAAATTCATGTAGCTTGATAACTTTCATATATAAAAACGACCTGAGTGGTTGGACAGGAAATAAGGAATATAAAAGCAATATATATCATAAGTTAATTAAAACAAACACACCCAGAAATTGGGATAAATCTTTTGGATGTGTGGGTGGTGTAAGAGATAGTGGCTCAGAGCTGAGGTTGAATCACCATTTAATAATTCTGCTTGTTCCTTCTTTACTTAGTTCCTCTGTCTGTTGCACCACTGACGAAAGATAACACACTCGCTACACAAGCTTTTCTTTCCCCTCTATCTTTTTGCTCTCCTCAGCCTTTCTCTCACCTTTACCAAATGGAAGGGTAGTAAAGAGTTAGAGAGTAGGAGGAGAGAGCCTATAGCATTATTGTATTAGTAGCAGCTTAAGCTGGTGGTTGTAGCAGTAATTGTGTGTGAGTGTGTATATGTGTGTGTGCTGTACAATATAGTAAAAATAGGTAGGTTTGTTGTCATATTCTGCGACCTAATAACAAAATTTCTGGCCTCTACACCCTTGGCCATTACTCAGTTGGTTTTTTCTGTTTACAATGGACAGAGGAGCCATGATTTTTCAGTAATAAAAAAAAAATTTCTCTTTCAAAATTTCTCACAAAATAGCGTACAGTATTTTGGTTATGGTCTGTGCATACGCTGCTTAATATAGTATAAGATTATAGTAAAGTAGCTTCTATGGACATTACTTTCATAGATATTTTAATAAAACTACACTGTGTTATCGTTATTTTATTATCCAATACCTTTATGCTTGAAGACATTACTATCATTTGTAGTATGACAAAGTAAAATTTTTCCAGGAAATCATAATTATCCTTCTGTGGAAATTCCACGAGTTCCGCTAGTTTTAATAATGTTCATTGCATTCACTTACAGAGAAATATCCTTGGAAAAAGTAAGAATCTACTGCCTCCTCTAACTATGGGTTAAATAATACCTGTATCTGGAAAAATCCTTGTTTTACTCAAAATTTTACTGTCAAAATATATGTTCTTTTTATAATCCAAAAATGTTTCGGCTTTTAAAAACCCACAAAGGGTTGATAAGCAATAAAAAAAAATCCATCAGTGCAAAATGTTTTAATATGCTTTATAATAGATGTAATGTAATATAAAATGACTGAAATATCTCATGAAGTAAAATATTGTTTTGCTTTCTTTTTTCAGGGATTTACAAAAATTTACCGTCAGTTCTTCCCATTTGGGGACCCAAGCAAATTTGCAGCTTTTGTTTTCAATGTTTTTGATGAAAATAAGGTAAATACATTTTTTGTCGTTCACTTTCATCATTTTTCAGAAAATAAGGTAAAAATATTTTAGTTGTCTTTTGCTTTGAATTATTTTCTATATAATAAAATATGCAAAAAAAGCAAAGCAGCAAACATTTATCAAATGTTCAGTCATCTGTTAGTCTTCCTGGATAGATTCAATTAGTGTCCAACCATCTTGTTTATCTGCCCATGTTTAGGGATATCTCATTCTTATTTGGAATGGCTTCATCATTTCTCATTCTATTTCCACTGTGCTCAGCCCAGAAATTGAACTCACTATTATCGTGTTATTAAATTCACAAAACAATACTTTAATCTACTGGGCTTATAGTGGGTTATCCATTCTTTTCCAGTTTATAATGGGGAGTCCGTTCTAGTGAAGGGTAGTAGTATGTTGTTGCAGATTAATGGAATTTGGCCTCATTGTAGATAGCCCATTACAAATCAAGAAAAGCAAATTGAGTTGAAAAATAACATTTTATATATACACATATCAATTAAGGTTTTTACAATTACAGTAATCCTTTAAATATGGGTCCAACAGATGTTAAAATGTTCATGGCAATAAAATGCTGAAAAGAGAATTAATGCTAAGGAATGTGGGAGCACTGTAAGTAAGGAATGTCTTTGATGTATTCGCTCCTTAGGTCAGTAAGTAGTTTTGAGACAGGGAAAGATAAGATAAGAGGGGTAAGGGAGGCGGACATAGTAAGCTGCTTGACTTGGGTCAGGGGGCCTACTAATTACAGTTGTCTCTCTTGAGTCTGGGTCTGTCTGTCTGGTGATGCTTTCTGTATTGGCTTTTTAGATCGCAGCAGATCATTTGGGAATTCATATCTGTGTTTGATTCTGGGCTTCCCATTGGCCGATAAATAAAATTCACGTAGGCTCACAAACTGGAAATTTAATATTTAATTAATTTTTAGTTTTCAACTGGAACATCTGCACAAATCCAGCTGCGCACCAACGACTTTTGGTCATTTTCTTTTTGGTTGTGAGGATGCAAACATTCGGTCCATCGCTTTTGCTCAGTTGGTATCATCACAGGCTATTGTTCCAGGTGGTACAGACTTAGTGGGCTCACGACCATATTGCATTGAATACACCGGTTCTCACTCGATCACCAAAGTTAAGCAACGCTGAGCCTGGTAAGTACTTAGATGAGTGGCCGCTTGGGAAGACCAGGTGCTGTAAGCGTTTAGTGATGGATGTGCGTTGTGGTGCAGTGGATATTGGCTCAGAAAGAGAAATTGGTGAGCCGAGTTCAAATTCCAGTTGAATACCCTGCATTCACTTAAGCACTGGTACCCTTGGGAAAGGTATTAATCCATCCCTTCCCTCCAGTTATGGGTTAAATAACAGGGTAGGACTTGGGGACCCTGCCCTTAAAACAAAACAAATCCCAATGAATTTTGATACTTGAAAAGAAAAAAGTATTACGAGACACAAAACTTATATAAAAGCAACAATAAATTGTTGAAAGAAAAATGTATTACCAGCAATAAATAAATAAAAATTTAATTGGCATTAGATGACCCGCCAAGGTTGATATGCCATAAAAACAAAACAACCAACAAACAGACTTAGTGGAAACAAGGTGAGCAATAAATAAGCTGTGCTAAAATATCCCTAGAGGTGGACAGTGGAATGAAAACAATCTATCTTTATAGATTGAATAAAGTGTTCAGTTTGAATGTCTCTGAATGTTACCTTGATCAGCACATAGCTGAAGCAGGCTAAGAACATCATGATTGAAAAATTGTGATAAAGCACATTCACTTGTTAAGATTTTTCTCAAAACACATATCTGCTCAGTTTAATATCCAAAATGCAAACAAAAAAGTTTTTTTTAAAACTCACTGGATTTTATTTTTTAATCTGCCTGTATGATTATTTTTCCCCTAAGTTAACTTATCTGATATTCCATTGGTAAAGAGAAAGCTCCAGTGAGAAAGCTTCTTCCTAAGAAGTGTTACTTTCTGAAACAGACTCTCAAAAGGTTGCTACCCAATTATTCCAATGTCAACCTTTCCAAGTCTACGGTCCAGTCTGTATATCCCTACTATATGTTATTCTTATCTCTTCACTTGAACAACTTACAACATAATTCAGTAACCCTCTACTTGGAGTGCCTCTTGAGGATTGTATTTGATGAACAACTGTATATAAGGAAATTAAATATGCAGCAGAGATCAGAAAAAATAAATAGAGAAGCTCCCAAGGATATTAAATCTGAGTTCAAACCCTTGAAAGGTTAATATTTTTTGGTTTTGGTCCCTGTTGCTTACTTATGAGTCATAGATTGTAAAACAACCTGAGCAATAAAAATAAAAATGTTTCAGTTAACTTTGCTCATCAGGCAGACCCCACTTGTGTTGAATAGCAATTTTTGTTTAGTGCAATTTTGACTACTATTTTAGTCTTTGTCTAAGGGAATGTTTTCTTTTGGATCATTTCAGTGGAATGAATTATACAGAAATTAAATTTAATTACCATCTCGTTAATTAATTAGGAAAGAAATTTATAAATAACAAACAAAGATTAGTTGCTAATTTTGAACATAAAGATTATTTTTGAAAACTTATTTCTGTATTCTGTTGTACTCATCCCTTACGTTTAGAGTTCATAGGGTTTCAATCAATATTTCTTTTGATAGTTCTTGGAAATTTCTGGTCATCCAGAAATCTAGTTACAGTAAAAATCAAAATAATTTATACAAGATTACCATAAGCACAAATTAATTAGAATAATTCATTGATTAATTCAATAATTTTTAGCTGCAGCCATAAAAATGACTCAAAATTTATTTTGGTCACTTGGAACTTAGTTAGAAAACAATCCCACAATGCCTTTCAAACAGCCAAAGAATAAAGCATAACAAAAGGATTTGTGCTTTCTCCTCCTCCTCCTTTCTCTATGTGTGAATCTCTATATGTGCACCTCACTCTCTCACACACATAGATACACACATATCGTCAGACAGATACATATACAGACATATACACACATTTCTAAAGAAGTAATGAATTTATTTATTAATCTGATAGATTTTAATGGATACCCATATTTAAGTAGATGCTTCATTTATTTAACAGTATATTCCAACGGCCTGAATATTTGAGAAATCTTATTAAAAAAATATACATATGCGTCCTCCAACAGGGTTGTCACCTGCATCCCCTATTTACAGAAGAAACTATTCTTAGATTTGGCACACATTTAACTGACTTGGTAATAAAGGACGATGCTGATTAAGCAAGGCTGAACACACATCTATATATATATATATATATATATATATATATATATATACATACATACACACACTACCAGCCATAATTATTAGGTAACCCCAGTTTTTTAAAAAGAAAATGTATTTCATACTATTTTTAGTATTTATTGCCAAATGAAAATAGAATGGTTTTTTGGTATTATTATTTTGCAAAATTTTACAAGGCAAGTAAGCAAAGATAAACTCGTCCAAATCACCCTAAATTTTCTTCATTCTTTCATTGATGAAACTGCAATATAGGTAATTATTAAATATTTATAAATTCATTTGATGCACATGTTATTGTGCAGTACTAACAAAAGAACCATTCTATTTTCGTTTACAATTATTCACTTGGCTATAAATACTAAAAATAGTATGAAATACATCATTTTTGTAAAACACTGGGGTGGCCTATAATTATGGCTGGTAGTGTATGTATGTATGTGTATATATATATATATATATATATGTATTGATATATAAAGCAAATCTACAGGATGCGATGAGTAAATTGTCGCTATTTGCTTAGTAAAATTCTGCAAAGTAATAATGACAAAAGAATCATTCTATTTTCATTTACAATTATTCACTTGGCAATAAATACTAAAAAATACTATGAAATAGATAATTTTTGTAAAACACTGGGGTGGCCTAATCATTATGGCCGGTAGTGTATATGAGCACAAAGAGATTGTCACTTTAACTGACCAGGTTCATGCCAACATCGAAGTTTCATGATGACATTGTTAAGATATTCTCACTCATCAGGGCTGGTTTGTTGCTGGTTTCTGGTTTTTTTTCTTGCTTACATAGAGCATGGTGTGATTTTTGTAGAAGTCGTCTTATTTGTGATTGGTTGATATTTCTTTTTGTTTTTGTTTTTTGGATAATCTTACACATATTTCAATCAAAAGATGTCAGAAATGTGCTGTGAACTATGACAGTGCAACATAGAAAAAAAATTCCATTTTGGATAATTTTCATGTTTTAATGAACAGTAGCAATGTATCAATCGTTATATTTGAAGCAGAAAAAATGTACAGTAATTTTTAGCAACACAGTTTTCTGGTTACATTAGTTACCATAACTCACATTCCTAAAGATGATCTCAGAAAGAGGTTGAAAGTACTTGGGTACCTTGAGAAATGAACAAAAATAACATCTGTCAATGTTACAGCTCATTTCTGACATCTTTTGATTGTAATATACGAAATATTATCCATGAGTATGAACGGATTTTATTAAAAATAAGCAAACATAATGTTTGCAATTTATTTAATCTGACACACACACATATATATATATATATATATATATATATATATATATATATATAAGGCTGGCCACTCATATCTGAGTATGCCTGTCTATTAGGATGGCTAGCCAATCTCTGTTGCAGATGCTTGCTCAGGCACGTTTTTGTTTGCTCAACACCCAGAAAGCCCACCTGCAGTTTATACTGTAACTATAATTGAGCAGAACTTAGTTGTAGTTTCTGGGAGAAAGCTTGTTATTTTTCTGGGAGAGAGCTTGTTATTTTTCTGGGAGAGAGCTTGTTATTTTTCTGGGAGAGAGCTTGTTATTTTTCTGGGAGAGAGCTTGTTATTTATTGTGAACAACAGTCTGAAGAAGGCCAACACTTTCAACCCGTTGGTTGTGACATCTCCTCAAAGAGTTCAGTTTATCTAATTTCACTTACAAGGGTTGGATTAAGCCATGGTATGATTTTCAGGCATTTTCTATTTCACCCTCACCCCCAGCATTGCTTGACCCCTTATAAACAGAGAATGAGGAAAAATTCTAAGCCCAGAGGTTAGCTAAGGTAAAGGAAGGGGTTGGGAATTAGTTTTCACTGGGTTGGGATGGGAGAAGGAATTAGTCTTAATTCCTCCTTGGTAGTGGGAGGTATGTGGCCTGACCCTTGGGCTAGTAGTGGTAGGTGGTGGGGAAGTAACTGTTTGGCCAACTTTTAAAGAATTTTTTAAAATTTTTATTGGGACTAATTTGGGGAATAGAATAACTATTGTAATTTATACTTTTTTCCATGGAAGGGATATTTTTCATATATATATATACTAGCAGTATAGCCCTGCATTGCTCGGGTGTAATGAAAGCTTTAAAACTAATCCATGGTCCTGGAGCTCAGACTCTTTGGACGTTGGCACGAAAGACTAAAAAGCAATAGTTGTTTCCAGTTAAAGCAAAACCGTAGACTGAAAGAAAAATGAATGGATGTAAGTCAAATTTTGATTTCCTGGTATCGATATCAAATAAGTCTTTTTCGTTGTAAACTGAATTTTGAAGGCTAAATAAGTCCTCTGAGTAAATGGCACCGTGGCTGAGACTAAGAACTACAATTATACCTACTTAGAGCTAAACCCGAAGCAAAAACTAAAATAAAAGGGCTGAAAAAAATACAGACATACAGGCAGAGAAACAGACACACACACACAAACATCTTGCCTTTTATATACATATATTATCGATTTTCTGCAATATTTGTAAGAACTGCAACCTTAAAACTTCTGAATATCATTTCTTATGTCTTTGTCTATGAGTGTATCAAATTTGATTAAAAAATCGGACCACTCCTTCTATAACCCGATTTTTTCGATTATCGATTTTTGATATTTATCGGGGGTACCTCAACACAAAACCTAGCTAAGAACACTTGCAGATGCTTATAGTACAACTGTCTAAATTTTCAAGAAAATCAGTTCAGCCATTTTGGAGTCTATAGGTAACAGACACACACACAAAGTTCCATTTATTTTTCCTATTTCCCCTATTATTATCTATATTTTCTCACTTTTATTATATATTATAGTTGTTTATTATTAATGTTTGTTTTATTTTTATTATTTGCTGTGATATATTTTTGTATGTTATTTATATTGCTTGATTGTAATATTGTAATGATAAAGTATGGTATTTTATATATTTATATACACACACACACCTATGAGCACATCTTATATATTATATGTACAAACACAAACAAGTCCTGTTAAATTCAGTGGTTTTATTGCATTTTTAAAATAAGATCTTGTACATCAGGATCAAAATTGTAGATGAACCATCCAAAGTTCACATTTGTTTGGTAATTTTAAAAATTGGAAAAATTCAGTAAAAAAAAAAATGAAATAGACAGACCTTAGGAGTTAAATTTAAGAAAACTTGATAAATTCTTGTTGCCTAAATACACCAAATATTTAGTGTAAATGAGAATGCAATATCAGGGGAGTTAAAAAAAAAATTAAAAGTTGATCAAGCATGATTTTGTTCGGTCACTATCACTGATTTCCTTGCTGCTGACATATATTATTGAGGATTCTACAAAGGTTCTCAATAGCACTGAAATCTAAGTTTTGGGTGGGCTACA
The DNA here is from genome assembly GCA_037127315.1 of Ascarosepion bandense. Lineage (NCBI taxonomy): Eukaryota > Metazoa > Mollusca > Cephalopoda > Sepiida > Sepiidae > Ascarosepion > Ascarosepion bandense. The sequence continues at coordinate 382,007 of JBBBDQ010002692.1, read as the reverse complement.
CCATAACATGAACATTTTCAGCTTCAAAGAATTACTTTACCATTTTTACTTTATGATGATACATTATCTTGCATCAAGATCAAGACAGGAGAACCTTTCAGAAAGAGAATGACATACTATTCAATGATATATTCATACACGGCATTATTTACTCTTCCATGTAACAAGAAAATGAGTGGGTGTCAACACAAGGATGTTCCATGCCAAGAGGCCACCACCTCCAAATGTATCTGATTTTTTTAACATTTGGAAAGCAACCTCTGATCTTTAGATCATTGAATAAATTTGCCATCAGAACCTATCAATTTAAACTTACTTTTATCACTGAGGAACACTCTTTTTGTCTATATTACTGAGATGAAGCATTGTAATTATTTACATTGTTCGGACTGTTGTTCTCATCTTCGTTGCCATAGTCATGACATTTCAACCGTTGAACGTTCTGACCGTCAAGTGATTGGAATTTTTAACTGAACCCTTTATTTCGATTGCTGGGATAGACTGTTCTTGTTCCATGAGTTACGTCACATTTGGAGACACATGGCCCAAGTGGATAAATCATTAGTGGAATCCAGTGACTTGACCCAAAGAGTTGTGAGTTCACTCCTTAGCTACAGCAGTGATGAACAAAAAATTTATCTCCCTTTAACTCAACTAAGACATTAGGAAGTGGCATGAGGGAAATCATGTCTCATCAGTGTGAAAGTGACTGAAGTCAAGATGACTGAAGTCAAGATCAATTACTTTGCAGAGCGTTCTTTGGATTTTGTCAAAAATCTAGATGCACAGCAGGAATTCCAGACATGATATGGCAACAGTATTCAATTCTTGAATGAATGGTAAATGTGCAATAATAATTCTGACACAAAAAGTTTTCTGGCACAATAATGACCCAACTTCTCTTGCTGATAATTATTCTATATATTCACTCCACTTCATGTCAGGGGAAAATGTGATGCTAAAAAGATGTAGGGTATTGCTCTTCTGGAGTCTAGCATCAGTCAAGCTAATGGCAAGCATAGGAGGTCCTTTGTGGTTCTTAAAGGAAAGCATAAACAATACAATGCTATCTACTTTGATGCTAAAATCTTTCCTGACATGCAATGTCCATTTCTGTATGACAAAAGGATCTTTGAATAAACTGATTCTGTTAGGTTGTTTATAAATGGCTACACTGATGTTTTAGGTAACTTAAGAAAACCAAGGATGTGTGTTGTGGTGCAGTGGATATTGACTTGGAAATACAAATAAAATTCCAGTCGAATTTAGGCAGTGCCGAGCTTAGCAACATCGCAGAATGTGCCTTGCAGCCCTCTACCCGCAGAATACAACTTGTGTCCCTCCTTGAACATACTGAATCCACAATAAATGGTACTTTAAACAAAATAACATACTCTTGAAATACGGAAGAAATTGTGAAATTGGTGTTTTGAAGCTATACATTATGAACGTTTTCACAACTTTTAGCTATTTTTTTTGTGATTTCCCAACTATTTCTATAGCCATTTCAGTGCGTTTCGGCTCTCAATCTTCTACAAGCTTTTTCAAGGAATTTTCAAAAAATTTAAACCCAAATTTCAAAATTTCTGAAATGTTTTATGACATCCTGGAAGTTTGAATATACATATTATGTTCTATGTTTTTTTGTTTTTTTTTAAATCATATCACCCTGAGCAAGGCGCTAACACCACTGATGTGCAGGGGGCTACGTAAGAGTGAAAAGATTGGAAAAGAGAGAGCCGGAAACCACATCCTAAACAGGGAACAAGGGATGAGCCTCTTCAGTCAGTCAGTTAAGTGCCATACGTGAAACACGCATGGGCGATCATGTCTCGAAAGAGACATGACTGACTGGGCAGAAGATTATCCCACAGTAGGTTGCCATTGCTTTCTGCAGTAGACTGGTTGCCAAGCAAGGCTATAGAACCCAATCTGTCCTGCTATTTAACCTATAACTGGAAGGAAGAGATGGATTAATACCTTTCCCAAGGGTATTTGCACATAAGTGAATGCAATGAATTCAACTGGAATTCGAACTCGGCTCTCCAATTTCTTGTTCCTAGGCGATATCCACTGGACCATCACGCACATTTCACCTATTCAATAGACGTGAGTGGAGTGTGAACCAGGCAACCAGGCAATAGTTTAATCTATCTACTCCAATTAAAAAAAAAAAAGTGAAAAGATTGGAAAAGAGAAAGCTGATGTTGAAATATATCTATAATCTATTTCTTTATCAAGTTCATTTTTTTTTTAATTACAAATGATTTGTAGCCTCTTCAGGGTGGTGGTAGGCTTCTCTCAAAGATTATATATATCTATATATAAAGAGAGAGAAGTTGAGATGGTTGATAGATGTCTATTTCAATATACAAGTATGATAATAATTTTCAAGTTAATCTTAATTATTTTGTTAATTTCTTTTCATTACAATAGATCTTCAGGGGGGCTAGGGAACTTGCAGCGCACCCCCCTAGCAATTATGGGTCTGCAGGGGACCTAAGCATGGCCCTGGTGTTAGGAATTTCAAACCAAACCCTTTATTACAATCACTAATTGTCCAAACAATGTAAATAATCAATTAAGTAATCTATTAATTAAATCTGGATTAATAGATTAATTTAATCTACCAACCATGGATAAATTAATACAACTTGTATCAATAAAAATCATTATCTCTAAATTATTCTTTTTTTTTCTATTTTATAATCTAAAGATATTTTCTGCTTTTAAGTACCTGATAAGCTGTAAAAGAAAACAAACAAATTAATCAATCAAATTTTAGATCTTTCAACTCATTTTTGTAATAGAAATTATCATCCCTTGAGGCTTTACTCTGACAACCCAAAGCCTGGGTGATTCATCAACTTTCCAATGGCCTGTCATCATGTTAATTTATGAAAAAAAAAAATGGTACAGGCAAATAAGGAATATCTGTTTAGCTGTTTCATTGGGAAATATCACTTTTTTTGTAATTACTGATCAAGATTTGCTCCCTACGTTTTGTCATTACTTTGGAATAATATGCAGAATTGAAAACTGACATTTTTAAACATTCATTTAATATTTAATGCTGTTTTGTGTTTATATATGATTCCAGATGTCATCCAATTTAACTATACATTTTTAATTAATCATTTCACCCCGAGCAAGGCGGAAACGCCACTGATGTGCAGGGGGTTACATAAATGTAAAAAGATTAATTAGAAAAGAGTGAGGAGTACAAACTAGTTAGAAAGGAACAATAGAAAGCAGGTGCGATGACAGATACATAGGTGGAGAGAAAGGGAAGGTTATACAGGGGAGGGGAGAGAGCTAGAGGCCAGTGGTTAGTAGATGAGTATTAACTTTGCATTTAAATTTCTGGAGGTTGTAGCCGTCAGGAAAGCAAGAATACGGGAGCGGGTTCCACAGGCGGGAAGTGTGAGAGAGGAAGCTGCAGGAGTAGAATTGTCGTCTGCATTTGGCTAACCTGACTGTGAATGGGTGGGACCCAGTTGCCAGTCTGGTTGCATGAGTAAACACCTGTTGAGGAGGCATCAGTGACTTAAGCTCATCCGAGCAGAAGCCATGAAAGTATTTATAGAAGAGACAAAGGGAGGCCACATTTCGACGATGGGGAAGTGGCTGCAGTCGAGTCGCCAGATCAGTACCTATCACATTACAGACTCTCCTTTGGAGCTTGTCAAGAACACTGAGGAGAACGGCAGGGGCACCTGACCATAAATGGCAGCAATACTCCATGCACGGACGGATGGTTATATATATATATATATATATAAGAAAAATTCCGTCTTTATTTTACAAAAGATTTTATACGAATCATTATTATTCATTATTATTAATCATTATCATACATTCGTATAAAATCGTTTGTAAAATAAAGACAGAAGCTGACAATGGTTCACCTGAAATAGGCCTATACTTCCGACAATTCACCATGAAATAATGTGTGTTTTAATTTTTCTTATATTTGCTCTATATGTATTTATATGCATATATGCTTAGAGCTCTCTTAGAGAGTTATCCTACCACTGCAAGTACAGGATACTCCTTTGGATTCTTCTATACTCACACTGCATGCTGAGATATATATAAACCCTTTCCTTAATCGTCGGGACTTTTTGGAATGATATAAATAACAAGGTAAATTCCAAGTGGAAAGATTTACACAACACGTAAGGGGTAAACAAATAATAGAGTTTATCGTACGGAAAAGTACAAGTAACAGAGAGTTCATAAAATGCTAAGTCAAGATGGAATGGGAGCAGAAGTTGACTCATCTCGTACTTCTTTACTTCTTAATTCCTTCCTTTGGTAAGTCAACTGTCGGTGGCGGGGTGATAGGATGTTCAATTATCAAACACACACACACACGCAGAGGATGTGATGGATAAATTGCCGTATAAGTTACACAAAGATGAAAATAATACTAACATCTCATTTTAACAGATATTTATCAAAATTGCACAAAAGTGTATTGAAATACTAAAGAGTAAGTTTATTCAATAAATTCGCCATTGACTTCATAAATAAACTCCAGACAACTTCAGAATCTCCTGCAACTTTTCTAGATATTCTTCTTGTTTAAGTTGGTGAATGCTGCCAAAATCCTTGCCTTCAGTTCATCTTTGGTGTTACAAGATTTTCTTCGTCTGTGCCCCACACATTATAATCAAGGAGGTTCCAGTCTGGGGAGTTAGGTGACCAGATGTAAATGATGATGTGGTCACGGAAATTGTCTGATGGCCATGACTGGGTTCTCCTGCATATGTGACATGATGCAGAGTCCTGTTGCCAGATATAAGATTTTCCAGCATCCGTTGATTTAGGCACTTGATTTAGGGCTCTGTGTTGAGTCTGAGGTCCTCATCAACAAATTCTTATCAGAGAGAGTATTTTGAGCTGCCATACCTTCATAATAATCATTAAACACATCCAACTCTTTCCAAATTCTCTGCACTGTCCTCAGATTGACACTCAAACACTCTGAATTGTTTGTATTACAGCTTCCAGTGAGAAAGCTAAGCTATACAGTATACTGTTTTCAAGGCAGAGTGAATTGTGTCATGGTGCTCTTTTTCTTGTAGACGGTGCCCATCTGACTCTACTATACTATGCAGTTGACAAAATAAAAAAAAAACAATCTGCAAAATTAAAAATATAAAATATTGGCAATTTACCCATCGCAGTCTCTGCGTGTATATATATATATTTGCTATATTTTTAGAGAGAAGAGTGCTCAATATTAGAAATAAAACAATGATAGATATAGGTAGTATGGAGATAGTCACCATACAGTGTTGGACCCTATCAGTTTCACACCAGTGGAACCTATTTGGCATGAAATTGACAGTCACCATGCAGTATTGATTCATATACCCACACTATTGCTGTCTCTCCACACTCACACACACACTAGTAGCCATAATTATTAGGTCACCCCAGTGTTTTAAAAAAATGCTGTATTTCATACTATTTTTTAGTATTTATTGCCAAGTAAATAATTGTAAAGGTAAATAGAATGGTTCTTTTGTTAATACTGCACAATAACACATGCATCAAATGAATTTATAAATATTTAATAATTACCTATATTGCAGTTTCATCAATGAAAGAATGAAGAAAATTTAGGGTGATTTGGACGAGTTTATCTTTGCTTACTTGCCTTGTAAAATTTTGCAAAATAATAATACCAAAAAACCATTCTATTTTCATTTGGCAATAAATACTAAAAATAGTATGAAATACATCATTTCTTTTAAAAAACTAGGATGGCCTAATAATTATGGCCGGTAGTGTGTGTGTGTATATATATATGTTGAGAATACTTTATCCAAAATTCTTGGGACTGGAAGTGCTTCACAGGCTATTTAATTTGTACATAACATCTATAAAATGAGGCAGCTTGGGAATGGAACCCAAACATAAACCTGATATCCCTTTACATTTCAGAATGTAGATTATACATCTACTCTGAAAGTAGTTTTGAATAAAATTGAATAAATTTTGGGTACATAAAGGTACAGGTAATGATGCTGGTCATGTAATGTTCATCTGGATTTTTAAGAGATGAATTCAGATTTTACATAAAAATGTTTTGTACTTTCTGTACGTGTAAAAAAGAAACAAGAAAAACATGATCACAAAAAATATATAAATGCAGGACTTTTTAATATTTGAAATAATCTTTACTGAGCACAAAACACTTGGTAAATAATCCATGGACAAAAGTGTTGCTCTGACGATTGCTAGCAAAACCTGGTGACAGCATAGGCTACATAGCTGGGCTTTCTGAAATTTTCTATTTGTAGTATGTCATGTCAGCGCCTGAAAAACTTTTGGAGTTTGGATTTTTGGATAGAGGATACTCAACCTGTATACCAAAAGATGGTTCTCTGAATGCTGAGAGCTTTTTTGCATTCAGAAGGCAATTTTTCATTTGGTAAATTGGAAAATAGTCTTTGGTCAGATAGAAATATTACCATTTAATAAAGAGCCCAATCTGTCCTACTATTTAGCCCATAGTTGAGGGAAAAGAGAAGAATGCATACCTTTTCCAAGAGTATTTATACACACGTGAATGTAACAAACTCAACTGGAATTTGAATCAGCTCTACAATTTATCATTCCAATATATTTAGGTTGAGAATCCTTTATCCAAAATTCTTGGGACTGGAAGTGCTTTGGTTTTAAGATTTTAGAATAAAGGCTATTTAATTTGTATATAGCATCTATAAATGGAGTGTCTTGGGAATGGAACCCAAGTATAAACAGAATATCCCTTCACATTTCATAATGCAGCTTATACGTACACTTGAAAGATAGTTTTATAGAAATCGTCGTCTTGCGGCCATTGGCTGAGATAGAACTCACTACACCCCTCCAGTATTCCCAGTGCATTTAGAAACCTGGCACAGTTTTTGTAATGAAATTCATAATCTTGTCAAATAGCTTCGCCAGGGCTACCAAGGGTGTTTTTATTGTGACACCAACACTATATGGGTTGACTCCAGGCCCCATCCTGTTATTTAACCCATAACTGGAGGGAAGTGATGGATTAATACCTTTCCAAAGGGTACCAGTGCTTAAGTGAATGCAGGGTACCCAACTGGAATTTGAATTTGGCTCACCGATTTTTCTCTCCAAGCCGATATCCACTGCACCACAATGCACATCAGTGACAGATGTGCATTGTGGGGCTTACGGCGTATCACGTTGAATACACCGGTTCTTGTTCGATCACCAAAGTTAAGCAACGTTGAGCCTGGTCAGTACTTAGATGGGTGACCACTTGGGAATACCAGGCGCTGTAAGCGTTCAGTGACAGATGTGCGTTTATAGAAATAATATCTGCCCTGAAAGTTTTGAATAAAATTTAATAAATTTTGGGTACATACAGATACAGGTAATAATGCTGGTCATGTAATGCTTATTCGGATTTTTAAGAGATGGAATTCAGATTTCACATAAAAATATTTTATACTTTCTGTACATGTAAAAAAAAAAAACCCCAAAAACAGGATCACTACTTAGAAAAATATATAAATCCAGGATTTTTTAACATTTTAAATAATATCTTTACTGAGCACGAAACACTTGGTAAATGAACCATGACCAAAGGTGTTGCTGTGACAATTATTAACAAAAACTGGTGACAGCATAGGTTATATATCTGGTCTTTCTAAGATTTTTAATTTGTTGCAAGTCATGTCAGTGCCTGAAAAACCTTTGGGTTTTGGATTTCAGATAAAGTTTACTCAACTTGTAAAAATACAATGAATTTCAACCAATTCTTTTTTTTTTAAAAGAGATATTTAGGGGTTTGACAAAGAGAATATTTTTGCAGAAGGAAAACCTGGCATACCTCATATTACATTGGTAATTCGTTCCAGAAGAGATGACTTCAATCGAATTTGTCTCTAAGTTAAACCAGAAATAAGCATTTACAATTCTGTATTTTATTAGTAAATGCATTTTTAATAATATATGGTCAATAAGAATCTATTTTAAGTTTACAAAAAAATAAATTTTAGTTTTTAATATATTACATAAAAAAGTAACCTAAATTTACAAATACATGTATGTACATACTTGTAATTGTAGCTGTTTACAATTTGGTGATCTTTACAGTACATTGCAGACTATTTGTAAATGTGGTTTGTTCTAAGACATCATAAAATCATTTTGTAAGGTTAAATAACAAATACAGTTATTAAAATTATTTTGTGATAGTAAAAGAATAACCTAGTTTATGTTAAATGTACCAATATTTACATTCAGTTTGTTTATTTATATTGATACATGTAAATGGTAGATATTGGAACTACCATGGAAAATGCTAATATTGAGCTCTAAAAGATTGCTAAATGAGACAACAATACAGAGTCACAGATGTTTTTATATTTCATTCTCTAGGATTTACAATGTTTATATTAATAGTTTGGTCCTGGGTATGACAGTAAACTGCATCTGACAGCAAGGCCTCTGATTGGAACCACCTCTTAATTACTTAATTCCCAGGTCCACCCTGACATAAAGGTGCTTGGAGTCAAGCTGAGAGGTCTAAAATTGTCCAAAGGGTTTGTAATAAGATATCTACCTTAGAAATAGCCAAAGAATTGGCCCGTGATCATCGTACAATTAAAAAATTTGTTACTTACTATGAACTTTGCAACAGACGTTCTGACAAAGGGAAAATTCGTAAGAAAGCACCTGTGTTGCATTGAGCCATGAGTAGGATCAAGAGAGAAGTCTACCGTAACCCTCTTGAAACTAGCAAAAAAGTTTTTGAAAACGCTGGTGTTCCTGATGTGCCCAAATCAACTTGATGCTGTATCCTGAGGACGGTTGCAAAATGTGGAAAGCCAGAGATTTGCCCTCCATTAAAGGATATCCACAAGAAAAAGAGGACGGAGTAGGCAAGAAATCACATGAAGGTAAATTTTCAAACTGTTTTGTTCACCGATGAGTGTCGAGCAACCCTAGATGGACCTGATGGGTGGAGGAAAGAATGGTATTGTAATGAGGGTCCAATTCCCCACCAGATCAGGCACCAACAAGGAAGTGGTGGTGTGATGTTTTGGGCTGCAATCATTGGTAATGAGCTGGTAGGACCATTCAGAGTTGCAGATAGTGGAAATGACTGCCAAACTCTCCATTGACTTCATTAAGGAACACCTCAAATCCTAGCACAAGAAGAAGAATTTGTCATTCCGGAAAAAGATGGTATTCATGCATGATAATGTACCGTCTCCTGCTGCAAGGATAACCACTGAATATTTGGAGAGTGTTTTTGCCAGACATGGAAAAATAGTGCAATGGCCAGCCTGTTCTCCAGATTTAAATCCCACCGAAAATTTGTGGAGCATCTTGAAAAGGAAGATTAACTCCATAGGAAGGCAGTACACCTCCAAGGATGATGAATGCCTTTCTGACTGCTGCCAAAGAAATTTCATCAGATGAAATCGAAAGTTTGACATCTTCAATAGACCAAAGGTTTTTTTT